>CM053622.1:174799960-174827877 GCA_028646595.1 Phalanger gymnotis
AGGGAGGGCTGACTGGGGAACAAGGCAACCAGAATATACGCCATCTTGGAGTGGGGGGGAGGGTAGAAATGGAGAGAAAATTTGTAATTCCAACTCTTGTGAAAATCAATGCTGAAAACTAAATATATTAAATAATAAAAAAATTAAAATTAAAGCATACAGAAGAAGTAAAAAAAGAGAGAGAGACTTGTCCAGGATCATACAGCTAAGTAAACATTTGAAGCAGGATTTGAACTCAGGTCTTCTGAGTTCAAATCCTGCTTCAAATGTTTACTTAGCTGTATGATCTGTACAAGTCCAGAACACTATCCACTACGCTATCTATTTACCTACTGTAGTCTATGTAATTTGACTTGAGGATAGTTCAGACTCTATCTCAAGGTACAAGAATTCTAGTCTCATCTCTCCTATTTAACAGCTATACTGCCTTAGGTAAGAAACTTTAACATCTCTGATTTTACTTCTAAAATGGGCATAACAACATCTATCCCATCCATTACACATGGTTGTTTTATACATCAAATAAGAATTCATATAACTACGCTCTCTCAAATAAAAAGTGTTACATAAAACTCAGGAAATGCTCACTGATAAAATATTCCTCTGCTGTACACACAGACACAGAGACAGATACAGAAACACAAACACAGACAAAGACACTGACACAGACTCCTCTCCCCACCCAAAAAAAACCCAACAAACTACCAAAGCAAGAAGAAAGGCCATCATCATACTGAATAACTTTGTAAAATCTATCCTCAGTTCTCACTTTTCATCTAACTCAGTATTCAACAGTGGGCTACCTGATAAGGTCATAAAAAAAAACCAAACCAAACCAAAGTGGGGGAAAAAAAAACCAGAATCCAGCTTTAGGTAGCATGATATTCATATAAAATTCCAGGTTGTAAGTATTGGGGGAAACATCCAATAACTTGCCCTCAGATAGAAAGGATGCTGACAAATAAGCTCGCATGCAATTTTTCTTGTTTAATATCACTATTAAGGAGAAATAAAATATATAATATTTTAAATTAATTATTTAAGGCAGAAGAGTCAAACTCAAATATAAACGGGGACCATTGAACCATTTGCGTTGCATACTAACTTAGAAAACCACATATTAACATTGTGTTCTACTGTATTTTTATTTTGTAAAAGATTTCCCAATTACATTTTAATTCTGTTCTATCACACTCAAGGTTTCATGTTTGACAACTCTGGTTTAGGAGATCTCCTAATCACCATCAAAATCTATAAGTGAATTAAGCTCAGTAATGAGAAATTTATGCTTTTTATTATTGACCTTGAAATTCAGATAAGAAAAGCAGTTGATGTTATAGAAAGAGCACTGAACTTGCAGGACATGAGTTCAAACCTCAGCTCTCTTACAGACCTTGAGACAGTCACTCAACCACTATGCGCCTCAGCTTCCCCATCTACAAAGTGAGAAGGTTGGAGCAGAGGACCTGTGAGGCCTCTCCAAACTTCAGACTGTGAGTCTAAAACTTATGGGGTGATGTTAAAGAAAAATTTACGGAGAAGAGGGTAAAGAAGAAAAATTAGAAAAGTCTAAGATTAGAATGAGCAAATGTACATAGGAAAAGACTAAGTGCTATATGCATAGGGGATAGAAAAGAAATTGCTCTAAAAAGAACAGAAGATTGGGGGAATACAAAAAAAATCTGGATGACTAGTTACAGAGAGTCCATTCAATAGAAAGTGTTTATACTAATGTGAGGGTTTTAAATTTGATGCAATAAGCATTAGGAAAACATTTTAAATTCACAAGTAGGTGTATGACACACCAAAACCTGTTTTAAGAAAATTAATATTAAATGTTAAAAAAAAATGCAATATAACACCCCAGACTGCTGAGAAGCAACTGAAATTGCTAAAATTACTAACAGGCAATGATAATCACCAACTAACATTTACTGAGTGTTCTCTAATGCTTCTTAAATTGTGGGTCACAATCCCACATGAAGTCATGACCCACAGTTTAAGAAGCAATGAAGGGGTTGGAAAAGTTTAAGAAGCCCTTCAGTCTAGATGATTGACACTATACTAGCTGTGATCAAAAACAAAGATGAGCTTTTAATAATAACTGACAACAGATTCAGCTTCAAAAAGTAGGCAAATACCAGCAAAGTAATATGCAGTATGGCACAAAGTCTTGCAGAAAGGCAGGAGACTCACTATCAAGGTCCCTCCCACACCCATACACACTTTCACCCATGTCCCACCATCTTTGGATGTGAATTCAAATGTAAATGCACAAAATATTTCTCACCTGAAGCAACAACCGTGCTTGCCCATAATGTATTTTCTATGCTGAGACTTTCATGAATGGGTGGATCACTATCTTCCTGTCAAAAAAAAAAAATTTCAAATAAGTGATTTCACGCTGGATGAATATATAACATGCCAAGGACATGATCATTAAATAAAACAAATGTTGAGCAAATTTTAAAAGCAGCACATTTTAGGATAAGAAAAGTGAAGATAAAACTATCAGGGATGAAAAACATAAAGAAAGAGAAATATTTTTTACAACTTTTTAGTAATTCAATGAATTAAATTTTTAATATTCTTATGAAACATTAAAAATAAACTTCATAAGTTAAAATAGTGCTGTAATATTATTAATATGTAAGTTTTACAAAAGATAATACATTAAAAAGGGAATTATAAAGAATTCAATTTGCTAAATAATATTCTCTGAAAACCATATGAAATCTTCAGCATAGATATAATTTAATCACAAGGCATTCAATCAAACATTTATTTAGCACCCACTAGGCACAAAACTCAGTCACTAGTAAATAGACAATTTTTATGAATATGGACAGATAAAAATACGTGTTTCAAATTAAGAATATATGGCAGAAAAATTCTTTTACAGGCATCATCGGAAAATTCTGGAATAGTAATTAACAAGATTTTATTCATTCTTAAAGATATTACTTCTATTATGCTATTAAGTTTTGTAATTGCCCCCCCCAAATTAATAAATATAACTTGTGTTTTGCTCAAAATTTTTTTTTATATCAGTAACTATAGAGAAACAGTGTGGTATTGTGGATATAGTTGGGAAGACTTTTTTCCACCTTATATGTTGACTGTGTGACCGTAGGAGAATCACAATCTCTCTTAATGGCCAAGTCAATTCTTATGGGTAAAAATTTCACAGCAGGTGCCAATCTGTACTTTCAGAGAATTTCCTCACTGGCAGTTCCCTACAACAATGAGATCATAGGTGCACACCAAAACAAGTGTCTGTGTACATATACACAAACATAGCATCAATATGGGCAATGGAAATAGTTGTTATTTACAAGTAAGCTTTTTTCCCCTGGAGATAGTAAAGCTTTTTAGGTTAGGGGGTTTCCTTGACATACCCAAGAGGGCAAATGACCTTCCTTTCTTATCCTTTGCACCAGTCACAAGATAACTCCAAAATTTATTTCTGTTTTTTATTTCCTGATCGACGAATCCAGAAAAATAAGCCTTATTTTCCATGACTTATTCTTATTGTCTTATTGAAGACAGTAAATTGTTTATAAACATACCAATATGGATCATTCACTTAATAACAAGTACTTAGATATATGTACTTATTTTCCCTTGCTAGAAAATTAAATTAGTAAAGATTGTTTGATTCTTTATACTTGTATTCTCTGTGCCTGGCATACAGGAGATACCTAATAAATACATGTTTAATTAATGACAATGTGGTGAAGAGGAAAAAATATAAGGAGTCAGAATCAGAAAATGGGCTCAAACCTGCAAAAGGAAAGAGATGTATTAGAGAGTTTCTGAATGTCCTAAAAGCTCTAGATCTATTATCAGAAGGACTAGATACGACTCTGGCTCTAAGTCTGTAATTACACATTCTAGAAATCTGCCAAGAAATAATACTGAACTAGCTCATCCAATATTTTCCAGGATGTACCATTTTCCTACTTTTTCAAACCTTGAGTAACATGGTATATTATGTGGTACTAATAATAAATATTTTGTAAAAGACCCTATGAAAAAATGCAGCTAATATACCAACATTGGTTGCAAAGGATGAAGGGAGGAGAGGCTACTCACAGGTTGTGTCTGGCCTTTGTTCTCGAAGAGGACCATGCCATCAAGGAAATGATGACATGACTGGCAATTGACTTTGATCTGAGTGAGGGAGGGCTGTACAAATTCACCAGCCTCACTTTCTCCTCCAGAGCCATCTCTCTTTCCCTTTGATCTTTGCTCCATTTAGATGGCTGAAGGCTGCCTCCTTAACTTCAGGTTTACTGGCTAGATTTCTTTCTCAAAAACCAAGCCTTAAATCCAATTCATTCTGAAACTCAAAGACTAGACAATAGGTCCTGGCCTTCTGAGCACAGAGTGAATGCAAATACTAAATAGTAACTGTTTGTCTCTTGGCCAGGAACCCTGAGAATCTTCCCCTCCCAATTTTTTTTTTTTGAGTTTTGATTAAAAGGGCCATCCCGTAATTAACTTTTTAAAGAGGCCCATTCACTGAATGAGCATTACCTCACTCAAAGTGAGAACCCGAAAAGACTTTAGCCTGAAAGGGCCAGAGTCTCCCAATGCATCCTGGGCCATCTACAAAGGCATAACTGATACAGAAAAAACCTCAATAAAGCTTGTTTATAAAAACTTAAGGAAAAGGATGTTGGATGTATATGTACAGTATCATATCATGGGGCACAGAGAAGCAATAGAAGGTAAATCTAGTTTAAAGAAATTCTGGTGAACATCTTTCCTGTCAGATTGGCTAACAATGACAAAACAGGAAAATGATAAATGCTGGAGAGGATGTGGAAAAAATTGGAGAACCGCTACATTGTTGGTGGAATTGTGAACTGATCCAACCATTCTGGAGAGTAATTTGGAACCATGCCCAAAGAGCTATAAAAAATGTGCATACCCTTTGACCCAGCAAAATTATTTCTAGGGCTGTATCCCAAAGAGATCAGACAAGTGGAAAAGGGACCTGTATGTACAAAAATATTTACAGCAGCTCTTCTGGTGGTGGCAAAGAATTGCAAATCAAGGGGATGCCCATCAATTGGGGAATGGCTAAACAAATTTTCGTATGCGAATGTAATGGAATACTATTGTGCTATAAGAAATGAGGAGGAGACAAACTTCATTACAACCTGGAATGACTTATATGAACTGATGCTAAATGAGGGGAGCAGAACAAGGAGATCAATATACTGGATTACTGACACATGGTATCTGTAAGAACTAATTTTGATATAGTTGACGCCTCTCATCAATGCAGGGTTCAAAGACATCCCCAAAATACTTATGATGGAAAAAGCTATGCACATCCAGAGAAAGAATTACGAAGTCTGAATGCAGATCAAGGCAAACTATTTGCTCTCCTCTTTTTTTTTCCTTCTTTTTTGGTTTTGTTTCTCTGTCCTCATGATTTATTCCATTGGTTATAGTTCTTCTTTGCAATTGGACTATTATGTAAATAAGTTCAATGTGAAGGGAAATATAGAGCTACATTGGATTACATGCTATTTTGGGGGGAAAAGGGGGAGGAGAGGGAGAGATGGAAATTCTGGAACCCAAAAACCTATGGAACTGAATACATAAACTAAAAATAAAAATAATTTTTAAAAAAAGAAAGAAATTCTGGTGAGAGACCTAAGAGAAACTAAGCAATGCCATCCTGAGGATGACTAAGGGTAGCAGTGGAAGGAGGGAAAGAAACAGAAGAAAAATGAAAAAGATCTGCAAAGATTTTTTTATAACACAATATTTCCACAATCAAGCACAGTAGAGCCGCTATGACTGAATTTTCATATTACAGTATCAAATACTAATAGGAGCTAAAACAGCACCAGTAGAACATAGTAAACATAGGAATACATGGAAAGGCTATGTGAACTGATGTAAAACAAAATAAGCAGAACCGGAAAAACAATATACACAATGATGTTCAATCATGTAAATAGAAATTACAACAAAAAATCAAAAGTGAATGCTGTGAAACTATAATAAGTAAGCTTACTCTAAAATTAAAATAAAAGAGCCATGGGAAAGTGTACCCTCCTTTCTTTTCAGGGTTTGGCGAATATGAGCATGGAACACCATAGATAATTTGAGAATTTAATGATGTGTTGAATTTCCTGATTTTTATTCTCTTCTTTTTTTCAGTCTCTGTTATAAGGCATGGATTTCTGGGAGGAGGTAAGGAATAAGGATGGAAAAGGAGACAGCAAAGGATGAGATGGATAGTGTCATGGAAACAATGAACATAAACTTGGACAGACTTTGAGACAAAGTGGAGAACAGAAGGGTCTGGCATGCTATGGTCCATTCCGTCACAAAGAGTCTGACACAATGGAAGGCCTTAACAACAATGCCACTCCATCTTATGCTTTACTGAGAAAAAAGACCATTTATGCAAGCTTCGTGATCTCTCCTTCTCTAAAACTGAAAAATCCTTGACATTTTCTGCCAATATCTCCTCCTTTAATCAAGTCTCTGATGCAAAGGTGTACTTTTCCCTCAAAAGGTACAGGTAATCTTGATGTCAAGGCCTCCTGTCTTCTCTACAGATTTACCCCACAACTCCCACTCCCATTCTATTTTTCAATCACTCCGTAATATTCAGGTTCTTGTTACAAAATCCATTATTCCTTATGAACAGGCCTCAAACTCCATCATCGAAAACATTTCATGCAACTGTATCACCTCAAGCTACTGTCCTTTTTTCCCCACAAAACTCATAGGAAGTAAGAAGTCTATACTCATTGCATCCACTTCCTCTCCTTATTTAATTCCAATAAGTTAAAACTTTTTTTCTCCAAAGATATCAATGATTAGCAAATCACAATTGCCTAATTAAATTGTGTCACATAAATGTGATAAAATGCTATTGTGCTGTAAGAAAGAGGGAAATAAGTGATTCCAAAAAGACTTATGAAATGATGCAGAGTGAAGTGAAAAGAACCAGATGAAAAAATGAGACTATATCACTAATATAAAAATGAACAGTTCAGGAGAATTTTATAAACTGATGAAGAATGAAAAGCTCAGAACTAATAGAACAACTTATACAATGAAAACACTGTGAAAACAAACAACTTCAAAAGCTGTAAGCACTATCAGCAATGCAATGACTATTTGTGATTCAAGAGGACTGATGAAAAATACTATTCATTAGAGAGAGACGACGGATTTAGGATATAGAATAAGACCTATAACACATGTATTTGTATATAGCTCTTGCTTTGTTTGACTATGCATAATTGTCACAAGGATTTTTTCCCCCTTGCCCTAATGGAGTGGGAGGAGCAGGAGATGAAACAGAATTTTTTTTTAAATAGGATGGGGGTGGAGTGGGGATGGGGAAGGGGGCAAGAAAGGACCTCATACAAATGTTGCATATACCTTCAGATCAGTTCACTATATTATTAGGATTTACATTGTTACAAGAGACCTCTCACGAAGTGGGAATAATGGATAAATGTTTGTAATATAAAAACAAAACACATCAATAAAATTTTTCATCATCACCCACCCCTATAAAAAAGCTGCTGCCTTTTGTTCCAACAACAACCTTCTTGACTCTGCATGACTTAAAACTGTTGACCACTCTTTCCTCACAAATACGTTCTCATCTTTATTTTTTTGTGAATTTATTCTCTCCTGGTTCTCATCTTATTCGATAACATTTCTTTTTCCTCCTTTGCTAACTCATCATTCCTATCACACACCCCCAACTGCAAGAGTGTGCCAACGCTCCTCCAAAGGCCTTCTTCTGTTCTCTTCCTACATGCTCTCTTGGTACCCTCAGCAACTCCAATGGGTTTAATTACTAAAGCTATGGAAATGATTCCCATTGTCACATGCCTGAGCCTAGTCTCTTTCCTGAGACCTACTCCTACATTTCCAAGAGCTTGGTAAACACTTAATTACTGGTTTTATGTTGATTCGCTATAATCTCAGATGAAAAATAGCTCCGCTTGCCAAAGGCAAAATCTTTACATGCATCCTGGGTACCTGTTCCTTCCCTTTTTCTCCAGCAGACTGCTCCCACTAGCAACTCCACTCTTCTTATCTTTAATCTCTCCTTACCTAATGGTTTCTTCCCCTCTTACAAATATGCCCATGTCTTCCCCATCTGTACAACTACGAAGCACAGTGGATAGAGAGCTGGATCTGGAGATGGAAAGGACTGGGGTTGAAATCCTGCCTGAGACACAGGTGTCTAACCCTAACATAAATAAGTATCTAATTCTCCATTACCTCAGTTTCCTCATCTATAAATAATACCATCTACCTCCCAGTGCTGAGGATAAATGAAACAGTATTTGTAAAGTGTTTTTCAAACCTTTAAGTGATATAAACATGCTAACTGTTTATTATTACTATCCCATAAAAAATACTCACTTGATCTGGCAATGACTGCTTATAGAAGGAGGTAGAAGGAAGTCATATTATAGAGAGTCTATATGTCAGGTGAAAGAATCAGAATATAAGATATCATAAAACAACTATGCAGACCAATACATCACAGAAAAAAAAAATCTCTCTATGATATATCCAAAAGTATCTCCAAAAAACCAGCCTTTTCTTTAAGACTTCAAATGAGAGAAAACCTATACCACTTCTGTTCTAATCATTCAAAAGTTTTTCCTTATAGGGACCCCCCCCCTTGATGCCACAACTACCCCAGATTTAGTGTTGTATGTTTGGAATAATCAGAATTATGTAAATATGATCCAGTTTTTAAAAAATGTAAGACCAGGGAGGAATAATAATTCAAATAGTGAAGCATGTAATTAGGAAAGAAAAATAACAATTAGCATTTATGCAGTGCTTTAAGGTTTGTAAAATACTTTATTAATATTATTTAATCCTCACAACAATCCTGGAAGATAAATGTTATGGTCATACCTATTTTACACTGGAGGAAACTAAAATAGGGTCACAAAGTTACTGTCTCAGGATTTCTAGGGGCAGAGACAAGATGGCAGAGCACAGAAGCACTTTGCCGAGTTCTCCAAACAACTTTAAAACAACACCTAAATTGAAATTCTGAAATGGCAGAGCCAATAAAAGGTCAGACTAAGACATTCTTCCACCACAAAACAGAGGGTTGGAAAGAGAGATCTGTGACTCTGGATAGAAGCTAGTCCAGAGCCCGTGAGGATGTAACTCTAGTGGCAGAAGAAGTAGAAGGAGCTTTGGGAGTGCTCAAGCTGGAGATAGTAAGGTGACTTGGCAAATGGTCAGAAATAGACTTTGGGATAACCCTTGTCAACAAGGGACCCAGAACCAAAAGCAGTGTGGCAACTCCATTGCCTACACCCACTTCTGGTTCACAGTGCAAGGGCAGAGAGGGGCATTTCTGATCAAGAGGAAGTGGGAGTTCTGAGGGTCCCAAAAGAGGAGAGACCCTGGGGAGCAATATCAACTGCAATCCAAAAGACTGAGGTCTTTCCTGGGTAAGGCCTAGAGTGCAGACCAAGAAAGCAATGACCATATCTCTCCCTAGATCACACCACCTTGGAAGCACCCAAAACAAGATGTTTCTACAACTAGCTCTGAAATCAGTAGTTCAAAAAGTCTGAAGTTTAAGATAGTACTCTCCCTCCCCCTTTGGTCCCCCATGCCAAGAAGAGACCAACCTTAACATACAATTCCAAATCAAGATATAAGGTGAGAAAATGAGCAAAAAAAAAAAAACTGGACCATAAAAATGTACTATCCTGACAAGGAAGATCAAGACACAAACTCAGAAGACAATGAAGTCAAAACAGCTAAAACCAAAGGGCTCAAAGAAAAATGTGAACTGGACACAGGAATTCCTGGGAAAAGCTAAAAAGTGATTTTTGAAATCAGTGCTATAAGAAAATTAAGAAACAAAATAAAAACAAAATAACAAAATTATGGAAAGACAACAAAGAGCTTAGTAAAAGTGACACAAAAAAAACCTGAAGAAAATAGTATCTTTAAAAATAGAACTGGTTAATAGAAAAAGAGGTACGAAAATTCAGTGACAAAAGCAGAACTTGCCAAACAGAAAAAAAGATACAAAAGTTGACTGAAGAAAATAATTCTTTAAAGATTAGGATTGGGCAAGTGGAAGCTAGTGACTCCATGAGACATCAAGAAATAATAAAACAAAGGCAAAAGAAAGAAAAAAAATAGAAGAAAATGTGAAATATCTCATTAGAAAAACAACTGACCTGCAAAATAGATTAAGGAAACAATTTAAGAATTAATGGACTACCTGAAAGCCAGATCAAAAACAGAGCTTGTATATCAAATTTCAAGAAATTATGAAGGAAAACTGTCTAGAGATCCTCAAACCAGAGGGTAAAATAGAAATGGAAAGAATCCACTGATTCCCACTTGAAGAAATTCACAAAATGGAAACTCCCGGGAATGTTATAGCCAAATTCCAGAGCTTCTAGTTAAAAGAGAATATACATCCAACAGCAAGAAAGAAAACAATCAAGTATCATGGAGCCACAGAAAGGATCGCACAATATTTATCAGCTACAGCATTAAACAAGAAAGGGGCTTGAAATATAGTATTTTAAAAGGCAAAAAAGCTGGGGCTACAACCAATAATAAACTACCCAGCCAAACAAAGTATAAGCCTTAAAGGGAAAAAATGGATATTTAAAGAAATAGAGGATTTTTAAGCATTTCTGATGAAAAGACCAGACCTGAATAGAATTAACTTGCAAATACAAGACTCAAGAGAAAAATAAAAAAGTAAATTTAAAAGAGAACTCTAAGGGACTCAATAAGGTTAAAGTTTATCTTTTTATATGGGAAGAAGATACATGTATTTTCAAAGAATTATATCATTATTGGGGCAGTTAGAAGGATTCTAAATATAGAAAGAGGGTGTAGGAGTGAGTGGGATCACATTGGGATGATGATTTTAAAAAAATGGATTGGTCAGAAAAAGGGATATCCTGGGTGAATGGGAGAGGAAGAATGGGGAAAATTATTTCACATAAAAGAGGTATGCAAGAAAGATCTCTTTCATTTGAAGGGAAAATTGGGAGGGGCGTATCTATGTGTGAAGCTGACTCCCATTTAAATTGGTTGAAAATGGGGAAAATTCCATACATACATGCACACATATTTATTTATTTATTTATTTATTTATTTACTTAGTAAATGTGTGCGCACACTCAATTGGTAATAGAAATCCATCTTAAACAACAGGGAAGTAGAAGAGAAAGGGGATATAAGAAAAGGGATAGTTAATAAAATAAGGGCAGATAAAAGAAGGTAGTGGTGAGAATCAAAACAGACTTTAGAGGAGGAAGAGGATAAAAGAGAAGGATAAACAAAAGAAAACAGGATGGAGGGAAATGCATAGTTAAACATCATAACTGTGAATGTGAATGAGAAGAACTCACCCAAAAAACTTTAAGTGGATAGCAGAATGGATTTGAAATCAGAATCCAACCTCTATGTTGTTTATAAGAAATACTTCAAATAGAGAAACACACAAAGAGTTAAAATAAGGTGCTGGAGCAGAATCTAATGTGCTTCAGCTGAAGTAAAAAAGGCAGGGGGAGCAATCATGAACTTAGACAACACAAAAACAAAAACAGATGTAATTAAAAAGAATTAGCAGAGAACCACAGAAAACGAAGCAATACCAGTTGTAAACATATGCACCAAATGATATAGCATCCAAATTCTCAAATGAAAAGTTAAATTAATTATAGGACGAAAAAGACAGTAAAACTGTATTAGTGGTGGACCTCAACTTTCCCCTCTCAGAGCTAGATAAATTTAACCATAAAATAATTAAGAAAAAAGTCAAGGAGATGAATACAGGTTATCTTAGAAAAGTTAAATATGATAGCCCTCTGTAGTAGGAAGGCTGAATTTATGATCTCAAATATAATCATGTATATGTTTGAATGGTCCGAAATCGCAAGGTATGAGAGATTCTCTAAGGAGAAAACAACAAGAAATTTATTTAGGCCCCACCGCAGCAGAACCTTGAACCGGCCTCCCCATTCCAACATTGTGAGAAAAAGACTCCAGGCCCAGAAAGCCCATCTCACAAGAGCAACCAAGAGGCCACAGAAAAACAAGATAGCATTTAGCCAAATCATTTTCACTGGCCTCAAGTTCCTGCTCACACTCGGGTAAGCCCTGCTTCTGCAGCTTCCGGCTTCCACAGCTTCCGCCTCCGCTGAAGTTGTCTCCCGGCTCCCCCTCCTCGCAGCCGAGCTTCCGGCGTTCTCCAGCCCCGCCTCAACGACCAGATTCCATTGGTTCCCCAGCTGGCCCCTCCTAAGTCACCAATCCACACCCACACAGGTTTCACACCTGACAGGGCCCTGGGCCTGGGGCTTAGCACTTAACAGCTGAAAGTACTTCCACTCAAAAGAAACAAAAGCCATGCTAATGAGACAATTTTGCTTAACAACACACCCTCTGGAGAAAACTAAACGGGTATAGAAAGGAGTATAACTTTTCTCAGCTGTACATGACACCTTCATAAAACTTCACCATGTATGAGGGCATAAAAACCTCACGACCAAATGCAGAAAAGCAGATATATTATAAGTGCACCTTTTTAAGATAAATATAATGCAATAAAAATTACATTCAGTAAAAGACCATGGAAACATAGATTAAAAATTAATTGGAAACGAAATAAACCACTCCTAAAGAATGATATCATAGAAACAATAATTTCATTAAACAGAATTACAGCAATGAGAAAACATTCAAAAAATATGTTGGATATAGCCAAAGCTGTACTTAGAGGAAAATTTATATTCCTAAATAGTTACATCAATGAAAGAAAGAGTAGATCAATACATTAGGCATGCAACTGAAAAAAACTAGAAAAAGAACAAATTAAAAATCTCCAATTAAAGAACAAAGTAGAAATCCTGAAAAATCAAACAAGAGACTAATAAAACTGAAAATTAAAATAAAACTGAACTGCTAAATAAAACTAAAACATGGCTTTATGGGAAAAAAAACCAACAAAACAGAAAAAACATTGATTAATTTTATTTTGAAAGAGAAAACCAAATTGCTAGTATAAAAAATGAAAAGAGTAAATGTACTACCAATGAAGATGAAATTAAAGCAATTATTAGTAGTTATTTTTTCCAATTATTTGCTAGTAAAACTGATGACTATTTAACAAAAATACGAACTGCCTACATTAGCAGAAAAGGAAACAGGATAATTAAATAACTGTCTTAGAAAAAGAAATTGAAGAAGCCATCAATGAGCCCCCGAAGAAAAAAATCTCCAGGACTAGATGTATTTATAAGTGAATTCTAAACAAGATTTAAGGAATAATTGATCCCAATATTATAGAAACTATCTGAAGATAAAGGAGTAGTACCAAATGCCTTTCATGACACAAACATGGTTTTGATACTTGAACCAAGAAGAACACAAACAGAGAAAGAAAACTACAGATCAATTTCCTTTAAGTAATATCGATGCAGAAATTTTAAATAAAATACTGACCAGATCACATCAATACATCAAGATCATACACTATGACCGGGTGGGATTTATACCAGGAATTCAGGACTGGTTCAACATCAGGAAAACTTATCAGCCTAAGTGACAATATCAATAACAAAAGCAACAAAAATCATATGATTATCTTGATAGATGCAGAAAAAGCCTTTGACAAAAATACAATACTCATTCCTATCAAAAGAACTAGAAAACATAAGAATCAATGGAGCTTTTTTAAAAATGATAAGTAGCATCTATCTAAAACAAAGAGTAAACATTATATGTAATGGAGATAAACTTGAAGACTTCCCAAGAAAATAAGAGGGAAGCAAGAATGTTCGATATCACCATTATTATTCCATACCAGAAATGTTAGTTATAGCAATAAGACAAATAAAAAAGAAATTGAAGGAATAAAATAGGCAGTGAGGAAACAAAACTATCATTCTTTGTAGATGATATGATAGTATACTTAGAGAACCCTAGAGAATCAATGAAAGAAACAAGTTGAAACAATTAACAACCTTATCAAAGTTACAGGACACAAAATAAACCTATATAAATCATCAGCATTTCTACGTACTACCAACAAAACCCATCAGGAAGAGACAGAAAGAGAAATTTCATTTGAAAAAACTACAGACAATATAAAATGCTTAAAGGTCTAGCTGCCAAAACAAACCCAGTGATTTTATGAACACAACTGCCAAACACTTTTCACAGAAATAAAGACAGAACTAACCAACTGGAAAAATACTAATTGTTTATGAGTAGGCCAAGCCAATATAATAAAAAAGATAATTCTACCTAAGTTAGTTTACCAATCAAACTGACAAAGAATTATTTTTATAGAGCTAGATAAAATAGTAACAAAATTCATGTGGAAGAACAAAGATTCAAAATGTCAAGGGAATCAATTAAAAAAAAAACCCAATGTGGTACTGGCTAAGAAAAAGAGAGGTGAATTAACAGAAAAGATTAGATATAGATTATACAGTAGGAAAAGACCATAGTAATCTAGTGTTTGATAAATCTAACAATACAAGTGTTTGGGGTAAGAACTCACCATTTGACAAAAATTACCAGGAAAACTGGAAAGCAATCTGGCAGAAACCAGGGATAGAATGACATCTCACAATGTATGCCAGGATAAGATCAAAATGGATAAATAGGGGACCAGAGGAAAAGGTACCTGTCAGAAGAGTTTATGACCAAACAAGACCTAGAGGGGATTATAAGGAGTAAAACAGATAATTTTGATTATATGAAATTAAAATCTTTTGCACAAATAAAACTAATGTAACCAAAATTATGAGGAAAATAGGAAACTGGGAATTTTTTTTTTGCAAGTTTCTCTGATAAAGGCCTATTTTCTCAAATATATAGGAAACTGAGCCAAATTTAAATAAATAAATAAATTTTTGAGCATTTCAGGTCTGATTTGAACTCAGGTCTTCTTGAATTTAAGTTGAGTATAAAATCTACTGTGCCACCGAGCTTTCTCTATACAAGGAAAAATAAAATACTAGAATCATCCTCTATCCTCATATCTGGAGGATAAAATCCCCTCCCAACAATCCTACACCACTAGGAAAGGAAACAAAAGAAAACTTATCTCCTTAATTGTATAAACTGCTCCTTTTTTCATTCTAAGGTCCAGCCAAGTTAACTTTGTTCTTGAGCACTCTGCTGTCTGTAGGCCTCTGTTGTACTGAATATGCCCTAGGAATACACTTTTTCCTCATCTTTGCCTCACAGAATTTCAAGATTACACATGAACTGAAGAAATTAAAACTATCTATAGTCATATGAAAAAATACTCTAAATTGCTATTGATTAAAAAATGCAAATCAAAACAACTCTGAGGTACCACATCACACCTATCAGATTGGCTAACATGACCAAATAGGAAAATCATAAATGCTGCAGAAGATTTGGGAAAACTGGAACACTAATGCATTATTGGTGGAGTTGTGAATTGATCTACTCTAGAGAGCAATTTGGAACTAGGCCCAAAGGACTATAAAAATGTGCATACCCTTTGACCCAGCAATACCACTTCTAGGCTATATCCCAAAGAGATCACACAAGTGGGGAAGGGCCCACATGTACATATTTACAGCAGCTCTTTTTGTGGTGGCCAAGAACTGGAAATTGAAGGTATGCCCATCGACTGGGGAATGGCTGAACAAGTTGTGGTATATGAATGAAATGGAATGGTATTGTTCCATAAGAAATGATGAACAGGCAGACTTCAGAAAAACTTGGAAAGACTTATATGAACTGATGCTGAGTGAAGTGAGCAAAACCAGAAGAACACCGTACACAGTAACAGCAACCTTGTGCAATGACTAGCTTTGATAGACTTAGCTCTTCTCAGCAATGCAAGGATCGAGGACAACTCCAAAAGACTCATGATGGAAAATGCTACCCACATCCAGAAGAACAACTATGGACTCTAAATGCAGATCAAAGCATACTATTTGCTCTCCTTTTTTTTTTTGCTAGCTTCTTCTTTGTAGTAGTTTCTCCCATTGGTTCTAATTCTTCTTTACGATATGACTACTGTGAAAATATGTTTAATATAAATGTATATGTATAGCCTATATCAGTTGGCATGCTGTCTTGGGGAGGGGGGAGGTAAGGGCAGGGGAGAAAATCTGGAAGTGAACGGTGAAAACTAAAAATAAATAATTAAAAAAAGATTACACATCAACTACCCTGTACTACACAAAGCCTTTCCTACTATCCTGTATTTAATTTAATTTTGTATTTATTCTCTATGAATTTATTCTGGTCATAATTTATTTTGATTGGTTGGTTACCTGAAGAAAAGGATATTTTTAGGAAATTATTTTATAATTTTAAATATTTTTTTATAAATAAGAAACTAATTGTGCATTAGATACAGATGCAAGATTTGCCTTTTGTGGTCTGTTGCTCCATTTTCCATATAAGACAGGATATCCACTTTCCTAATCTATGCATCCTGAAAGCAGGTAGCAATACAGCACTTCACCTTTAAGAACTGTCTTATACCAAAAATTTATCACCTTATGTGGACCAAGGGGAAAAAAAAATCGAATAATCCATCACTGGCTCCATACTCAAAGCCTTTTCTCCTTAAAAGAAATGACCAAGGCTTGTGTTCCCCAATAGAGCCTTGAGAACCCTGGGTCACTTTCATGATCAATAAATAGGAATTTATTAAGAACCTAATATGTGCTCTGATCTGTGCTAGATGTTAAGAGATTTTTAAAAAATATACCTGCCTCAAGGTACTTATATTCTAATGCAGAGAAAACATTCGCATAGGTATTTAGAAAACAGATTAAGAGGTAATTTTGCCAGAGGAAAGTAGTAACTGCTGAGGAGATGAGGAAAAGTCTTATGTTTAAGGTGTTATTTGAACTAAGTTTTGAAGGAAACCAGGGATTAAGCAGTAGAGTAAGTCTTTGGTAGAGAAGTAATATAGAATCAGATTTTTAGAGCTGGAGAAGATGCAATCCAACTTCTTCATTTTATGGACAAAGGAAATAGAGAGTTGGTTATTTAGTAAGTTACACAGTAACAAAGATGAGATGAAAACACTAAACTCTTGGCTCTTAGGATAATTCTCTTCTCCACTATGTCACCTTAGTAATTCCTTATAGCTCTATATGATCTAGAACAAAGAGGTAAATACAGTGGGCTGGATTCTTACCCTAGAGACTACTAAAAATGTTGACAGGGGATTTTATTCAACATAGAGTACTAAGGAAATGGTACCATCACTATCACTGTCAAGAAGAAAAAAGACAATAAAAACTGAAGGTACAAAAATCATGGCATTTCACATATCTCCGTTGTCAGTGATATAACATTCTTATGAATAAGTGTGCAAGTAGGTAAGGTAAACCAAAAACACATTGAAAGTTATTGACAACATGGAGGAAAAAATCATTTAAAGAAGCTGTATGCACTATAATTCTTTCAGTCTTAAAAGTAACTACAGGTATATTTGAATTTATGTATTAAATATGATTTATTATATATGAAATTTATAATATATAGCCAAAGTCAACTTTTTTACATTTATCTGAAGAATTCTTTTGGCTTAAAAAGTGATAATGATAAAAATTAAATTAGTATTTAGCCACAATAACAATTATTCACTAAAATATGAATAGGAATACAACTGGAAAGGAAATAGACACTCAGTAAAGCTATGATCATATGCTCACATGGATTTATGTCACTGATTTGGAAAACCTTTCATTATGAAGATCATATAATCAAACTCTGCCTGTTCATCCTGTTTAATTCTTATTTGTGTCTTCCTATAAATTTACCAAAGAAGATATATCTAATGTGACAGAAAGCATCCTAGCTTTCTCCAAAAGTTCTAGTAGAGCTTGTATCTGTTCATCTCTCATTTCTCACCCTCACCACAGTACCAGCTCATCTTCCTATCATATAATTCCTTAACAGCATTTTTCCCCATGAATAATTGTCTTTTTTTTGTTTAAATGAAGTACAAATTGTGCCAAAAATTTAAGAACAAATGACAGGAAACAGTAGGCTGGTAATACTATGTGTAGATAATAAAGTATTTACAGCAAATTGAAATGACTTGTTAGAAACATTAGTCCAGAAGAACCAAAAGTTTTAAGTAATTTGACACATCATTGGTTTGAATTTTAATAGAAAGCTTCAAGAGATTTACAACACCAGTTCTATAACAAAAGCAAAAAGTCATGAAACAGTGTAATTAGTAAAAATAATAATTTATATCTATTGTTAATAATAAAAAATTGGGAAAAATTGGAAGACCATGTCATGTTAATGTTTTCTGACATAAGGATAGAATAGTCAAATTATGTAAAGTGAAGATACTTAATAATTTTTAGAGATAAATCTCATTTGGAGGCAAACATGGCAAAAGAAAAACAGCTTGCCTGCATCTACCCAGAATTATTATTCAATTTTTAAAAAGGCAATTACTTTAAAATTCTAGTGATATAAGTTTTTGTTAGTTTACTACTTTAAATTTAATTTTTTTAAATTATTATTTCATAATAGCAAAGTGCTTTACTGAATTAAACTTCTATCATAAATTTCTAAATATTGATCATATATGTATGTCTGTGTATACGTGTGTGTGTGTACGTATATATGTATGTATACATATATGTGTAATTAAGACAACTTACCCTTGTAAAAGTACCTTCAAAGCCATGAATATCTAGTTGTGGCTTCTGAGCATAAACATAAGCACTGATGGAGAAAAGGTCCTGAAACAGATCAAAGCTTAATTATAACTTTGTAATTCAATGAAACTACGTAGAAAATTTCAATAACCAATTCATATTCACTTTTTCCATAGAAATAATGCAAGAAGTGATACTCTATACAATATACTTTGTGTACAATAACTGAAATAAAATCATGTTAATTTTAAATTTGGAAGGAACTCATAGATCAATGAGGCCAATTCCCTTGTTGTACATTCGAGGAACCCGACTCATACAAAAGTAAAGAAATATGCCTAAGGTATCACTTTTGGCTAGATGTTGTCTTATGCTTCCCACTGCACTTCCCTAGAGATCACACAAGCACAAACTTAGAATTGGAAGAGACCTTAACAGCCATTTAGTGCAAGCCCTCATTTCACAAATAAGAAAACTGAAGTGCAAAGAGAATGATTTTCCCAAGGTCACCAAGAGGGTAATGGGCATGAAAGCTGACTTAGAAAATGATAGATAATCCAAAGAAGAATGTTTAATTCTAACTCAATATAGGTTATGTGAGTACAATCGTTTCTAAGGCCTGAATCTATACATTAATTCCATTAGTATAAGTTACATGAGATTGACAAAATACTAGCTCTACATGTATTTTAAACTAGTTATCATATCTGTTATCCAACAAAATGGTAATTGGTTCTAAAACCTAATGAATGGCAAAAGCACTCTCACCCTACAACCCCCAATCAATGGGCAGAAATCATATCTGGAAAAGATGGATTCTCACCATATTTTATCTCACAAAAGAGAACATTTGCTATGAAAGGAAATTTTGCTTTTTTTTTTTAAAAAAAGAAAAGAAGGGTTGGTTATTTGGCAAGGGTGAGAAACAGCAAGTGGACAGCCACAGTATCACACTGGTACCTTTATAATGTCAGGAGGAAGCAAGGAAGTCACTCTCCATGCTGGGAGGACCATTTCAGGTAAGAGAAAACAAGGCCAATTGTCATAAAGAATGGTGGAGAAATGTGATCTGTGAGCTGTTTTCTGAGGGGTGGAGATGGGAGGTTCTGAATTTATAGAAAATTTCACCAAAAAAAAAAAGAATGCTAATGGTTCCTAAGACATTCTCAAAAGGCAACTAATTTCTCCACTGACTATAAAATGTAGTATTAATACAACCTAATATTATTCTCTTAGCTTCATTGTTTCCTTAGTCCCCATAATGTATAGACTATGCTTTGGTAACAAAGAAGGTAGGCACAATGGATAGAATGCTTGGCCTGGAGTCATGAAGACTCATCTTCCTGAGTGCAAATCTAGTCTCAGACACTTACTAGCTGTGTGACCCTGACCAAGTCACTTTATCCTGCTTGCCTCAGTTTCCTCATTTGTAAAATGAATTGAAAATGGAAATAGCAAATTACTTCAGTATCTTTGCCAAAAAAACCCCAAATGGGGTCAAAGTGTTGGACATGACTCAAACAACAACAATAACTCTTTTGGTATAAACCTATCTTTCGAGAATAAACTAAATTATATAAGATGAAACAACCCTTTCATAGCTCCATTTACAAATATGTCCACGATGAAGAAAAGAAGTATGTGAAGGCTTGAATACATCTAGAAAAATAAGCGACTCTTTTTCACATCAGAGTCCTTGATTTGAATCTCTCCTTTATGCCTGTCATACTATCTTCTAAAAGACTTTACCTAAATTGAAGGTCTGACCATGTCATTCTCTAGTCGTAACTCCAGTGGCTCCCTATTGTCTCTAAGATCAAATATAAGCAAATATATATTTACCATTTAAAGGTCTTCATAATGTCGTCTCTTTCTATATTCCTAGTCTAATACAATTCTCTCAACACATTCTACAGTATGGTCATAAGGGCCTATTTGTTCTTCCTCACACACGATGCTTGATTTTCTCTTCTCCATGCCTTTGTACTACCTGTTTCTCATGACTAGAACGTGCCTCACCTCATCCTCGAAGAAACTCTGGCTTCTTGAAGTACAGCTTAAATATCAACTTTTGCAAGGGGTCTTTTCTTACTCTCCCATCCCCCACATCGCTCTCATTACAATACTTTTGCTTCCTCTTTTTTTTTTTTTTGTAATGCCTGGCACATAAGTACCATATCCCCTTAAGTAGAATGTAAATTTCTTAACAGCAGTGTTTAAGTCAACTATTTTTTTCTTAAAAATTTATATACCTAGTGCCAATGCCTTGTAGATAGAATGATAAATGTTTACTGGTTACTCCTTCCCTTAAGGCAGTGCCGGAGGAATACTAGGTGAGAATAGTGTATATAATGTCAGATACAATCTTTATGTCTGGTGTTTTTATTTAATTTTTTCATTTTCAAAGTTGAGAACTCAATTAGGGGTTTCAAAAATAACTGTTACATAAAAACAAAAATTACTGATAAAATAATACAAATAAATAAAAGCAAAATGTACACAGAATGAATAAAAACATCTTTAGAATTGAATTGCTCTAAATATCGTGGTATGAAAAGAAATAAACACTAAAATCCTAAAGCACTTAGCCATGATCACAGAAAAGCAAGAATTATACTTTGGCAAAGAGATTAAATCATAACTCAATTTTCTAAATGGTTAGGCTGATTTTAAAAGTCATGTCATAGCAGTTTCTGGAAAAAACTTCATTACAAAGCTATTTGATTCTTCATATCAAAAGGCCTTACTGCATAACAAAAGGAACAACAACAAAAAACAAACAGGATAAAACCTTGAAGAGAGGAAGTTCTATGAGGAGACAGTATTCAATTTTGAGAGGCAAAAACAACATCCTCTAAAAAAGAGAATAGCTATTAATTCCAGAAGATGGAATGTTTTGGCTTCTTTGGCTTACCAAAGTAATCTACTATCATGTTTTTACAATTTGTCCACTCCAGGTCTCCTTTCATTAAAGTAAACACATAAAAAGATCAGAGTAAATTAGTAAACTGCTTTGAGTTCCTTTGAGAACAAATACTAATCAATATTGATGTAAATGTTAATAAATTATAATAAAAAGATTCTTTTCAGAGTGTATACTAAACACTAATATAAAGAGAATTAATATACTGTTTTGTAATTATCATAATACTACTCCGAGCCCTCCTTCAAAACATAATTCTATAATAATTGGAATAAAAGAAATAATGAATTCAGGCCTTTCGACATATTCAATATGGGTTAGAACTTACAAGCAAAAGAAAGGTAGTTTTCCTTAAGATCTATATTATAAAGACACAGAAAAAGTCTGTCAACAAAGTAATTTGAAAAACGAAAACTTTTATGAAGATACCTTCTAAAATATGGCAACAAACAACATGCTATCAACAATCTTTTTATATGTGCATAACCATTTAGTAGAATGCATTCCATCTATTAAATCAGTCATGAATTGACTGAATAATGACATAATAATGAGAATGTCTTTCTCTGCATTTCACAATAATAATTTAGAAATCACTCTGAAGTTATCAATAATGTAGGAAAGCCTCCTCTATTAGGTCAAGGGCAACATTTGTTTGCCTTACTTAAAGATCATTAAAATACATCCTTAATCATAACATGTGGTTCATTACAAATAAAATTGCCTTTTGTTCAATAAAACTAATTAAATGTAAATGGTATTGTTTACTGCTGTATGGATCTTTTGATATAAATCAGCAAGTCACAATTTATTGAAAATTACTGTGACCTCATTGCACTTAATAAATTTGCTTGATCACACAAACCAGGAACAAATTTCCAGATTATCTACAGTGTCTGAAATACCCTGTATCCTCCCCATATGACTATGAAGCCACAAGAAACCTAACCTGCATGTAAACAGGACTTGCAATGTAGCTATCTTTAAACAACTTGTTGAAATTTTAATTCTCTGATCACATTAAGTGGTTTGGGAAGACAACAAAATCTGTACTGATCATCTTTGGCAGTATCACCTATTCCTTAAGAAAAGCACTGAAGGTTTGCAGGTTTATTTATTCTGGGTGTCACAGTAGATAAGGTTACAATACTAAATTGATGATGAGACTGACAGCTCATGACAACATTAGATGCCCATAATCCATTAAGGTAGATATAGAAATCAAAATGAGCTACAGTTATAGGCAACATAACCACCTCAGTAAAAGACCAAATTGTCTCACTTGTTTCCATAATCAAATTATATCTTTCTTCTACACTTAAAAAAAAAAAACAACCCTATATATGTGTCAAATTATGTGACGCTAAAAACATCAACTCTAGGAACCATTTCTAAATACTCTTTACTAAAATATCCTTTCTATAGTCAAAGTTTCAAATATCAAAATATTTTCAAGTGGCATTTAGGTGTTTTGACCACTTCTTCATCCTAACTGTATAAAGCATGAACTCTGAAAATGTGATAATATAAGTGTTAAGTATAATAGAAAAAACACTGGGAGAGCTGGTTCCTATCTCTGGCTTTACAAAAATCTATCTGCGTGACTTGAGGCACAATGCTTCCGCTGTGAAACTCAAGATTCCTAATTTGTAAAATAAAACAAGTGGACAAGACGAGCTCTAAGATACCTCACATTTTTAATATTCCACAATTCCACATGTTACAACTTAATAATGTTTACTTTCTACCAAGCCATATATCTCTTGTAAATAGAAAAAACACCTACTTATACTCATATCAAACTAAAGTAGTAAATGCCAGAAAGTTTTTAGAAAATGTCCTCCATGAGTTAATGTCATTTTAATTCCTGATTTTATTACAACACTTAGAAGATTTAAAAAATATCAACAACTGCATACATTCAAACACTTGTCCCAGGCTTTAAAAACCCGTAGCTATTTTAAAGGCACGCCAGCAGGTGGCATTCAAGAATTATTATGTTAGATTTTGAGCTTATTATTTTCTCAGGGATTATCAGCTACAAGATTTCCACAAAATATTTTGAAAATGCTATATATGTTACAAGATGCGATTTTCTTTAGAAGAGTGAGACTGGTGTGATATTTAAATGGTTAAGTATATTATAGAAGGAAAACTAAGTGACCTTCTAGTATTTCTGCTAGTTCTCTAATTCTGTGATTAATATAATTTTTATATCTAAAATGTTTTATTTTGCCATAACAAATTAAAGAAGTATATAATCATTCGGAATCACAAGTATTTGAATTAGAGATGGGATTAAATAATTACATTTAAAATCAAGCCAGTTTTTTTATACCATCTTTGAAAATGCTAAAATGGAATTATAAACAATCCAAATAGTCTAAATATAAGTTCCTGGCAGAGGTGACAAAAATCTTACAAAGTAAAACCATCAATGCTCATTATGAGAGCATAATCTTGGTACCAAATGTGAATGCTTTACATCAGTATAAGGCAAAGTATTTCCAAGTACTTAACTTAGAAGGAATCAGAATATAATGTATCAATTATTAAAATGTTATATAGAGAAAATATCAGCTTCTGAAATGGCTGCTTAATCACTAAAATGGTGAAATATCAAACAAAACATTTTCAAAATATTTTTCAAACACTGGCAGAAGCTAGGATCCTATGGATCACTTGCCAATCTTTAAAAAAGTTGATCAAAATTAAATTAGTAGTATTCAGGGAAGGTTTTTATAGTTATTTTTTTAAGATAGAAGAATTTTGACCATACTTATATGAAAGGATCGAATGATCTAATGAAGAAGAAATTGGAGATAGAAGAGTATGGGAAAAATTATTGGAATGATATTCTAAAAGAACCTGAAGAAGATAATAGGGGATTATCACAAGGAAATAATGGAGAAAAAAAGATGGATCATTATCCTCCAACCCATTTGCAATTCCCTTCACTGGGACTAAAAAAGACAACTTTATTCAGACTGGTCCTGATTAATTGGGGGAAAATTTTTATTGCTGACTTACAGTCATTGATAGTCACGACCATCAGGTAAAAGACATAAAGGAGAGGATAGCAGAGCACCCTTTCTAGCATTACCTGGTAGGCTCCTTGAGATGAACATTCTATTCCAGGAATCTCAACAAGCAAACAGTAGGCCTAACTCTCCATTTCTGACTTGATTTCAACTCCACTGAATATCAGATCACCTGAAATCTCATTACCATGAAGATTGGCTCCATTTTTGATGTTCAACAACATCGCAATTCTCTTAGTTGCCTCTCTTTCGATTAGAGAACTAGAGGGTGGAGCAATAAGCTCCTCCCAAAGACTTCCTTTATCTTCATTTTCTATCAGCATCTACACAGAACATCATGCCCCCTTACTGGATATCCCATGAAAAGGTTCCCTCCCTTTTCAGCTTACGTGTGTGTGTGTATGTCTGTGTGTGTGTGTGTGTGTGTGTGTGTGTGTGTGTGTGTACCTTCCCTTACAAGACTTGTGTTTTTCCCCTTCGTTAAAGGCATTTATTCAAATGGTATAGCAAGAACAGTGGTTATAAGACAATTTCCCAAAAACCAGAGGAACCTTCTCCCATGAATAATACCACAGACTGTATGAGGGAAAAGTGGGGGCATATTTGTATAGAATATACACTGTCATGCCACAACTGCAGAAACTTGACGTCCTTTCTTTATCCGAAGGGTCTTCATGAAGTTTGCCAAAGGTTATCACATTGGTGATGGAAGAGTCATTCTGGTGATCAGATACACATTATCTTCATTAGACTGGTTAATCTAATGGAAAGGTCAAGTGGGTCTGTGCTGGCTATTGGTGTGGACAAGACAGACTGCTCAACTGCTGAGCATGGATACTGCTAAGTTGGGTATGGTTGTACAGCTATTGGTCTATAGTTGAGACTACTCTGGGTAGATCGCTCAGGTTTCTGAGCTCTTTCAGGGCCTAGAATGTCTCTTAGACAGATCAATACTTTAGACTCTGTGCTTAATCTCCACCTTCAGCCACTGGCTAAGGCTGGGTGATACTTTGCTCTCTTTAACTGGAGTGCTATGGTGCCCCTTCAGCTGGGGGGGGGAGGGGGAGGGGACAACAAACCCCAGTCTAGGATTAGCAAGTCTTTCCTTTTTGATTCCTTTGGAGCTCTGAGGTTTGTCAATGTCACAAAAGTTGCAGGAAGAAATGCTACCAAAAAATTAGAGCTATCAAGGAAAAACAAGAAAAGGGAATGGGACATGAGAGTGAGGAGAGCCAAAAAAGAAGGAGAGGTGAACAGAAAATGAACTTCCTGACAACAGAGGTCTTTGAACAGAAACTAGATGACTATATTTAGGGAGGCATTTTTAAAAAGAGAGTCAAGAATTAGGTAGGATTTGGAATAGAAAACATCATGATTCTGAGAGTATACAATACATATCTTACTCATGGTAGCATCAAATTCTGCTTCTAGGATATTTAATAGGGCCTTAAGAGAGAATTTACTGAAAATTATAAAAAGTAACACTAGAAATGGCAAGATGTATAGGTATTATGGACTATATTAGTGCGTCCACATGATCCTCCTGATGTCACTGGTCCTCTTAAAGAACTAAGGACAAACAAGTAACAGATCTTTTTAATTATCAAGGTATATATACCAAAGAACCACACTACGTATCTATATAATTCTTAACTATTCTTCAAGGCCCAAGACAAATAACTCTTCTATGAAGTCTTAAGGAGATAAATAACCCTAAGGGTAGGTTAATTTTGGACTGAGATTCTAAGGAATATTCAGATAGGGCAAATAATAATAATAAACATTTGGATCTTTTAGCAGCCCTTCGGGCTTTTTTTACTTACTAATGGCCCAGCCTGGGCAAAGGTGATGGAGGAAGTTTACAAAGCTGAGTACTGGTTGGATGATTCTATGAGTTTTGAATGTTTTAAAACAAGACTTTCAAGGAAACTGGAGATTTCTGGTTTAATGAAGCAAGTAAGAACAAGACAATGAATATAACTGAAAAATTGAAGATTAGGTTGGAAGATTTGGATTTCAGAGTGATCAATAAAAACTACTATTCTCCCTTTTCCCTGGGAGCTATGCAAAATTTAGTTCTCTCCTTTCCCAGTTTCATTCTTAAGACTTCTGATTTTTCTTCTACTTTGCCAGTAGCATTCTCACCCTGAGATATATTGGTGTTCAGGGAAGACTAGCGCCTCTGGTGTCAGGGCTTCCAGAGCCATTTCCAGAGCTGCTCATTCACTTTTGGTAACCACCTGGCACTCAATTCTCACCTGCGGCTTGAAGAAGCTGTAGCATGCACGACAATCATACCCAGGTAAATCACTGCAGCAGACCAGGTAAACTAGGTTGAGGGTAACAGGCATAAAACCAGCTGGTGAGGAAGGGGTGGTTTTTACCTCACACATGTGGAAACTTCCCCCAGTAGAACAGGTGGATGGGAAAAATTTGTTCCAATGGCCATGAAGGCGGGTGAAACAGGTGCTGTGGAGCACTTGGTGCTTGGTCAAACATCAAAGTTGCCAAGGTCATCCACTGAATCCCAGGCCATGGCCAATCATCCTGACTTTTGTCTTGCCACCAAACTTTGATGACTCTGGAAGAGAGAGGCCTTTTCTCCGCCATCTTTGTGAGCAGGGCCATTTTTAAATTAATGTATAGAATTTATTATATGCTTTACAAAAAATAAGCAGCATGAAATGAAGATTAAAGGTTTCAGAGAAAATCCTCTTTTGTCCTCTGCTCTGTACATACAAGTACTTTAGTTGGTGTCTAAACTCAGAATTTTAAAATTAAAGAAAATGTAAGCTGAGGTCAAGAGATGTGCTTAACACAACACCTACTTAATGGTAAGCAATTGTTTATTGATTGTGCTTTGTGAAGGACATTTCCCGTATTTATATACTCAGTGTTTCTGGATTCTTTTATTTAAAACATGATAGATTATTTTATTTGCATTCTGATGAATTATCCTTGAATTCTTAGAATAAGTCCAAATTAGTTATAATGAATAAATTTTTAGACACATTGCTACAATATTCTTTCAAGGTATTTCTTTAAAATGCTTGAATTAGCCCTGCTTATAGACCGGAAGTCCGGGCAGTAGTTCTCTTTCCCTTCTCTCAATATGGCAGACAAAAAGCCCCCAAAAGAACCAAAGGAAAAGAAGGTCAAAAAAGAAAAAAAAGAGAACAAAAAGGAAGATGTGGCTGAAAAGGTGGTGAAAAAGCCTCGAAAGCATTGCAGTCGGAACCCAGTCCTGGCCCG
>CM053622.1:174828377-174870536 GCA_028646595.1 Phalanger gymnotis
CCTTTCAAGGCTTTCTTCTCCTCATTGGCTTTTTGGAGCTCTTTTGCCATTTGAATTAGTCTATTTTTTAAGGTGCTGTTTTCTTCAGTATATTTTTCAGTATTTTGGGGGTCTCCTTTAGCAAGTCATTGACTTGTTTTTTATGGTTTTCCCTCATCCTTCTCATTTCTCTTCCCAATTTTTCCTCTACTTCTCCAACTTGCTTTTCTAAATCCTTTTTGAGTTCTTCCATGGCCTGAGACCAGTTCATGTTTTTCTTGGAGGCTTTTGTTTTAGGCTCTTTGACTTCGTTGATTTCCTCTGGCTGTATGTTTTGGTCTTCTTTGTAACCAAAGAAAGATTCCAGAGCCTGAGACTGGATCTGGGTGAGTTTTCGCTGCCTGGCCATGTTCCCAGACAACTTACTTGACCCTTGAGTTTTTCAGCGGGGTATGACTGCTTGTAAAGAGTTCTATGTTCCAAGCTTGGGGGGATGCGCCAGCTCTGCCGCACCAGCACTCCTCCTTCCCCAAGAACCCCCAACCAGGACTGGACTTAGATCTTCAGCAGGCTCTGCACTCCTGCTCTGATCAGCCACTTAATTCCTCCCACCAGGTGGGCCTGGGGCCAGAAGCAACTGCAGCTGTAGTTCTGAAGCTGCCCCACCTCTGCTGCCCTGGGTTGGTGGCCTAACCACAAACTCCCTGTCCCCAGAAGCTTTTCCCACTAACCTTCTCTGTTGTCTTTGGTGTTTGTGTGTTGAGAAGTCTGGTTACTGCCACAGCTCACTGATTCAGGATGCTAGGGCATGCTCTGCCCGGCTCCTGATCTGGTTGGTCCACGCCACCCACGCTGGGTTCTGCTCCACTCTGCTCCGCTCCCAGCTCTTTGCGTGAAAGACCTTACCCAGAGACCATCCAGGCTGTCCTGGGCTGGAGGCCTGCTTCCCTCTGCTATTTTTTGTGTCCTGCAGCTCTAGAATTGTTTCAGAGCCATTTTTTTTATAGGTTTTTGGAGGGACTTGGCGAGGAGCTCATGCCAGTCCCTGCTTTTCAGCCGCCATCTTGGCTCTGCCCCCCAGGAGCTGGCATTTTCTTAAAGAAATAAGGAACAATTTAAATAGAGGACTATTCCGTGTTCATGGCTAAGCCATGTGTGATGGGTGCAGCAAATAAATTGCTGACCAATAGAGTTGGGAAGACCTGAGTTCAAACATGGACTCAAATACTTGCAAACTGTGTGACACTGGTCAAGTCCCCCCTGCCTCAAGTTTTGGTTTCCCAAATAACAATAGTACCTACCTCCCAAGATTAAGGATAAAATACCATTGTAAAGCAACCTGTAGATCTTAAAATGCCATATAAATTCTAGCTATTGTTATAATTTAGAATGATAATTCTACCAAAAGCAACTTACAGTTTTTGATTTAGCCCAATGAAATTATCAAAGGGACACATTATAAACATAAAAAAATGAGATTCGCTTGAAATAATAAAAGACCTAGACTATTAAAAGGGAAATAATGAAAAGAGGTAGGGATGAAGGAAGAATAGTACTTCCAGACCTCAAATTACATTATAAAGCAGCAAGTAATGAAAACTATCCAGAACTGGTTAAAAAACAGAGAAGTGAATCAATTGACAGACTAGACAAGGGAGAAATCAAAAACCATGTGACTCAATAATCCAGTGTTCAATAAATCAGAAAAATATAAATTACTTCTGTTAAAACTCCCTATTTGACAAAACTGCTAGGAAATTTGAAAAGTGATTTGGCCAAAATTAGGCTTAGACTAATACTATTCAATTTATTCTGTAATACATTCAAAATGGATAGGACACCTTAATATTAAAGGTACTATTAAAAAATAGAAGAGAAACAAATCATATACTTTTCAAAGATTTGAGTAGAAGATATATTCATGACCAAACAAGAGGTATAAGAAATTACAAAAGACAAAACAGATTTATCTTTGATCCATGAAACTGAAAAGTTTATGCAGAATCAAAATAAATGTACGTAAGAAGGGAAGTAGTTAAATGGCAAAAAAAAAACACCTTTCTATCAAATTTCTGATTAGGGTTTAGTATCTAACATATGTGATAAACAATTAAAAGCTCTATACATATATGTGTGTATACACATGCACACATATACATACACATGTGTATGTATATACACACACATCTGTGCACAGACATACATGTACGTAACATTTATTATAAATTATCATATAGTATATTAATACATTTATAATATATTTAATATTGTTTTGTGCTTATGTAAATTATGTGTTATTATATTATATAATTGCATAAACTGTATACATCCAAATAAATTTTACACACACACACACAAGCCCAAACCCCCACTCTTGAATAGTCCAAGGATATAAACACACATTTCTAAAAAGAACTACAAACTATATGAAACTATATGAAAGGATGTTCCCAATCACTAACAAAAGAAATGCAAATCAAAACAATGATGAAGATTTGCCTTCTATCTTGCTAACTGGCAGAGAGACAAAAGACAGAGATAATCTTAAGTTAAATAATATAACTAACTGAGACAATAGCAGATCATTCAATAGTTAGCAAAATTAATTTTACTTTGAAAAAGCAGGAGAAAGATATTTATCAGTGATTGGCAGTGAGGACCTCAAGTTGATCAGGTAAGTGAAGTTGCCTTGCCTGAAGTGTCCCACATCTACCAGTCAAACATGTGAGAGCTCCTTGTGATTACTTTGTATTCAAGCATCCACGAAGTGATATCACTGGCCACAGCCTTTAGTCAACTGAAACAATTAAGTCTTGAGGATGGTTTCAATACTTTTTAGGGCAAAACTAACAACTTACATAAAAGAAGAGGTTAGGATATTGCTCCTACCACAGGTATCAATATTGAAAATTATTCAATCCCAAATTCTTCAGTTGCAAATGTAGAAACAATTTAGAGGAAAATAATGAGACTTCACCACGGTCACACAGTTAGTTTGTGCCAGAACTAGGACTAGAAACCAAGTATTCTGATTTGATCTAGTACTCCTCTTCACAAGGGAGCCTTAGTATAATCAGGTAAAGGAGGACAAGAGCCCACCACGGTGCCACAAGAAATGAAGAAATATACATTTCTATACTTATTGTATTATTTTCACCTCTAGTAAAATAAATTTTTGATTAACTACACAAATAACTCAAATACAAATTCCTTATTAAAGAAATGATCATACATTAGCAGTCATATGACCTGAAAATAAGTTAGGCCAGTATTGAAAGGACAAATGATAAGCAAATACCATTCCCTCAGCTCCATCAGAAAGTACACGACAACAAGAAATCAAGAGGAAGGTCCACAGTATATTGGGTGAACCTCTTACAGATGATTTACAGGAAGACATACAAAAGATGAGAAGACATGAATGGAAAACTTCTGGGTGACATGACCAACAAAAGATAAGAGTGTTAGATGTTTTTCCAATTGCTACTAACTCTCAAAATCCTCCAAAGAGGAATTATATGCCAGAGGTAAGGCAATTATAATTGTCTCCATGGAGCAAGAAGCCTGACTCTAAACAACATAGAAAACCTTATCTTTTGAAAGCGAACTGTTATAGAGAGCCCTGTGAATAGAGAAATCACTAAATACTTCTCTCTAAACACTATTCCCACTCTATATTACAAATGCAAAGGAAAAGCCACCATGAAAAAATTAGATAGAGAAAGAGAGAAGATTGGGAGACAAAAAAAACAAACAAACCATATGAACAATGAGAAAGGGGAAAGAATTGGAAAGGGAAACACTAAACTGAACCGGAAGAATTAAACAAGATTTTTTTAAATGGCCATAAATGAGGAAAATTGATATTTGTAGTGGAACAGCACTATATTAATAATTAAGTGATACTCACAAGAGAAATCCCAAATCAAGAACTTTGATACAGAAAAATAATGATAATAATAATATACAGAAAGAATCTGTGTTGCCTTAAACCAATGTTTACACATGAATGCAAATAATATACTAACTTTATTCCAAATGATACCAAATTAGGGAAACAAGTTATTTAAGTATGTCTTAATACTTGATATGCAGGTATATATCAACATTTACCACATGAATTACATTACACTATGAAATTATTTTTAATAACTATGATGCTTACCCCCAAAGCTGGCAATCTCTGTGTGCAACTCACTGCAACTTTTAGTTTCCAGTCTGTTTCACCATCTAGCTGATCAGTTCTAATGAAACATGAACCTTAAAATTAAAGAAAAAAATTTACCACACTAGAGAACTTAAGTCTTATAGAAGATAAATTCCATGTATATATACTTCTACTTAGAATTACAAAGTTAAAAAACATTAAAAACATTATGCATGTGTAAATCACTTATGTGGAAGGAAAAAATTATCATTTTGTTTGAATATAAAGATTAAACAGCATGATATAAAAATTACACTGCTTTCTGGGTAAAATTTACTATCCATTTTGTTTATTCAATTTGATTTTTCAAAAAAATATTAATTTACAAGAAACTGCTCTCTATTTTAGAAAAGTCATTGTTGAAAATGAGTTCATAGTGTTTACAATGGTAATATAAATGTATGTTCACAAATAAAGAATACTGTACTTATCCAACATTCACATTGCACATTCTTTGCTTAATTTTTCCAACAGAAACAACAGATTTACCACTGACTTCTTTATAAATATAGATTCTTTCAAGTTCAAAAATGCCATACCCTTGAAACTGCACAGTTACCACATTAACACTCTTAAATATTGAAATTCTTAAACAAGATATTAGAAAGCCTGCAAAAATTCTAAAATATATCCAAATAAATGCCCACAAAGGAAAGAAATTTGTATACTGACATTATATCTGAATCTGAACTTCCTATACCTGAAACTCTATCTCTTCTACAAAAATTTTCTTATCACCTATTCCAAATTGATGTAGAAAAGAAAAATATTCTTATTTTAAAAACTGAATTCCTTCAATGTGTCCCTTTCCCAAAATCTAAAAAGAATAAGTAACCAGGCTGTTAAGCAACAAAATGTGAAATTATAACTAAATTTAGGTAATCCCAATATCTCAAAATATTATTCCTACATGGCTAAATTTTTAAAAATGTTAACTTTTATTTTACATGAACAGTATGTATCAAAAACTATGTAAATATAGAAATGAACTCCCAAATCCTGAATTTTAGTCTTCCTCTACATGTCAGTTCTTTCATTAGGAGCTAATAAAGTTGTCTGATGGTTGCAGGGGTCGGGGACAGGGGTGGCAGGGAGGACAGCACTAGTTGCTACAAAAGAAATATATTCATTGGCAAAGAGATTGTATAGTTTCAGACATCTAACAAAGACAATTTAGCAAAAGAGTGATAATGAGATAATACAAAATTATAAGTTACAGAATTACAGGACATACATTGACAATGTGGCCAGAAAAAAAAATAGTTTGCTTAGGTGCTCAGGTCCAGAAGAATTTGGTATCACAAAGTATGAATGGACCCTAATATAAATAATATCTAACGATGATTCATTCATTAGTATCTGTACATTTAGCAGCTCAGTACGTTAAGTGCTTAGAAAAACATGCAGAAGAGATAAGATCCTGACATGTAACCGATCCAAAGGCAGCACTTTCACACACTACAATTCCCAAAACAAACTACTGTCTGCTCAGTAACTGTATTTCTAAACAACATAAACCAAACGTCATTTCTGAGCCTCTGAAAACTGTCACAATCCTATATGAAAACATAAAACTCTTAAAATCTCTGAAACAAAAATGTTCAAAAAAATGAATTTTTTTGTTTATACTCAAACATTTGATCTTTGAATCCTCTGAATAAAAATACCCTAAAAAAATTTGATGAATAGTATCACACTAAAATATATGTTTCAATCTCTGGCATAGATTAACAGGCTACTTTCAATCATACTTTTATTATACAAGACATTTCATGGTTCTCTTTACCTTTCCTGTCAATGTTTGCTCTCATCCATCAATTTCATTTAGAATTATACTACAGATCAATGCAGTTCAAGACCAGTGTGGCTCTTGTGAATGGCTGACTGCACATACATTCATTTAATACAGCTCACACTATGACATGTATTGGCCAGCTGCATTTCCTCTCCACTTCAGCAGTTAATTTCATCAATAACTTATCTCATAGCCTTTTCCCTTTTATCCAGAAAAAGAGACCGCTTTGTGCTAAGTCAGCATTAAATAGTAATCACTGCACCAAAACTGAAACAGTAAATACAGCATTTCCCCTAATTTTGAAATAATTCTTTGTCAGTATTGAAATCATAATTTCAAATGTCCTGTGTAATATCAGTTTTTAAAACTATATTACCAGGGCATAAGAATATAGGATTAATAATAATTACAGATGGATACAAAATAAGTAAATAGGAAATTACATAATTTACAACTGTTTACAAGAATGAACCACATTCATTAAGTATGAAAGCAGTGCCCAGCAACTATCAAATAAGTAAAGTCTCTAAAATTGTAAATTAATTATGCAAAAAAAATCCCATAGAAGCAATGCTATAAATGAGATCTCGGTTACCAGGGAAGCACACAAAACCCTATTTCTTCCATAATGTAGGCAAAATACTCTACCTATGAATTAACATAATAAAAAATACTTTCAAATAGCAATAAAAATACTAAAACTGAATAAAATAGTTACATTAGCTATCTTATTTTTCTATCAGATGAGAATGACAACTTAATACATAAAGATTCGGAGAAATTCTTATATAAAGACACATTAAGAGTATGTCTAGGGTATTAAAAATTATGTCACTGATTATTCACTACATCTAATTTCAATTCAAATTTTATAGCTTTCTTGTCCTTGATAGAAGTTTAACCCTAGTCATATTCCTATCAGTCATTAGAAGGATGATTTTTTTTTTTGCATTGATTGGGCAGGGGGAGGGGGAAGTTGTCTACAGAGATTCACTTATTTAATAAAATAAGTAAATAAAGACAGTGAAAAAAAACAATACCTTTCTGGAAGCCAATACAGAATCAGAAGAAAGAGAGAAAAGAGGAAGAAAAACCTTTAAGGGAGGTTTCTGTTAAGGTATCATTGCTGCAGTAGAATTAACAGAAAACTCCACTGTGACCAAAGAAGAATCCAGAAAAAAAGATGATTAAAAAAAAAAACTTGCATGTCTTGCCAGGTAATGGGGAATAAAAAAAGGTAACAAGGAAAAATCTTGGATGACAATCCCCCACCCACACTGAAAACCAAAGGGTGCACAGTGGCATAGATCAGCCAGTCACGAACCCAGGTTCAAGTCCTGCCTCCAACATTTATTAGCTGCAAAACTGCAGGAGCATGAGGTCACAACCTCTCTTAATTACTGCATTCTCACAATACCAGTGGTATCTACCTAAAAGAGTAGTTGTCAGAACCAATTCATATATGTAAAGTACATTATAAACCTTAAAGCATTATGCAAATGTAACTTATTATCATTATTCCCAGACTAAAATCCCCTAGCTAAAGATGTTTTCTTCCTCCTAAATTTTCCTGAGCATTTTGTCTAGATTGCTCACAACACACCTTATATGACACTGATTTGTATAAATACTGCATTTTTATCTCTGTAACTCCAGATCCTAGCATAGTGATTTATACATAGTAGTCAATTCAAGTCAACACTTATTAATTGCCTACCATCTGTAAAGCACTATAATAAATGTTGAGAATACAAAGAAAAACCCCATATAGTCCCCACTGTCAAGGAGATTACATTCTACTGGAGGAACATAATATGCATAGACAAGCACTAAGTAATTTCAGTAGGGAAAAAGCACTAACAACAAAAGGGGGGGTGGGGCACAGCACATAAAGGAAATGCTTCATGAAGGCAGTGACACCTGGGTTGAACCATAAAGGAAGCAAGAGATTCAGGCATGGGGGACAAGCTGTCCAAAAGCAGTGAGGCAAGAAGTACTCTACTGAGTTGAAGGAACAAAGAGCTCTAGCAGAGCAGTTTGGCTGGAATTTAGAGTGCGTGAAGAGAAACCATTGTGTTGCATGCTAGTCTTCTAGCTAGCCCCTTTCTTCTCACAAGACCCTTCTTGCCTATATGAAGACAGACAACATTTCATCCTGCTTCTGCCACCTATCTCCTGATCTAGCCAGCCTTCAGGAAAAGAAGATAAAATAACCATAAACCTCACCATCTCATTAGCTCTCTTCACTGATAATCTCCCAAGAAGTTTCAAATACCCTAAGACAGATTTGGAGAACCTGCAGACTTAAGGCCACATGTGGCTTCCTAGGTCCTTAAGTGTAGCCTTTTGACTGAATCCAATTTTATAGAATAAATCCTTTTATCTTTATTAATACACATTTTTTCATCTTTGATATTTTTATTTTATTTTTAAAATGAATATACTTAAAATAACAAAGAATAAAATAAGTTTCAACAAAATAATCCTCCCAGATTGACTAGCACAATTAGAATATTAGTAAGCCATAAAGGCTAAATTGACAGCTGCTACAGTCATTATTTTGTTGTAACTTTCCCTACCTGACTGGCATGACTACTGCATAAGACTGGTTGGCAAGAGTTATGGGGGACAAGTACGCAAGTCTGTTATCAGCTTTTGACAACAGTGCACTGTGTTTCTGTTTGAGGTGGAATCTATGAATAGTTGCACAGCTCAACAGTATTTTTAAATTCTGTCTGTTTAACAGCTCATCATGTCAAAGAAGACCAAGAGAATGATGAAGGAAGAAAACAGATTTTTTTTTTTAATGAGGATTGGGAATTGCAATATTATCTTGTTTCTGCTAAAGAGAAGATGATTTGCTTGCTTTGTGATGCTGCAATATCAACATTAAAGAAATTCAATGCTCATCAGCATTATAACACTCATAAGGACCACAAATATTTTAAATTAGAGGGAGTGGCACAAAAGGCAGTACTGCAGAAATTAAAAGATAAAAAGCAAAAGCAAAGACAATTCTTTCAAGCAGCAGCAAGATCTGGAAATAATGTCACTGAAACAACTTATAAAGTAGCTTATGTACTTGGGGAAAAAGGGAAGCCATTCAGTGATGTAGAAATTGTGAAAAAATGCGTTGTTGAAGTTGTAGAATGCTTAGACCCCAATTTTAAAGTACAAAGAAGTGCCTCTCTCATGGAGAACCATAACTGATCAGCCCATGAATTAGCCTTCAATTTAACAGAACAACTTCATTCAATACTTCAAAAGTAAAATATATATTATTCAATTGCTTTGGATGAATCAACTCCATGACATGCACCTGACTTGGTGCAGGTTTTTTTATACTTCATTCGGATCATAACAGAAGATTTTCTTTGCTACAAAGAGTTACTTGCTTTGGTTACTCAAGAGAGGAGAATACAGGGAATAGATATCTTCAACAATTTTCGAGGTAAGCATCGTGAAGTTGGATTGAATTTGCAAATGCAACACAACATCATCAGTTTTGTAATATGCTAAAGTTGAACAATAAGATATTCAATGTGGATTTGCCATTATCTTTCTAAAATGTGCTGGCTATCACAGGGACAGGTGTTAGCCAAAATTTTATCTCTGCAAGAACAGATAAATTTTACGAAGAAAAGAATCAGCAATGTGAATTACTGTAAGATTTCTATAGGAAGGCTGCATTTCTGTGTGATACCATGTTAAATCAAAACAACTTGAATATTTCTTTGCAAGGTAAAACTAAGTTTATATATGATATGTGGCAAAAAAATTTTGGCAAAAAGCATTTTGAAAAGATCTTTTCTCAAAACACTTCTTCAAAAGGAAATTTCAGATGAACATTTTCCCCAGTTAGCAAAGATCACTGATATTTGAATCATTTGAAGAATGCACAGCTATTATAGATCTATTAATTGGAGAATACAGTGAAAGGTTCACTGATTTTGAAAATCATGACATCACACTCAAATTAACATTTCAGCCTCACGTATCACCAAGGCACCTAAAGAACTACAGATGAAATTGATTAAGCTCTAAGTAGATGACATTTTAATGTCCTTGTTTGATGCTAAGAAAGATCCAATTGAAATATGTAAAAATGCACTGGAATATCCATGCCTTCAGCAACATGCCCAAGAATGCTTTCTTGCTTTTCAACCACTTAATGCTGCAAATCTGCATTCTCCTATCTAACCCAAATCAAGATGCCCCTAAGGTCACCAATGACTTATATCCATCTAGAGGATCAACTGAAACTGGGGACTTTCATGCTGCAAACAAATATTCAAACGCCTTCCAGCAAAAAGCAGATACAACAATGTCGTTAATGGGTTAGTTAACTTTAAAATTAACAGTTTTCATTTTCTGAAATTATTAAGTACATAGTAGTTAGATTTTCACAATAATGTACTTTGTAAGTATATTTCATTGAAGTTCCTTGAATGTGGCCTTATTTGAATACAGCTAAATAATAACGCGGCCTTCCAACATAAAAAGGTTCCCTACCCCTGCCCTAAGAAGATTCTATTTAGAGGGAAAACATCTAGTGATGCTGACAGTCACATGAAGTCATTCTTCCATAAATACAGAACTCCCACAAAATCATATCATACTCATCTCAATGATTTTGAACCTCGGCTATCATTACTTAAAACCCATCTGCCATATCCCCACTGCTTGCTTTCTTATCCCATCCCCTTTAAACCAATCATTCTAATGCCTTGAGGTCTACTGGAGTCTAGGACAATCTTCTTCTTTCTTCACTAACTTCAGTGCCTGGCTCACAATCTTTCCTCCCCAACTCTTACTCTCATATAATGGAACTTCAACTTACAAAATGATATTCACTCAAACATCATTACCTTCCAGGTCCTCAACTTACTCATTTCCCATGACCTACATGTCCACCCCACCTCAGCTACTCACAGACAGAGCCATATCATTGATCTAGCCATCACCGAAAAATACAAACTGTCCAAGTTCAAGAACTCAGAAATTCCCTTATCTTGTAGCCAATAACATTGGATAAGTGCTCTAGGGTTTGCAAAGTCATTTTTACAAATGTTATCTCTTTTTATCCTCACAACAACCCTGGGAGTTAAGTGCTATTATTATCCCCATTTTACAGATGAGGAAACTGAGGAAGACAGAGGTTGAGTGATTTACCCAGGCTAAATGTCTGAGACTTCATTTGAACTCAGGTCTTCCTGATTTTGGGTCCAGCACTCTATCCATTGCACTATTTAGCTACTACCTCTAAACACAATCTCTTGTCACTTCACCTTTCCTGCCTTGTAACTCCTAACCATATTATTCATACTCACTATACCTGCCAGGCCCTTGAAGTGTTAGTTCTTTCCCAGGGCATCACTCCTACAATGGCTACATAGTCCCCCCTTTTCTCATCTTGACCTCTTGGGTAACCACTTCAACTATATTGTTCTCTCCTGTCCCTTGCCTCACTTTTACTGTATTGATCATTTTGGCCTGTCAAGACTCAAGATTACTCCCACCATCCAATGTCTTCACTCCAAGTCATAACCTGGGTTTACAGAAATTAACTGTGCCTTCCCTAGAGAAAGACAAGTCTCCCTGATTCACCATTTCATTCACCAAAGCCACTTTTCCAAACCTTTTTCTCCTTCCTCAAATTTCATATAGCTCTTTGCTTGACCAAGAATTCGGCCTAATACTTCAATGAAAAAAATCAAGTCAGTCCGCCAATTCATCCTTTCTCATCTCACATTACTCCTATCTTCTACTAACATTTCCTCCTGCTCCTATCTCACATGAAGAGTTGACGCCCCACCTAGCAAAGGCTATACTCTACACACATAAACGATCCCTTCCCATCTTGTCTCCAAAGCAGATCACTCCTTCTATCATAAGTACTCTCTCATTTATCTTCAAACTCTCTTAGTCTACTGGCTGCATCTATAAACGAGTCCATTTCTTTCATTCTTGGAAAAAAAATAATAAAAATCCTTACCTGATTCATCCATTGCAATAGTTAGTGTACCATGCCTCTTCCTTTTTATGGCTGAGTTCCTTGAGAAGGCCATCCACAATCAATGCCTCCACTTCCTTTCCTCTCAATCTCTTCTTAACACTCAATAGTCCAGGTTCTGAACTCATCATTAAACTGAAACGGCTTACTCCAAAGTTATCAAAGATTTCTGTATCTAATGGCCTTGATCTCTCTGCAGCCTTTGACATTCATGATTATCCTCTTTTCCTTAACATTTTCTTTTCTCTAGGTTTCTGTGACACTGCACTCTCCTGATTGTCCTCTTAACTGTTTGACTAGGGATTCAATTATCATCTCTATACTGGTGTGGCACAACTAGCATTTTCTTGACTCAAGAGTCCCTACTTTCCTGACTTGCCTAGTTCTTCCCTCCACACAACTCAACTGGCCTAAGCTTCCCTGACAGCTTTCTGGTGGGGGGGGGGGCATAAAAAAAATCCCAGCCACCCATAGTCAGTGCCTCTCTGACTTATTTGCCTAAGACCATGCAAATCGCCATACCCTGATGATGTGTTGACAGGCTGTGTTTCCAAATGGAATAAAAGGTGATCAGGTTCAGAGACGCTAAATGTCACTGTATCCTTTTGAACAAAGCAAACTTCCTCTGTACAATAATTCATGAATGCTTCATGTCCTAACATTTAACCTGAACTAAGACAGCTCTTGAGTTAGAGCCACACCTACACTGGTGATACTCAAATTTATCCAGCCTTAACCTCTTTGTTCATCTCCAATCTTACATCTCAAACTGCCTTACGGACACTTCACATTGTATACCCAGTAGACATCTTAACCTAACTATGTCCAAAACTGAACTCTATCTTTCCTTCGTAAAGCTTCACCTTTTCTTAATTTCCCTAATACTGATGAGGTCACCTCCATCTTCCCGGGTATCATCAACTCCTCTCTCAATTCTCATATCCAAAATGTTAACAAATTCTGTTAATTTTACCTTCATAACAACCCTCACATGCCTACTTTTCTCCTTTGACACTGCCACCACCCTGAGGCAGGCCCTTATCACCTCATAATTGGACTGTTGCAAGACTGGTCTCCTTGCCTCCAATCTCTCTTCTCCACGATCCATCCTGCATTCATCTGTCAGTCACCTTCCTAAAGCACAGATCTGACTGTATTACCACTCCAGTCAATAAACTCTAGTGGCTCTGTTACCTTCAAGATCAAACATAAAATCCTGTTGGGCAATAAAAGCCCTTTATAAACAGGCCCCCTCCAATCTTTCAAGTTTTCTTGATACTTTCCTTCTCTAGAAGTAATTTGAGATCCAGTGACACTGGCCTCTTTGCTATTCCTTATAAAGGATACGGCACCTTCTGGTTCTGGTTATTTCCCAGGGTGTCTCTTATGTCTGGACTTATCTCACCCCTTGGCTCCATCTTCTGGCTTCCTTCAAGTCCCAGCTAAAATCCTATTTTCTTCATTTAATGCTAGTGCCTTCTCTCTGTTGGTTAACTCCAATTTATCCTGTAACCATCTTGCCTGAATATAGCTGTTTACATGCTGTCTCTCCTATTAGGCTGGGAGATTTTGGGGAACAGACTGTTTTTCGGCTTTCTTTATAATCCCATAGCTTAGCCCAACCCTAGTACATAGCTGGCACTAAATAACTATATATTGACTGAATGATGTGAAGAAGGGTAATATGAAATAAGTGTGGAAAGACAGGTCAGAGGCAGAGTATATAGGATTTAAAATGACAGGCTGAGTACATATTAAGAAGCCACTGAAGACTTGAACAAGAGAGTAACAAGGTCAGAGCTATGTCTCATAGATGTAAATGGCAACTGTGTGGATGACTAGAGATCATAGACAAGAAGCAAAGGAAAGAATTAGGAAGCCACAGCAATAGACCATTTGAAAAGTAATGGGAAAAAGATCATGTAAGTGGAAAGAAAGCCACAGATGCAAGAAATGTTATCGAAGATACGCAGAATTGACAAAACTTACACTTATTAGATAAACAGGTGGTGGAGGGAAAAGTTAAAAGGACTCCAAGGTTATGAATATGGGAGATTAGAAGGGTAGAGATATCTTCAGCAACAAAAAGTAAAACTGGTAAAAACGATGAATTTAGTAGGGTAAGATGAATCTTATTTTGGACATGTTGAGATTGAAAGGATGGTAGAATTTCTAGATGGACTTTTACAGCAGATAATTGTAAATATGGTCCTAGAGTTCAATAGAGACTGATTATATATAGATTTCACAGTCAACCTTATGCATGATAATTTAACTCCTAGAAGCTTCTCTTCCTTCAAATGTCGGATAAATTTTTGAGATTTTTTTTCCTGATTCTCAAGAATTTATGTGCCAGGTTCTTTATAAATATTATTCCATTTGATCCACACAACAACCTGGGAGATTAGTGCAATTATGATACCTATTTAACAGTTGAGAAAACAAAAGCGAACAGGTGAAGTTACTTGCTCAGGATCATACAGCTAGTATTTGTCTGAGGTTATATTTGAACTCAGGTCTTTCCTGACCTCTATCTTTGTGCTACCTAGCTGACTCAGCAAGCTCTTCATAAATTATTACTGAGTTTTAAAAATTAATAAATAATTCATTTTCTCTGCAGGTGTTTCTGTTAAAATTATGGCCTCTATTTCTCAATTTGACAATGCTGGAGACAAAAAATTTAAAAATGTAATTCCTCATGAGAAATTTCTTTACTTTCTTCTATTATCAAAAATTATCCTATTAATCTATACCTTGACAATCGGCCTTTCAAATCTTTAAAGCATTTCTAATCATGAGAAATACTACCGGCTGTCTTTAAAATCTGTAGATTGGATCGATATGCTTAGACTTTTAGCAATAAAGCACTACAAACTGAGAACTACAGTAGAAAAATGAATCTATGATGGACAAACATTGCTCTGGTATTGAAATAAGGCTATTTTGCTTTCTTATAAACAACCATCAACTTGAAACTAAGAACTACACTCAGTTAATAAAATATTTGTGAACTAGTTCATCCAGAGTTCACGTAAAATAAGAATCTGCAACATCATCTGAAGTCATTGTTCTGCACATAATTCAAATATAATCCATAACAAAAAGACTTAAAATATAGAGAATGATTTGCCTTTAAAGAAAGATGCATCTCAGTTTATCTAAGGGTTAATGTAGACCAAGGGTCCTCAACTTTTTTATGTCATGAACCCTTCTGACAACCTGGTGAAGGCTATGGATAACTCAGAATGATGTTTTCAAATGCATGAAATAAAATACATAGGATTACAAAGGAATGCAATTATGTTATCAAAATATTAAACAGGTTAAAAGCGGTACGATTGTAGGCTAAATTTTTTTTTTAATTTTCACATTCACAAATTCAATTCCACAAGTTTTTGAGTTCCAAATTTTCTCCCCCTCTGTCTCCTCAGCTGTCCCCCTATCCCTCCAAGATGGCATGTCATCCAATATGGGTTCTACATATACCTTCATATTAAACTTATTCGATAGTCAAGTTGTAAAGAAGAATTATAACCAATGGAATGAACCACGAGAAAGAAGAATCAAAACCAAAAAAGAAGAGGAAAAAAACAGAGCAAACAGTTTGCCTCAATCTGCATTCAGACTCCATAATTCTTTCTCTGGGTGCTGAAAGTTTTTCCATCATGAGTCTTTTGGAGCTGTCTTAGAACCTTGTATTGCTGAGAAGAGCCAAGTCTATTAAAGTTAGTCATCACAGATACCATGTGTCTGTAATCATGTATAATGTTCTTCCCCAACTCAGGATCAGATTATGTCTTTCCAGGTTATTATGAAGTCCATCTGCTCCTCATTTCTTATAGCACAGTACTATTCCATTACATTCATATACCACAACCTGTTCAGCCATTCTCCAATTGATGGGCATCCCCTTGATTTCCAATCCTTTGCCACCACAGAAAGAGCTGCTATAAATATTTTTGCACATACAGGTCCTTTTCCCATTTGTATGATCTTTTTGGGATAGAGTCCTAGAAGAGGTATTGCTGAGTCAAAGGGTATGCACATTAAAAAAAAAAATTTTAAACAAAAGACAGGGATTAGACCTGTGATTTTCCTGGTATAGGGAAATTCAGGAAGAGGAAACTCCTTCTACAAATGTAAGTCAGCACCTTTTCTGCAACTTATAATATTAAAGAGTTGCCTAGGGCACTAAGAGGTTAAAGTGACTTGCCCAGGGTAATATACCAGAGGCAGGACTTGAATCCAGGTATTCCTGGCTCCATGTTATCCTTTCTAGGCACAATGCCCTGCTGCATCTCACATTTAAACATATCCTTTTTCATGTCAGTGCCTGATAAAAGTGTTTTAAAAACAGATTTTCTTTAATATTACTTTTCCTTTGCAATGATGCCAGTATACAGGTGTATTCTTGAAATCAAAAATTGAAAAAACTGCTGATAAATTATTTATACGACTAAATAGAAATTAAATATGCTATTTATTTTTCCAAAACTATGACTAAAATTTTTAAATTAAATATAACACTACCACCTCCATATAAAATTGCTTACTGCACATTAAATAACTTTAGAGCATTCAGATACTTAGAAAAAACATAATTTAACATAATTGTAGTTGTCATGAAACAACAAAGACTTGAATAAAAACAATGTATAAGTTTTCCTAAAAATATTATGCAACTTGATCAAAACAAACTTATGTCCAATTTGTCATTAAAGAGTTGCAGGCAACAATTTATTTTGTAAAAGTAAACATTAGCTACACCTAATGCCTGTTAAGCCCCAGCAAAGCTGAATTATTAAATCTGTCTGACTATATCTTATTACAGGCTACTTATGAATACTTGATTTTATTTGTATAATTGACAAGAGTTGTCAGGAAAGGATGGGTTTAATGGCAATCAAATTAAGATCAACTGGTATATGTGTCGCATAGAAGAGTCTGTGTCAAGTGCTGATGAATTAATTGATGAGTCACCGTGAAACCGAGCATGAGTCTGTCATAAACTTATAAATTACTGTGTAATATTAGCAGCTTGCCTACTGTGGCCCGCAGGTCCAACAGCTCTAAAAGAGATGGAATTCAAGACTACAACCAACAAAAGAAAAATAGACATTGACTTTGCATACCTAATGCCAGGTCATTTATCATCAACTTAATTTTTAAATCATTTATATGACTTAATGACTGTGTGCATGAAAATTTTAAGCTGATGACAAGATGAACAGTAATACAAAGAAGACATATCTGGGTACAGAATTTCATTGACCACTCTGTAAGGTAAAGTTGAATTTTAATAGCCAATGGAGGAAAAAACCATAATATATTTCAAACACTTAAACTATGTTATTTCTTCCGACACAACTGAAAAACACATTGACATTTATAAGAGATTGATGGAAATTTGCTTTAAAGCATTAATTTCTCTTAATACTGTTTAAAGAACTGTGTGTTCGGGAGATATATGATCTGAATTAAGAGACTGATGAAGCAATTGATTAACTGGAATTTAAGCCATCACTCACTAGCTCCATCAACAGATTCGTTTACATTCTAAACAATCAGCTGACAGTCTAATAGGATACCATGTATTAATATACAGTCAATATGATACCACTGCACTCATCACAATTCTGTATTAAAAAGCACACAGTTGTTTTTAACCAAACTTGATCAAATTGCATATATCTAGGACATTAAATTGAAATGACATCCAATTAAACTGACAGAACTTTTTAGTAATATTCTATTAAATTTTTTCTACTAAATATGGTAGATTACAGAATTCTGTGTGTAGTGAATATGGGAAGAATCAAAAGATATACTAATAGCACTGGTAAGTTAAGTAGAAAAATTCTAATTTTTTATTTTATCAAGCAGAGAGTATATAAAAGTTGTAGGTCACTATTTTAAGGGGAAAAAATCTAAGAAATTTAATTTCTCAAGTTAGTATTCATATTCTTTCGATTTTGAAACCTGAAAATTCCTTGGTCCATAATAAAAAGAAAAAATATCTACTGAATATCAATTTTATTTCTTAAGATTATTACATCAGATTGATTTTTAATTTCTATTTAACCACTTTCGAATAAGTTGACAAAAAAGGAAATTGGGAAGGTTAGGGTTATAAATGAGAAAGCAATGCAAAACACCAGGAGAAAAAATTCTGCCTTCAACAGATGTTAGAGAATAGGTGGCAAACAACAATCAAAATTAAATAAAAGGGCAAAAATGCTTTCCTTGTATTCTCCTAGGCACATTACTAATTAATAATTTTTAATCGAAAGGTAATTAAATTCTTCAGTATATTTTACTTTGTCTCTAGAACATTTAATAGCATTCCTTCTTGATCTTCGATATTAGTCAACATCTATTACAGATGATATGCCAAGGGTCCAAGGAATACCTATTTTGAGGAATATCTATTTTGAAGAAGTGGAAAGCAAAATTGTACACAAGGATAAAAAGTCCTGAAAAAGTAAGACAAGCAAATTTTTAAAAGAAACATTGTTGTTCATATTGCTTCTGATTAACTTAGTCACCAAATCCATATGAAATATTGTTTTGTAACATGAAGCCCCAGATAAATAGTTTCCCTTTTAAAGTTCTAGGACATGGCAATAGCAATTAAGTTATGCTAACAAAGCAGATAGTAAATGTAAAATTCTCTACAAAATATTTAAAATCAAATGTTGAATATAACCCTATTTTGAATACTTCTTTAAAAATGAAGAATACATTTGGAATGAAAATAAATTCATCTTTTATGTAAATAAAATTTAAAGAAAGATTTTTAAGCTTAAAGTATAAAACTATATACACAAACAATATATTAAATAATAGAAGTTCTCAACCAATCCTATGTTTGTCATGAACTCAAAGTCATTCATCATCCTGGTTACCCTCTTTTGATACCTACCCTCTTGCTTATCTATGGAGTTCTTGAGTGATAGTGCCCAGAAATGAAAAAATACTGCATGTAAGGTAAAGTACAGTGGGACCGTCACCTTTCTATTTCTAGAAGATATGCCCCTATTAAAGTAGCCTTTATTCAATTCATTGGACCCAATTTATAATCAAAAACTTTGCTAAGATATAAATTATATCCACAGTACTCCTTTCACCTACTAATTTATTAATCTTATCCAAATAAAAAGGACATGAAGCTGGGAAATAGAAGAGAATCTTGAAGAATCTGCTAACGTGAGGGCTGTGGAGTTTCAAAGAGAAAGACAAATAATACTTGAGGAAGAAGTTGTATTAAACACTAGCAAGAATTATATCACAAACAGAGGGTAGGTGTTTGTTAAAATAAACCAGGAGGCAGTTTGTATATGGGGATATAAGAAATAGTGAGGAACTGAGATTGTAAGCCTAAGTGGCTGGAAGGATGGTAGCACCATCAACAGTAATAGGAAAGTTAGAAAGAAAGGAAAGTTTAAGGGAAAGGATAACAGTTCAATTCTGGACATGATGATGATTTTAAGATCTCTATGGGACATCCAACTGTTGGTATTCTAGAGACAGCAGTTTCATTTGAATGGTGAAGTTGAAAAACAGACTGTAGAAAGTTTAGAAAAGAGTAAGAGGAGAAGTGAAGGAACCTACTATACATATAGCCTTCTCAATTAATTTAACTGCAAAAGGGAGGAAAGATATGGGACAACAACTATTGGGAATAGATGGTTCAACTGATGCTTTTATGAGAATGGGGGAGCCTTGGGCATGTACATAGGCAGTAGAAAAGCAAGCAGTTAAAAGAGAGAAAACAAGGATGATAGAGGGGACGATATATTAAATGAGGCAAGATGGAATGGGATCATTTGTGCATACAGGGGTTACCTTTGGCAAGGAGAAAGGTCACCTCTTCTTGTGAGATGGGGAGAAGGGAGAAATAATAGCCAAGGCCATATGACTACTGTCAGATAATGAGGGAACAACAGGGAGATCTTGATGTGCACCCTCAATTTTTTCTTGAGAATTATGACCTGAGGTTCTCAGCTGAGAAGGATGGAGGTAGGGAGGTCCACAGGAGATTTGAGTACAAAAAAAAATATGAATGTTCTCACTTTGCCATTTCAGAACCCTTATCGTCCTTCAAGATCCAGATCCGACATCATTTATATACTTTCTTTAAATAATTTGCTACTTTACTGTTTATACATATGAAATCTTCTCGGAAGAAGTTAAATGCTTTGAAATCAGGAGCTGCTTAATTTTTAATTTCTGAATCCCTAATGCCTATGACAGTGCTATTCACATAGCAGGTAAAAGATATGTTTGCTGAATTACTGAAGAGAATAGCTTAAAATTTTAGAAAGCATTTGCCTAAAAACTGCACAGAGGAGCAGATGGAATACTCACTAATATCCTCATTTTAGAAATAAGGAACTCTTAAGACAAATGACCAAAATAAAAAAACTCAAGTCCTCTATTAATAAAGAATTTTCACGTAAATAATTTTTTCTGGAATTGTGATAGCTGATATTCTTACACAAATTTTAAAATGAATACTGATGTTACTTCTGTAGTATACATGAATATGCATGTTATATTATCATCCAGTTGATGTTATTGCTTCAAGTAACGGCTGTATCACAGGAAAACATTAGTATTTAGGGACATAAAGTACATGCCAAACACATCTAGTATGAGTTAAATCAAATTTTAAAACTTAAATGACAAGTGAGGTGTATGAAATAAAAGGAATTTAAACAGATCCCTATCATGCCCGAAAGATAAGACCTTAACTGACCATATGTAAGAAATTTTGCTATAGTAATTTGTCATTTTCTATAGCAATATATTTCCAAAACCTTTCAGCTCCGAGGCAGGTGGGCTATATAACACATAGTTCTTAAACATAAATGAAAATTACAGAATATGTGAAAAAGACAGCGGCTGATGTGCTATTATTTTGTAGGGTCAAGTTTTAGATAAAGAAATGATTTAACAAATAAATATTCTTTTCTCTTTTAAGTAAGTTGGTGATGCAAAAGAAAAAACACTAAATTTTATCAAATCAGGGCAATTACTCAATCTTCACTTCAATATTGGCTATATTTTTCTCTATACTACACAATTTTTGTCTTTTTTTCTTATCTAGTCAACAAATCAATAAGCATTTTTAAGTGCCTACTACGTGCACCATGTAAAACAACATAGAAATAAAGAATGCCCAAGACAGTCCATACCCATGAGGAACTCATATAGTTTTGCCTGAGTAATTTAAAATGTCACAGAACAAGAAAGAAGATAAATTGAAGAATCTAAATTCTGCCTAGCAAAAGAGAGAGTTCAGTTGAAGTTTTGCAATATAAATTTGTATAAGAATAAGATTCATTAACCCAATTAATAAATTGTTAAAGGATATCAACAAGCAGTTTTCTAAGGAAGAAATTCAACCTATCAATAGCTATATGAAAAAAATGCTCGGGGCAGCTAGGTGGTGCAGTGAGTAGAGCACCTGTCCTGGAGTCAGGAGGACCTGAGTTCAAATTCAGCCTCAGAGACTTGACACATGCACTAGCTGTATGACCCTGGGCAAGTCACTTAACCCCAATTGCCCTGCCAAAAAAAAAAAAAGAAAGAAAAAAAATGCTCAAAGTCAATAATTAGAGAAATGTAAATTAAAGTAACTCTTAGGGCCCATTATATACCCATCAGATAAACAAAGTTGACAAAAATGGAAAATGACAATGGAGGGGATGCAGAAAAACAGGCATATCAATATAACTCTGGTAGGGCTATGATTTCATTTAGACATTCTAGGAAGGCAATTTTGAACTAGCCAAAAAAAAAACTGTACATATCTTTTGACCCAGAGATACTAATACTAGATCTATACTAAAAAGAGATCCTATAAAAAAGAAAAGATTCTATTTATACAAAAATATTTATCACAGGGTTTTTTTTTAATTGTCAAAGAACTGAAAACCAAGGAAGTCCCCATTAGCTAGGGAATGGCTAAGCAAATTATGATATATAAATGTAATAAAATACTACTGTTCCACAAGAAATAAAAGTTTCAAAGAAATCTAGGAACTTCTATGAACTGATGCTAAGTGAAGTGAGCAGAACAAGACTATATATAAGAACAAAGGTATTAACATACAACTTTCAAAGACCTGAGAATGCTGATCAATGCAATAATCAAGTACAATTCCACAGAACTGATGAAGCATATTCTCTACCTCCTGACACAGAGATGATAGACAGATGGTGCAAAACAAGATGTATTTTTGGATATGATCAATGTATAAATTTATTTGGTGTGATTATGCATATCTGTAATAATAGTTTTGTTTTTCCAAGGGCAGGAAAAGTGAAGATATGGAAAAGAGATTAAATAGACTTTTAGCTGAAAAGAATTAAATAAAAAAGAATAAAAATAAGAGATAGAGAAAAATGACTACATATATCCAAAAAGCATAGATGCCACAGAGAATCACTACAAGGAAGGAAAATAGTAGGTGAGGCACTCATTACTTCATAGAAACCAACAGTAAAACCCACGGCCTCAAATGTCTACACACAAATGGCTCAAGTTTAAGCAACAAGCAAGAGGACCTAGAGACTCAGACTCTACAATATACATTTCATATCATAGCTTAGCATCACATTCTTGTCTGAGATCTTCTTTGTACTCTCCAGATTTATGTCTCAGCTGCCATCTTACTCTAGAAGTTCTCTCACCTTAAAACATCCTCCCACTCTCTACCCCCTTCTCCCATTAGTGATTTCCTCTTGGAATTTCTATTTTGAAGAAGGGTTCAAATGAGTTACCCTAAATTATTCTTCCTGTTTTTGATTCTCCATAGTTTGTCACGACGCACAAACATCCCCTCCCTTCCCTTTGTCCACTTTTCAGCTCCTTTTCTGTGTTGTCTTCTCCATTAGAATTCAAGCTCCCCAAGAGAAGGAAGTGTTTTTCCTTCTATTTGTATCCCCAGCACTTAGGACAGCACCATGTACATAATAAGTGCTTATTAACTGATTAAGACTTGGTGGGATGGAGGAATACATAACAGGAATTTAGCTCTACATGGCTATAACAGACCAAAAGAAATAGGACTGAGAAGAAGGATAGAGGAAAGGGTCTCTGGACAAGCTTCCCGAAAAATCTTCTCTTTACTCGATTCTTGCTAATTTTAAAGGTGTTTCTGCTTTTCTTTCCTTTCGCTGCTGTTCATTTTCTGTGACTGACAAAGGATTAAACATTTATTATTGTTGTTGTTGTTATTCTATCATAGTTTTTGCAAATGTTTACAGATTTAAGAAATGGTCATAGCCTTGTCAATGTCCAATTCTTTATCCATTTCGAATGAGAAGTGACAATAGTTTAATTAAATGGGCCGGGTAGGAGGTCTTCACATTTTCTTCCCTTTTAACTTACTGTATAGGTTTATCTTTGCCATATTATACCAGTGGTCTTGCTAGACACAAACTGCTGACTCAGAAATGATTAATACATCATTAAACAGTCATGTTTCATCTATCTCCTTTGTTGGAGACAGATGAGTCCCAAAGTATGGGAATATGTCATCTCACTTCCAAAGTGTGGAAATACATGTAAAGGTTCTTCCTTGGTCCCTTTACTCTCTCTAAAGTCTATTAACAGTCTTATCAGAACCCACTGGTTCAATTAACATCTCTGTAGATGATTCCAATACCTACACATCCCTCTCCATCACAATTTTTGTCTTCTGAGATGTGTTATACTTCATCAATTACTTATCAGGCATTTTAAACTTCACATTCCATAGAACGGTGCTTCTTAAACTGTGGTTTGTGACCCCATGTAGGGTCGTGTAACTGAATGTGGGGGTCACGAAAAATTTGGCAACAGTAAAAGGTTTCTAAGTGCACAATGACCAAAAATAATGAATCCAAGATGTTTCTGGTAGTGCTTGCCCATGTTGCATGGCGCAACTTGACTAAAGCCTTGGTTCTGAACACACAATATCCACATTTTGCACTGCACATGCCATCACGCCACATAATAGCATCCAACACTGCCAGAAACACCTCGGCTCAGATTTGAGACTATAGTATGTTATGAATTGCAGTGTTTTTACTGTAAATACAAAGTTTTCTGCTCTTACAGAAACATAATACTTCAATTATGGAAAATAAAGACTTAAATGCTGAGGAATGATGGAGAAAATATTAAGTATCAAATTAGCATATATTTGGATTATGTTATGTTAGAATGTTTGATTTTTAAAACTGCTGTTATCTCCTTTTACAAAAACGCAAGTGTTTAATTTCATCAAGTAAAGACAAAAGGCCTTTAATAGTATTTCTCTACCATCACTGCTATATGTGTATGTAAGTTAGAACAATAATTTTTAAACTGAGCACAAACAAATGTAATTTCATATATTAAAGCTAGTATTTGAGAAATTACTGACAATATGCATTTATATTTTAGGACAAAAATATTTTCCAGTTATGGATAAGTGGCTAAATTTTAACAAAAGAGGTGAAAATACTAATGACAATGCGGCAGAGTCTTTACTACTGGGATGTATTACGCTTAAATTGCCAAGAAAAAGAACTATGTTGGATCAGTTTTGCTATAGGGATTTACTTCTAATAATGATGATGGTGTGGAAAAACCTCTTTACTTAATTTGTAATAAAGTTTTGGCTGCAGAGAGCATGAAAGCAGCCAAACTAAATACCTTACTACCAAGCATGCAGCATACCACAATAAAACAAAGGAATATTCTGAATGACTTTTATAATCTTTAAATAAAAAAATAACATTTTGAAAAATTTTTGCTGTCAGTGAAAACTACTGACCTGCATATTACGAAACTTATTTAACTGCAAAAACTAAAAAGCCCTATATAATAGATCTCATGTTACCTGCTGCTATTAAAATGTCAGAAATAGTTCATGGGAAAAAGTATGGGGATGAAATTCATAAAATTCCTTTATTGAATGATACTGTTTCTAAAAGGATTTCCAAAATTAGTAATGACAAATTCCAGCAGTTTATTACCAGGCATAAGGGCAGCCCAAAGTTTGCATTTCAGTTAAGATAAAACAACGATATTTCTAGCATGGCATGCTTGCTACTTTATGTAAGATATGTTTATGAAGGAAGTACACATGAGGTATTATTGTTTTGTCACCCTTTGCAACGGCAGACAAGAGAGGAAGATACATATCTTAAAGTTGATTAATTTTTCACAAATGAAGTTTTAGAGTGGAAAAACTGCATTGGAGTCTGTACAGACAGTGCTGGAACAATGACAGGTAAGAATATTGGATTTGTAGCAAGTTAAAACTGGCGACAATGAACATATCACTTTTATTCACTGTATGATCCATCGGGAGGCATTCATAGCCAAAAAAAATATCACCAGAGTCACATGTTGTGCTTCACAATACTATCAAAATCATTAACTTCATTAAAATCTGTAACCCTAACAGTCATTTGTTTTCAAACCACTGGAAAGAAATGGACTCCGATTACAAAAGCTTATTAATTACTACCTGAAGAGATAAGGTGGTTCTCAAGAGGGCAAAGCTTAAACAGATTATTGAAACTGAAAGATGAAATTGCCATATTTTTGAATGAGCAGAAATTCAATTTTACTATTTTTTTCATAATGACTTCTGGCTTTCAAAACTACGTTATTTTTGGATACCTTCAAAAAAACCCAATGATTTAAACATGTTACTTGAAGAAAAAAGTTGTAACATTTATGTTAAAAGATAAAATTGACAAGTTTTACTTTAAAAAGTTAATATTTGGAAGAAATGGGTAGAAAATGGTTCTTCATAAATGTTTATAGCTATAGATATTTTATAATTAAAATAACCTTCCCAAATATTTAATTGTAAGAGTTATAACTGATCATCTAAAGTACCTGAAGACATAGTTTCAGAAATACTTCCCTTCAAATTTTGAGTCTAAAAAAACTAAGTTGGGTTTATAAACCATACTCAATTGAAATAAAAAAAAAAATCAGTCATCTGCCATTAAAAGTTCAAGAAGAATTTGATAAGTTATCAAGCAACACAGGTTTAAAACTTGTATTTTCTAAAAAATTATTAAATGAATTTTGACTTGTGATTAGGGCAGAATTTACAACAGTTTCTGACATGGCCCTAAACACACTTCTGCCATTAGGCAGAGTGGTGTTCTCAGCATTGACAAATATAAAATCAAAATATCGATCATGCTCTGCATTCTGCAGTATCAGATATTCTGCCAAGATTTAATTCTTTACGTAAAAATAAACAACTACTTTTATCTCATTAATAAGAAAATTTGAATAAATGGTAAAATTATATGTATACCAAAAATTGTTTTAAAATAAACTTCTTTATGATTTATTATCAATAAATGTTTGATTTGTGTACCTATTTTATATACCTATATACCCAGGATCATGTAAAAATTTCTTGGGTGAAAAGGGGTTGTGAGTAGAAAATATGATTAAAACAGAACTCATGATCTTTGCCTCCATGAGCCCAGCCTAGTCAAAAATTCCCCCTTTGTGTCAAAGTCAATACAATACTTTCAGGCCCAAATCTAAAAAGATGGCAAAGAAAAGCCAGGAAGTTGCTTGTTCTCCCCAGTTTCCCTCAGAAACATTAAATCAAGCATGTAAAGGAATTCTGGGGCAACAGTATTCACAAAAAGACAGAATGAAACAATTTTCCAGCCCATGATAACTTAGAAGGACTTCAGGAAATGTCTGTCTCTTGGTGCAGGTGGTGTCTGACCAAGGCAGTAGGAGGCTCTTAGCCACAGCATAGATCAGTAACTGAGACCCCACAGTACTGGCTCAGCAGGCCAGTGGAATAGCAGGCCAGCTGTGAGGACTCCAGCCCCAGAGCAGCAGGCAAATTACCAGCCCCAGACGCCTTTGTGCAGAATGTCAGTTACCAAATCTCTGGTCCCCAGTGCAAGAAGCTTGGGATATTGCCCTCCTGTACTCAGGGAGCAGAGCTCAGCTTTTAAAAATGAATAAAAACCAAAAAAGAGCCCTTACCATAGAAAGCTACTATGGTGACAGGGAAGACCAAAACACAAAGTCACAAGAAATCAACAATGTCAAAATGCCTACATATGAAGCCTCAAAGGGAAATATAAATTGGTCTCAAGTCCAAAAAATTCTCTTGGAAGAGCTGAAAAAGGATTTCAAAAATCAATTACAAGGGGTAGAAGAAAAATCAGGGAAAGAAATGACAGTTATGCAAGAGAATTATGAAAAAGGAGTCAAAAGCCGGGAAAAAGAAGAACAAAAATGGACTGAAGAAAACAACTCCTTAAAAAACAGAACTGCCCCCCCAAAAAATCTACTGAAGAAAACAACTCCCTTAAAAGTAGAATTGGACAAATGGAAAAAGAGGTCCCAAATCTAACTGAAGAAAATAATTCCTTAAAAATTAGAAGTGGGCAAGTGGAAGCTAATAACCCTATGAGACATAAGGAATCAAACAAAAGCAAAAGAATGAAAAATAGAAGAAAATGTAAAATACCTCATTGGAAAAACAACTGACCTGGAAAATAGATTCATGAGAGTTAATTTAAAAATTACTGGATCACCTGAAAGCCGTAATCAAAAAAAAAACAAACACACACACACACACACACACACAAAAAAAAAAACCAGCCTGGAGACCATCTTTCAAGAAATTATCAAGGAAAAGTGCCCTGATATTCGAGAACCAGAGGGGAAGATAGATATTGAAAGAATCCACCGATCACCTCCTGAAAGAGATGCCAAAATGAAAATTTTAAGGAATACTGTAGCCAAATTCCAAAACTATCAGGTCAAGGAGAAGATACTGAGATAGTGTAAGCAACCAGAAAGAAACAATTCAAATATCAAGGAGCCACAGTCAAGTTCACACAGGACTTAGCAGCTTCTACATTAAAAGATCAGAGGGTTTAGAATATGATATTTCAGAAAGCAAAAGAGCTTGGATTACAACCAAGAATCAACTAGCCAGGACAACTGAGCAAAATCTTCTAGGGGGAAAGACAGATATTTAATGAAATAGTGAACTTTCAAGGTTTCATGATGAAAAGACCCGTGTTGAACAGAAAATATGATCTTCAAATATGACTCAAGAGAAGCATAAAAGGTCCAGTTGAGATTACATAACAAAAGTCTGTAATAAACCCAGTCAGCACCATTTCAGAATGTTCTCCATATTTATTCTACATCACTGTGCCACCATTACCACAGAAGTGGAAGGGGAATACAAAGCACTGAACACTATTTCAAATTTTTGCCTTTCATCATTCAACAAGTTATACAGTCCTAATTATGTGCCAGGTACTAGGAATACTTTAAAAAAAAAAAAAAAGGCAAACATAGTCCCTGCACTCAAGAAGTTTACATTCTAATGTGGGAAGACAATATGTCAGTCAATAGTCAATAGACATTTATTAAGTGTCAACTATGTGCTAAGCACTATGGATACAAAGAAAGCAAAATGACAGCCAGCCCCTAACCCCACCCCTAACTCCAAGAAGCACACAATCTTACCTGGGGAAAATAAGCAAATATGTACAAACGAGTTACATGCAAGATAAATAGAAAGCAATTACCAGAAGGAAGGCATTAGAACTAAAAGAGACTGAGAAAGGATTCCCTGTAGAAGATGACAGAAAAGGGAAGGAAGGAGAGAAAATAGGAATGAAGGAAGACAGAAAGAAAAGAAGGAAGGAATACGTAAAAGATAAAAGGTAAAGACTTAAAGACAAAAGCTCAAATGACCAAGAGGATTCATGGACTGCCACGGGCAAAAACAGTATATACTTAAGTGAGTAGCTTATGAATGACAGAACTTTTTATATTTACTTAAGCATGTCCTCAAAACATAGCTTGTCAATAGCCTGTCACATGTTTTCCACCATGACAGAGCTTCCCAGGGCATAAACCACTGTAAGAGTTTATGAGAACAGAAGGTTACCTCCTTATCATGATGAGGGATCTGAATAAGGCACTTAATGGAGAACTTCTATTGCTAAAACACATCTTTTTCTTCACAATGGCTTATAGTTTTTTTTTTTAAGTACAAATACTAAAAGCTAAATTTTCTAAATAAAAATCCTATATGCATGTTAAATTTCAATAAAAACATCAACATGATGGTCTAGAAAAAGAGGATAAGAAAAGTAGCTAGAAATCCAATGTACAAAAACATACGCACTGAAGAAACAGACTTCTACAATGGAAATCAGAGTGGTACATCACAATCCTCAGTGTTTGAGGGGTGGGATAATCATGGTTATTGGGGTTGAGGGAGGAGGAAGACAATACATTGATAATTGGTAAAACTGTAAAATTCCTTTAAGAAAAAAGTTAAAGAGGAAAACACATAAGAAAAATATATCAAGCTGATTTCCTTTTAAATCTTTTCTAAAAATTTAATTCTTGTACGAAGGGAAAAAAGTGTATTTGTATGCATTACCTTATATCAGGGCTGTCTAAAAATGCATTCGACCAGCAGTGCAATTTATATGGCCAGCCTACAAGCATAGAAATTTACATAAATGCTTTAGTAAATGAATCCTAACTACCTCAGGGCTCTCACTAAAATGGCAAATCAAAATATATTGTCTACTGTTTCAATAAAAACCTAAGGTTGGACAGCCCTGCCTTATATGAATTCCAGAAAACCTGAGAGTGGTGAGTACAGAATGTTTACTGTTAATAAATCGTCACTTTCATTTTAAAAACACGGAAAGAAAAGAGAAAAACTTGACAACTCACCCAGCTGGTTACCAGAAGAGATAATACTCGAAAAATAGGAGTTTAATAAATGTTCATTGACTTTAACTGACTTGGATGATAAGTAGCACCCAGGTTTCCTAACTTTTAGCTCCCTGACCCAAAACATTATACCTATTTGTATCTTAATTGCATATTAATTTGCAAATTAATTGCAAATTAATAAGTGTACATTTGACTTTAACCTAAGAAAAGTATCTTGGTCTTTATTTTTTTAATACTAAAGTAAATATTTTTGGCTTTAAATAAATTTTTTTTCTTAAGAATTCAGTAAAATCCTGGCATGAATAATAATACTATAATTCTGTACCCAAAGCACAGGAATGATACAGCCGCCTTCCATGACGATATATCTCATTCTAATTCACTCTTTGTAAAAGATATTGGAAATTGCATCTTAATAGCTACAGTAATTACATCTGTGGTTATTCACCATGACACTCACCAAACCATTTTCTTTATATATAATTGTTATTTTTTTAAGGCTTACTACATGTAGTGAAACACTGTAAACAGCAGAAAAGTATACATTAGATTCTTGATTTTGTCTTCTTTTCCATACTATGGCATTTTAAATTACCCACTTAAGCGAAAATACATTTGTTTCCCAAGGGTCAGAATTTGTGTCATCACTTAAAATTTTCTAGTAGTAATCAGCAGATACTTTTTTAATTTACTAAGACAATTACACTTCATTTTTATAGCACCACACTTAGGAACTAAAAATGAGACTTCTAAATGTAGCCAGTAAGTAAGACAAAAGAGCTTTACTTAAACAGTCCCATTTAAACCACCATACTTTTGTGCTTGCATTTCAAAGCTTCTTTTTCAGCAATTTAACAATTTTCCAGTTAAACATTATATAAAAGGTCCTAACTATGGTTTATTTTAAATAAATTATAATTGTTATTTATTTCTTTTTAAAAACAATTGTCCTTGATAAAATATTTTAAGATAAAAGTATTAATTTAATTTAAATTTAACATTTAAAATTACATGCTTTAAGAAAAATCCTAATGCAGAAGCCCTTCCTATAGAGATCCAAAAAACCTGACATTTTAACATTTCTCATTAAAAATGCAAACACCTGTAAAACTATACCATAAACATGAAAAAAAATTTAATTGCAAAACAGACCAAAAAAAGTTCATTTTCATAATACATTAGAAATATCACTTTGGTAGCTATGCAGAAAATGGATTAAAAAAGGAGGGAGACAAATTAGGATGCTATTGCAAAGGTTTAAGCAAAAAGTAATAAGGGACTGAAGTAGAGTGGTGGCCATTAAGAAGTAGAGAAATGGAGATGCAACCTATCTTTCCCTTTCATTCACTCTATGGCCAATCCAAACCAACCTATGTGATGGTTCCTGTACATGACAGAAGGACAGAAGGAGAGAAGGGAGGGAGGGAGGGAAGGAGAGAAGAAATCTAGACAGTAAACCCCAAGTTAAGTGTGCAGCTTCTGGCAACCAAAATTTGCCTTCCTTTGGAGAAGAGAGAGAGAGAGAGAGAGATAGAGAGAGAGAGAAGTTACCCAACTAGCTGGATCTCCAATTCAGGCAGCTTGGTCTGCTCACAGGTTGCATTTGACCTTCATTTTCGAAGCAGACCATGGCATCAGGTAAATGATGACAGGACTTGCAGCTGACTTTGATTTGAATGAGGGAGGGCTGTGCAGGGTCACCAGCCTCACTTTCTCCTCCAGAGCCATCTGGATCCAGTGCACGATAGGTCCCTGCCCAAGTTCCACTTAATGGCTGTATTTTGAGGCCTGCAGGCTTAAAGTGAATGCCAATGGTAACTGTTTCTCTTTGGAACAGCAACCCTGAAGGTCTTCCCCTCCCAGCGGAATTTCTTTTTTCTAATAAAAGGGGCCATCCCTCGACTTCCTTCTTAAAGAGTTCTATTCACCGAATGGGCATTACCTCACTCCAAGTTGAGCACGTGAAAAGGCCTTAGCCTAAAAGGGCCAGGGTCTCCCATTGAATCCTGAGTCATCTCCAGTCACCCTGATGAATATCTGGTCACTGGACCCAGATGGCTCTGGAGGAGAAAGTAAGGCTGAGACCTTGCACAGCTCTCCCTCATTTAAGTCAAAGTCAACTGCAAGTCCTGTCATCATTTCCCTGATGCCAAGGTCTGCTTCGAAAACAAAGGACAAACACAACAACATAACATAACATTATATCTCTTACTCTGCTCCTTTATAGAGGCTACCCTTCAAGCCCAGAATACCCTTCCTCATCACATCTCTTAGAATTTCTAGCTTCCTCTGAGGTCCAGCTCAAGTAAAACTTCCTATATAAGGACTTTCCTATCTTTGCCAGTACTTCCATGAAACTACCCCTCATACATATATGGACGTGTGCATAAGTCTTTTGTACATATTTTATATTGATTTATATTTCTGTTCATGTTAGTTCCCTTGATAGAATGGGAACTTCTGGAGGGTAAGAATTCATACATTTTTGTCTTTGCATCCTTAGAAACTGATGCAATTCCTGCTATATAATACATACTTAATAAATGAATGTTGACTGATTGAATCCCTAGCCAAAAGAAACACCAAAACAAGTACTCAAAGAAAGAAAAACAAAACAGGAACTACTATGAACTCATAGCTTAAAAGCACATTAAAAATTCCCTTCAGATAAGAAAACTTTGTTTCATAACCCTTATACAGAAAAATTACTTTTAGATAGTCTCAATGGGAATTAATCCTACATGGTGCTTCTAACAAAAAAGAAAGATCAGCAAAATAAAGGCTCATTCAGGACTCAGTATATATATAAAACCCAACTCCCTGAACCTATATTGATTGCATTCCATTTCTTTCCCCATATAACACCTTCTATCATCCCCATTCCCTCATTTATCCTCAATGTCTCCTTGTCTACTGATAGCTTCCTTACTGCTCACAAACCTGCCCATGTCTCTCATCTACCTTGGAAAAACCCTTACTTGATCCTTACATTCCCACCACTTATTGTCCCATATCTCTTTTAATCTTTGTGGCTAAACTCCTTGAGTTCATCTATTAATAAAGGCCTCCACTTCTCCCACTCTCATAATTCTCTACAATCTGGGTTCCCACCTCATCATTCAACCAAAACTGCTCTATCCAAAATAATTAATGACATCTTTATCATCAAATCCAATGACCTTTTCTCAATCCCCATCTAAAGCCTTTGACACTGTCAATTACCCTCTTCTTGATACTCTCTTCTCTATAGTTTTGTGTGACACCATTCTCCCTTGATTCCCTCCAATCTATAAATTCCCTTTGATTTTCAGTCCCTTTCCCTGGATTTTCATCCAAGTCATACCCATTAAACTTGAGTATTCCCCAGGACTGTGTCTTGGGCCCTCTTCTTTTCTACCTCTATACTACTTCACTTGGTAATCTCATAAACTCCCATGAATGTAATTATCATCTCTGCAAAGTGAAGTGAGCACAATCAGGAAAACACTGTACACAGTAACAGTGGTACTGTAACAATGATCAACTGTGAAAAACTTAGCTACTTCCAAAGGATCCATGACAAAAAAAAATGCTATTCACCTCCAGAGAGAGAGAACTGATCAACTCTGAGTGCAAACTGAGGCATACTTTATTGACTTTATTTTTCCTGTGTATATGTATGTATGCGTGCTTTCTTTTGCTCATGGCTAATATGGAAAAATGTCTTGTATGGCTTCACATATATAACAGATATATTGCTTGCCTTCTCAAGAGGTGGGGAAAGAGTAGGATGGGGGGAAAGAATTTGGAACTCCAAATTTTTAAAAATGAATATTTAAAAAATTTTAATGTAATTGGGGAATACTTAATGAAACAAAGAAAAAGATTTTTAAAAATTTTTTTATTATCATCTCTATGATGATTCTCAAATCTTTTTATCTAGCCGAATCCTCTCTGCCAAGTTCCAGATTCCCATCTTCAACTTCCTTTCAGACATCTCCAACTGGATGTCCAGTAATCATCTTAAACTCAACATGTCCAAAACTGAACTCATTATCTTTCTTCCTTTCCAAAGTTCCCTATTACTGCTGAGGTCACCACCTTCATCCCAGTCCCATGGGCTCACAATCTAGGAAACATACTCAGCTCCTCACTATCCCTCGCTCGCTACACCAAACCTCTTGCCAAGAGCTGCTGATTTCACCTTTGGTACATCTCTTGAATATGTCTCTTTTTCTCTTCTGATACTGCTAGTATCCAGGTACAGGCCTTCATCACCTCATGCCACGATTATTGTAATAGCCTGCTGGTTGGTCTGCCTGCCACAAGTCTACTCCCACTACAGTTTATCTTCTATTCAGCCATCAAAGTGATTTTCCTAAACTGAAAATGTGACCATGTTGCCATCCCTATTCAATAAACCCCAGTGATTCCCTATGATTTCCAGGAGCAAATACAAAATCCTCTGTTTGAAGTTCAAAGCTCTTTACAACCTACGTTCCCCCTCCCTACCTTTCCAGTCTTGCTATGTCTTACACTACACTCTTCCACTCTCCCTCCTCCAAAATCTCTTCAAACCAATGACACCAGCCTCCTTGATGTTCACAAAGAAAACACTCCATCTCTTGGTTCTTGGCCCCTATACCTGGAACGTTCTGCTTCCTCATCTTCACCTTCTGGTTTCCTTCAGGGCCCAACTAAAATCCCACCTTCTACAGGAAGCATTCCCCAATCCCTTTTAATTCTAACTCCTTACCTCCTGCTAATTATTTATTTAGTATATATCACCTGTTTGTACACTATCTCCCCTGTTAGATTTCAAGCTCTTACAAGAGCAAGAACTGTCTTTTGCCTTTCTTTATATTCCCAGTGCTCAGTACAGTGTCTGGCACATAATACTGACTGAATACACCTACCATAAAATGATTGTAGTAATTAAGTCCTCAATCTTTAATGAAAGATTCAATTATGCCATTATGTTATGTATACTCAATTGCAGATGTAATGAATATACTGGTTTTATTAGAATAAATTGTTATATTGACAAGATAAATTAACCATAATATCTTATTCCTTGACAGTGTAACATAAGCAATATTATAGATTCTTTAAGCAAACATGCAAGAACATATATATCCCAAAGAGATTCTCTCTTCTTCAAAGTAGTCACCCATGGGATATAATACATTTTTCCCTATGATGCTGCTGGGAATACCTGAAGAGTCTGTAGTACTCTTTTTTTTTTTTAATATTCTCAATAGTGCTATACCTTTGTCCTTTTGTTTTAGAAGGCACCAAAAATCCAAATAAACAGAGGTGGGGGAAGAACAGACCTGATTTTCTATAAAGTGGCTCAGAAAGAAGACAGAAAAAAGAGATAAATAAGCAGTTCCAGCATTTTTAATTTAAAAAGTAAAAATTAAACTCTTAGAATGAATTTTAAAAACCCGATAATAATTAAAGTGAATTCTTTTATGATACCTGTTTTTTCTGAAGTCCTGAGAAATACCATATCAGATGGAATTCTTTGATTCTATCAAAAAAAAAAGGAAAATGTGAGTTATTTATATTGAAACACAAGTGACAAATATTTATAGATATAAATTCACATTTATGTAATTTATATTTAAAATTCATAATGTATTTTTAAATTAGGACATAGAACAGACTTTCAGATAGTCTTATTTTGTAAAAGGGAGGCCAGTTACTGTTGAGTAAAGAACAGAAACTCAGCTGCATTTTTAACTATAGTACTTCAAAGCTATAAAGCTCATCAAGTTTTAGATGACCTAAAAAAGCATTATTTAAGTGCCTTAAGAAACTGTAAGGGTTAAATAAATGTGGCACTACTGTGAAATAATTAAACAAATTTTGTGCATGTTTTCCATAGTTAATATAATTACTTCAACTCTGTATAGTTCAAATAACTAACATAACTATTTGTTGTAAAACTTAAACATACAATTGAAAAATTTTATAATTAAAAAATCATTAATGAATAAAATATAATTTTTAGACAATTACCTCTGACTTCTAAGAATAAATGATGCCTTTGAGAGATATATGTTTACTTTTATATTAAGGTACAAGTAAGGTACTGGCCAGTTTCAAGACTGGTAAGCTTGACTTCAACGTTAATCAAGACAGTATTTAGAACCACAAAGGATAAGACTGCATCGTAACACTAAACAAGAAGAATCAACTGACTTTAGAATTGCAAAAATTCCCACTGGTACAATCATGTGGGGAAGAAAAAAACTATTCCAAATTCATAACAGAATAGCGAAAAATAAGAATACAGATACTATAAAAAGCCATTGCTTACTGTAATGTGAACCAAACAAAATATTAGCAACCCAAACTGGTATTTCCTGTAAATATTAACATGTTAAATATTATAAACTACACTGCCTAATCTCAAGACTAGGCATAGCACTGAAAAGACATTATCTGTGGCATGAGAAAAAAAGACAAAAGTCCTCTGTGACTCTACAAATAGACATTTTCCTTTAGATCAAAAAACTTTCTCTTGATAAATGCTAGAATATTTTTATGTTCAAAAGGTGATAAAATGACATCTGGAATTTTAATGTAAAATTGGAATCTAAGATAAAAAGTATAGTTATGATTGTTTTAAATACTCTAGTATTTCTGTGATGTTTTAAATATCAGGGCAGTCTAACTGATAGTCTAATCACATTGTAATTAATTATTAACAAGCTGATATCCTCAGAAAACTACTCTGAAACCTCCCTCAACAATCTTCTTTCCCATGTCACTCCAAGTTGTCCATCAAAGAAGCACTGGTTTGGTGGAAAAGAGCACTGAGTTTTTAGTTATGAATACTGTGTTCAAACCTAGACTACACTTCGTAAGACCTGTGTGACTTTGGTCAAGGCCCACTGCTCTAATCCTCAGGTTCCTCATTTTATATATTGCAACAAATTATACATCTATAAATGGTATCTATCTTTGCATTATCTATCTCACAGGATTAATATGAAAACCAAATTAATGTATGTATTCTGTAACTACAAAGCATTATATTTCAGTGTAAATTGTTGCACCATAATTATTAGTATTAATAGTAATAATGGTATCCATCTGCTTTTATGATGCACAAAAGATATGATGTTACCATCAAGAATGCTTCTATCTATACAATATTTGGTTGACAACTAATTTGATATTAAAGATGGGGGAAAAAGCTAACAGTTGAAGAAACCATTCTCATATCTAAAAAATAAAATTAGGGTGAGAGAGGAATGTACTCAGAAGAAAACGTAAAGGGAGAGGTAGAATGGGGTAAATTATCTCACAAAAAGAGAGGCAATTAAAAACTTTTGCAGTGAAGGAGACGAGGGGGGAAGCGAGGGAGAGTGAGTGAACCTTACTCTCATCAGAATTGGCTCAAAGAAGGAATAACACATACATGCAATTGGGTATAAAAATTTATCTTGCCCTACAGCAAAGTAGAGAAGGGGGTAGGGGTAGGAGTAGTAAAAGAGAGGACATATTGGGGAAGGGGGCAATCAGAAGGAAAATATTTTTGAGGAAGGTAAGGGTGAAAGAAAAGAGAGAATAGAATAAGTGGGGGTTCAGGAAATAGCATAGAGGGAAATACAGTTGGCAACAGTAAGTGTGAAAAAAAATTCTGAAGCAAGTTTCTCTGATAAAGGCCTCATTTCTCAAACACATAGAAAACTGGGTCAAATTTATAAAAAGAGTTATTCCACAACTGATAAACGATCAAAGGATATAATCAGTTTTCAGATGAAGTAATAAAAGCTATTTATAGCCATATGAAAAAATATTCTAACTCACTAGTGACTGAAGACATGCAACTTTAAAAAATTCTGAGGTATTACTTCATATCTATTAGATTGGCTAATAGGACAGAAAAGGTAAATGACAAATGTTGGAGGAAATGTAGGAAAAATGAGACATTAATGCACTGTCAGCAGAGTTGTGAACTCATTCAAACATTCTGGAGAGTAATTTGGAACTATGCCCAAAGGTCTATAAAGCCATGGGTACTTTTTGAACTAGCAATACCACTACTACATATGTATGCCAAAAGAAATAATAAACAAAACAGAAAAGGATTTATATGTACAAAAATATTAAAGCAGGCCGTTTTTGGGAGTAAAGAATTAGAAAGTGAGGGAATATCCATCAGCTGGGCATTGTAGCATGATTACGATGGAATACTATTGCACTACAAGAAATGATGAGCAGGATGCTTTCAGAAAAACCTGGAAAGACTTGCATAGGCTGATGCAAAGTGAAATGTACTGTGTACAAAGTAACAGCAATATTTTAAGATGATCAGCCGTGAATGACTTAGCCATTCTCAGCAATACAACAACCCAAGACAATTCTGAACAACTTATGATGAAAAATGCTATCCATCCCCAGAGAAAGAAATGATGGTATCTGAATACAGACTGAAGCATATATTTTTTTTTAATTTTACTTTGTTTATTTTTCTTGAGGGGTTTTTTTGGTCTATACTTTCTTACACAAGATGACCATTATGGATATTTTTGCATGACTACAAACATATAATCTACATTGAATTGCTTGCCTTCTCAATAGCGGGCAGGTACAGAGGGAGGAAGGGAGAGAATTTGGAATTCAAAGTTTTAAAAACAAATGTTAAAAATTGTTTTTACATGTAACTGGGAAAAATAAAATACTAAATAAATACTAAAAAAAGGCATCCCAAAATTCTAATAGTGTTTTTTATTTTCAAATTTTTTTTGCACATGGAAGCCAATAGCTCACAAACACTTCAAAAGAAAAATTACTACTTTTTTTACATACTACTTTGGTAAAGATTGTAGAAAAACAGTGTAATTGGCTAGTAAAACCTGTCATTTTTGTAGTCATGTAATTAATAGGTTTTGAACATATTCAGTGGGGTTTTTTCATTGTTAAGAGCTAATAAACTTTTCAGCACTGAATTATTTAAAAATGTGAATCTCTTATTTTACAAAAATATAAAGCTAACCTACAATTTGTTAAATGCAAGACCAGAGGAAATACAATCAATGTTAACAGAAGAAAAAAAAAACTATGAGGATCTGAGGAAAAGATGAACGTTTTCCTATTGTAAGTGAAAACTTAGGAGAGAAAAATACGCCCTGACAGACTGTCTTTAGCAATTTCTTTAAGTGAAGCACATGACTGCACACTTAATGAATCTGAAAAGTAATAACACACCTAAACAACTAAACATTTTATCATTTTTAAGCAATTAACTAAAACTAAGGCTTCAGCCAAAATATTCTGTAAGTTTCTCTAATCCTCATTGAAATCTGACCTGTTTGACGCAAAGAAGAAAATATCAGGAAGTGATACAGAATGAAACATTGCTGTGTAATAGTAATGAAAAATTATAGATAAGAGTAACTGCTAATAACAACTCTCATTATGGAGCTAATGGTAAAGTTTTTTATTATATTAAAATATATACATGGATGGATGGATTGCATATACACGCAAACATAAGCACGTGCGTGCACATATGCACACGCACACACACACACAGAATTACACCTTAGTTATCTATTGTCAAAAAATAAGATATTCCAGGCAAGTATATTTTATTTTCCATACAATTTAAGATTAAGCAAAAGCATATTATTTTAACTTTTAAATGTAACGCTCCCTAAAATATTAGATATTTCCCTCTTACTCATAACATACTAAAAACAATTTAACCTTTAATGACAACATAATATTAGGAAATAGTTGTTGAAACTGTGCTTTAAAAGTGTTTGTAGACGAATATGGTTTGAGTACAGACTGGCCCCACAAATTGTTCTTAAATTTATCTTTTGAAAAAAATTTCCTTAGGTAAATGCTTTGGTATCTTGGTATCTCTCTCATGAATGTAGAATGAAAAAAAAAAATGAAGCTGCATGATTTCCCCGGCAGTTTAGCATTACTGGCAGGCTGAAACTTTGACGATGTCACCACCTTGTCCCCAATGGTTAATTCACCTTCCTCTGCCCACCTTGTCTCCAACTCCTATTCCTTTCCGCCCCACCCCAAAACCTCCAGGCCAAGCTTCTTCATTTTGAGTTTCACTCTCATCTGGCTTAGCACTATATTCAAAACATCATTAATTATTTCTGCTTCTTTAACACAATGGACCTGAAAAAGCTTCTTCAAAACAAACATTTATGAAGTGCTCACTCCATACAAAACACTGAGTGAAATAGAAAGATGACCAAGACATAGGCTTCTCAGGTTACACTGCCTTTCTATTTCATTTGCACTTTTTATCCAATAGCTTATTATTGAGGTCCTATCATGATCAAGCCACTAAGTCTACAGTTAAAAAAAAACAGAGTAAGAACAACAAAAACAATAACAAAACTGTAACATGAAGCAAAATGAAGGGGTGGGAGATGAGGGACGAAGGTTACTCTGGAGATTCATAGCAGAGAAAAAAATATCCATTTGAGGGGATCAAAAATTTTTCATTAAGAAACTCATGTTTTGACCTGCACAACTTGAAGGATAAGGTAAAATTTCAACAAGTTGAAGCTCAAAGCAGGAAGAGCAAAAGGGAAAAGCACAGAATTGTCAATCAACAAGCATTTATTAAGTATGCTAGGAAATGAGCACAGCACCACAGACAAAAGTACTTTTAAGTATATTTGCAGATGCACATGTTTTGAGGTATGACACAGAAAGACAAAAACAGTTCCTGACTTTAAGAAGCCCAAATGCTAATAGGTGAGACAAAGTGTACAATTAATCAGGAACATATAAGATATACACATGGTGGGTGGAAGGTAATCTGAACAGGGAAGGCACTAGTTGTTGAGAGGGAATGAGAAAGGTCTCTTGTAGAAAGAACCAAAGCTGGATTCAAAGAGGGAGAGATGAGGAGAGAGAGCTTTCCAAGCATAAGCATCATCCTCTGCAAAGGTAAAGAAATAGAGCATAGTGTATAAGATACAAGCAGGCCAGTGTAGTAGAACCCTAGAGTATGTGGAGACTACAAAAGTGTAGTAAGATGTAGTCAGACCTAAACTTGAGGAAAATAGAAGATGGATTAGAGTAGGTGGCACCTTGAGGTACAGAGACCAATTATAAAGCTACTGACATAGTCCAAGAAAGAACTGAGGAAGGCTGCTGTGTGAATAGGGAGAAGGGAACATTAAAGATGTCTTGAAGGCAGAAACAAGATTGGCAGATTGCTTATGTGTTATGAGAGAGAAGACAACCAAGGAAACCAAGGTCATAAGCAACAGTGACTAGGAAAGATGATGGTACCCTCAAAAGTAAAAGGCAAGTTGGGAAGGGGTGAGGGGATTATGGGGAAAGATAAGTTATAGTTTGCACATATTGACTCTGAGATGCCTATGAGATATCCAATATGAGTCACTGATAATAACAGCAGCTATCTTTTATACAGGGCTTTAAGATTTACAAATCTCTACATCTTACCTCATTTGATCCTCACAATAACCCTCTATAACACAAGATATTATTTTTAAGCCCCATTTTAATAGCGAGGAAACTGAGTGTGAATGACTTTGTCAGAGTCACCCAGACAATAAGAGGCTGAGGTAGAAATTCAGTTTTCTCACTCCAAAAGGCGTGATTGGGACTGTAGTGAAGAGACAGACCAGGGATGGATATAAAAAATCTGTAAACCATATGAATAGAGATGACAGAAGAAATCACCAAGTGAAATAGAATAGAAAGAGGGGGCCCAGAACAGAACATGGAAAGACATTCACAGTTAGTTGACATGGATGTGGAACTAGCAACAGAAACTGAAGAGTAGCCCAACAGATAGGAGAATAACCAGGAAAATAATGTTATGAAAGCCAAGAGAGGAAAAAGTATACAGGAGAAGTAGATGATAACAGTGTTAAATGCTTTGGAGTCATCAAGAAGTGTGAGGACTGAGAAAAGACCAATAGATCTGGCAATTAATAAATCACTGGTGGGTCGGAGCCAAGATGGCGGCTGGGAAGCAGTGACTGGCGTGAGCTCCCCACCAAGTTCCTCCAAAAACCTATAAAACAATGGCTCTGAACCAATTTCTAGAGCTGCAGAACTCACAAAGTGGCAGAGGGAAGCAGGGCCCCACCCCAGGACAGCCTGGATAGTCTCTGGGTAAGTTCTGTCCCTCACAGACCTCCCAGCCCCCAGCCAAGGGGAGCGGAGCTGAGCCCAGCGCGCTCGGCGCGAACAGACCAGATGCGGACCTACCAGACCAGGAGACGAGCAGAAAGTGCCCTGGCATCCTGAAATACTGAGCTGTGGCATGTACCAGACCTCTCAACCCACAAAGAGCAAAGACATCAGAGAAGGTTAGTGGGAAAAGCTGTGTGACTGAGTTTGCGGTTCCGGCCACTTGCCCCTGGGGCAGCGGAGGTGGGGCAGCTTTAGAACTAGGCTGC
>CM053622.1:174871036-174894386 GCA_028646595.1 Phalanger gymnotis
TTGAGAGGTCTGGTAACTGCTGCAGCTCACTGATTCAGGGCGCTAGGGCACACTCCGCCAGGCTCCTGGTCTCGTTGGTCTGCGCCACCCACGCTGGGCTCTCCTCAGCTCTGCTCCGCTCCCCTCAGCTCCCAGCTCCATGTGGGATAGACCTTATCCAGAGACCATCCAGGCTGTCCTGGGCTGGAGCCCTGCTTTCCTCTGCCACTTTGTGGGTTCTGTAGTTCCACAATTGGTTCAGAGCCATTTTTTATAGGTTTTTGGTGGGACTTGGTGGGGAACTCACGCTATTCCCTGCTTTCCAGCTGCCATCTTGGCTCCACCCCCCTCTTTAGTCAGCTTTTTTATGAGCAATGGATCCTCTGCCTTGTAAATCTCTGCTGGAATGGAATCAGCACCAGCTGTGCGACACAAGAGGAGCCAAGTGGCATTCAGAACCTCTTTTTCAGTTGGAAGTTCAGTTAGATAGGGATTGACTTCATCCCTGAAGTGTATGGTCATTGGCTTTGGTATTGATGATATGGTCTTTTGAACACTTTGGTAATGTTCAGCCCATCCCTCTAGGATCATATCCTGAGAGATACACTGTAGGTCTTTGGCAGATATAGCCTTTAGGGCATCATAAAAGCATTTTTCTTGTTACTGTCAGTGTAAAACTGAATTTCATCTGCCTTCTTACTGAGCCAAGAATCCTACGTCTCTCTAAACTTTGCTTGCACTTTCCTTTTGATGGAGTTAAACATTGTCTTCTTAGGGATAAACTATCCTACTGGTACATCCTGTGGAGTTCTTGTTTTTTTGTCATTTAGTAACTTCTGAATTTCCCAATCATTTTCATCAAACCAATCTGGATATTTTTGAATGTTCTTGCCCAGATGAGTGAATACAACTCTATACAACAATTCTCTATAAGCTGCCCACTCCCTTTCTGCACTACTGTTTTGCTAACCTTGTATTAGCTCATATTTCCCTCCAAGTCAACAACAACCTGTTCACACATGGAGAAAGCTCTCTAATCTGTTGGTCTTGCCCTAAGGCCACCATTTTGTTGAGTGCAGATATTTAGCTTTGAGAGGATAATTCTATGATCAGTTTAGCACTCTGTCACACATTGCCTTTGTTACTTTCACAATCTTTTTGTGTATTCTCCTTACAGTTGCATAGTCTATTAAATGCCCCTGTTTGCTTAGAAGGTTACATCTTTGAAGCTTTTTTGTTTTAGGTAAATGGAAGACAGTATGGTGGTGAGAAAATCATGAGCTGCACAAGTCTGCAATATAAGTGACTGTTGCTGTTTTCTACTCCATTCCTCCCAAGAGCTCCTTGCCATGTTTGGTAGTCCTTGCCTACTCTGGCATTAAAGTTACCCAGAATTACAAGCTTGTCTTTTTTTCTTTTTTGGCCCATGGAAGATGAAGATCTCCAGATCTTTATAAAATTTTTCTTTGACCTCATCAGAGTTCATCATGGTGAGAACATATGCACTGATGATGGTGGAGTAACACTGTTCCTACAAGTGGCCTTTGTATTATCATGAGCCCGTCATTCACTTTTTTTGGAAATGCAAGCTTGTTGACCTAATTAGATTTGATTTCAAAACCTTTGCTATCTTCACAGCGCTGTTTATTCCAGCCACCATTGTAGAAAAACATGCATCCAGCTCCAACTTCAGTAAGCTGGCCTTTGCCAGCTTTGTTTCACTCATGCATGTTATTTGCATGTGACACAATAAAAGCTGTTTCTCTTTCAGGTCTATTGTATTTTGTGTTGTCCACAAGTGTGCACACATTGCATGTGCTGATGGTGAGTGGAATCATCTTTGCAAAAACTTTTGTACATTTTTTGTGTTTTGATTGCAGAGTAGGATCCCTGCCCACCTGCCTATTGGAGTAAGCAGGCCAGGTTTAGGTGAAGCAGACAATTTTTAGGACACCTTTTCTATCCCCTTCCTCATGCCAGGAGATGAATGGTGCATTCCACTGGTTATTTTACGGTCTAATAACCTGCCCTCACCTTTTTCATCCTTATAAAAATTTTCATTCAAGCCTTATATCTCCTTAATCTCTTGTCCTGTGTCTTTGAAAGACACAGTTTCAGAGAAGAATGTCTACAGCTTCCTACTTCCTACTCACTTCTCTGCAGAAAAAGTCAGTAATCACTTAAGTCCTTGCTATATTCCAGGCACCATGATAAGCACTGGGGACACCAAAAGGGGTGAAAGACAGTCTTTGCTTTCAAGGAGCTCACACTCTAATGAATAAGACAGCAAGCAAACAAATGCATACAAACAAAATATATGCAAGAAATAATTGAGAGAAGGAAGGCACTAGAATCAAGAGGGGAAAGGCCTTCTGTAGAAGAGGGAGTTTTAATTGGGAACTTAGATGAAATATATGTGGTTACATAGACACACACACTATCCCATCTCCATCTCTTTGAAGAAAAGAGAGAAACACATTTTCTCAATTCTTCTGTGGGGCCAACCTTGTGTATTATAATTATACAGCATCACTTATTGTATTTTGATCTTCCTTTTGATGTTGTTGTAGTAACATTATCCATTTTCCTGGATCTGTTTCATTTTATTCTGAGTCAGTTGATATATCTTTCCATGCTTCTCTGAATTGTTAATATTCATTATTTCTTGAGATTTAGTAATATTCCATTACATTCAAGCACTGTAGCTTGTTTAATCATTCTATTTTATAAGTATTTTCTTTGTTCCCCATTCCTTGCTAACACAAAAATATTGTTGCTAAGAAAATTTTAGTCTATATGGGACCTTTTTTTTTTTTTAAATCCTTGACCTCTTTGAGTTATATGCATAGTAGTGGGTTCTCTGGATCAAAGGGACTCATTTTCAGCATAATTCCTATTTGCTTTCCAGAACGATTGGATTAATTTAAAACTCCCAACAGTATTTTAGTGTACCTGTCTTTGCTCAACCTTCCCAATATTGTTTCCAACTCTTGTCATGTTTACCAGTTTGCTGAATGTCAGATGAAACCTCAGATTTGCATTTGTTTATTATTTGTGATTTAGAGTGATCTTATGGGTAATAGTTCATCATTTTTCTGACAGATGTTCATATCCTTCGACTACTTATCCACTGACGAATGACCCTTGATCCAATTTTTTTATGTTACTTTGTAGACTCTTATCAAATAGATTGAGAAGGATTAAGGCTGAGAAAAGACCAAATTTGGCAATATAGAAATCATTGGAACTTTGGAGAAAATAGTTTCATTCTAAAAATGAGGACAGAAATCATACTGTAAAGATTGGAGGAGTAAACGAGAGGAAAGAAGTAGAGGATGGGAGTGTAGACATACTTTAGGGCTCTGTCCTGGACTGCATTTTCTTCTCTCTTCATAGTTTTGGTAATCTCATCAACTCCTTAGGATTCAAGCATGCTATTTGATCAAGCTTTAATCTCTTAAATGAGCTTTAATTCTGAATTATCAACTCTGACTGTTAGTCATAGTCCAAGTCCAAAGGTGGAAAGTGGTGGGAAAGAAATATTTATTAAATGTCTACACTGTGCCAGACATTCTACCAAGCTGTTTATAAATATTATCTGATTTGATCCTCACAACAACTCTGGGAGGCAGTTGTTATTATTATCCCTGTTGTATAGGTGAGGAAATTGAGGCAGAGAGTTTAAATGACTTGTCTATAGTCATACAGTAGAAAGTTTCTTAGATTGAATTTGAATTTAGCTCTTCCTGACTCTAGGCCTGGCTTTCTATCCACTGTGCCACCTAACTCTTCTCTTTCTCTCCAAAGCCACCTCTTTCCCTAACTTACTATAACTTTAGAGAAGGCTGTCATCCTCCTAATCACTTAAGTTCACCAGCTTGGAAGGATCCTCAACTCCTGGCTTACATGTCTTTCATATCTCATCAGTTGCCAAGTCTTATTCATTCTGATTTCATAATGCCCCTTTAACTTATTGCATTCTTTTCACTCATCCGGCTGGTGCCATACTTCAGGGCCTTATTACATTTTATCCTTGACTGCTGTTGTAGATTCCCAAGTGGGTTTCGTGCCTCTATTACTCTCTTTCCTCCCCAGTTGTTCTCCACAGATCTGCTAAAGTGATGTTCCTAAAGCATGGTTCTAACCATGTCATGTCTCTTTTGAGGGAAGTTCGGTGTTCCCCATTACTTCTAAGATAAAATACATATTGAGTTGACATTTAAAGCCATTTACAGTCTGGCTCCAGCTTATCTTTCCAGACTAATTTCATAGTATTGCCCCTGACAAATTCTGTGTATGGCTAAAATGGACTCCTTTGTTTTCCCTGTGAACCACCTATCCCACTTCTTTTCCTTACCAGTAATGACAGTGTAGCTAAACATTGCCTGGGCTGTTCTTCCAATTTACTTCTTCCTTTTAGATTATCTAGCTCCCTTCAGGGCTCAGGGTTAAGGGCACTTCATAGAGGAAACTCTTTTTTCCAAAATTATTAGTTTCCTTCTTCCTCAAACTTTGAAAATTACTTTTTATTTACTTTGCATATATTATTTTTATTTTTCTGTATATATCCCCTAGGAAAATTTAAGTTTCTTAAGGAACAGTTGCTAATTCTTATAAAAACAAAACTTACATTTTTGTTTTTCAGAATTTAGATTTCCCCCTGTATTTCTTCCTCTTTGCTTTCTTACTGAGCCATCCCTTTTAATGAAGTGCTTTTTGCGTAGCTCAGTATGTTGCACAAAGTAAGTTCTTAATCAATATAGAATCAAAGTGGATATGAAGTCGGAGAACCTGGGTTTAAATCTACACTCTGTAGTTTACCACCCCTTATTTTGGACAATAACTTCACCTCTCTGGGCCTTAGTTTCCTTGTCTGTAAGATGAAGTGATTGAATTATATGGTGTCTTATGGTCTCTTCCAGCTCAAAAACTTATTATTCCAAGAAAGAAGTAGCAAATAAATAGGATAAAAATTTCAGTATTCAAAACAGCTCCACTTTCTTTTCCACCTAGTTCAGTGATTTTAAGTGAAAATATCTATTTGAGGTTACTTCATATTCACATCTTTTACTAAACTTGTTTTTCTTAGTGTGATTGGTATTTTGTCATTCATATGACATATATTACAAGGAAATTCACATTTGTATTTTTAACTATTTTTTTTTCTTAGTCTAACAAACATTTTCCAAATAGCCCATGGCCATTCACATAACATATTTCACTGGTAAGTATGATTTAGTTAACTGGAATTTTTGAGTAATGAGTACCTCTGTCTCTCTAGCCTGTCATATAAAACTTAAAATGTTCAGTTCAAATCTATACAAAAGTAGGAAAGATTGTTTGCACTGGAGTGTTTTAAGTAACTCAATAGGTGAGGTTAGACTAGGAAGGCATTTATAGAAGAATAGAATTTGAAGGAAATTAGTTTATTTTGAATTTTTCAAATTCTGTGCCTAAACTCTAAAGGAAATGAGCCTATATATAATAAAATAGATAAAGAATATTTTATATGGAATCTGCTTGCTTTTTAAAAAAAGTCTTAAGTTCAAATGTAGCTTTCAAAGGTGCCCTGCTTTTTTGTGATTCTGAAGTGATATAGTTTAGAAGGAAGCAGAAAGTGATGAATTAACTATCTGTTAGATGTAAGGCAGAACTAAAATAATACCAGTTTTTTTTGTTCAGTTTTACTATACAATTTCTTTTGCACATTATCCAGTTATTTCAGTATATTTGTCTTTACTTTAAAACTGAAGCTTACACTTCATTAAAATTTTCCTTCTCTACATTATGACTTTTAAAGACCTATGATGGATCAATCTATAGATAATTTTTGACAGATGCTCTCTTCTTAGCCTGTCTGATGATTATCAGTTATGATGCTAATCGATGCCACTTGAAATACTGATTTTGAGGATATTTATAATCCTCACACTAATAATTGGCTTAACATCAACTATTTTGTATTTTCTATTGAGCAGTCAGTCATTTTATATTTTTTATCATTGGTTAGGCAGCGATTTAGAATAATGAAAAATGAGAATAGAACTTTTAATGTTTTTGATAAGCATCAGGAATTTACTAATGTTTTTATTATGTTTGTTGTGATACCTAGTTACTTCTGTGTGGTAATTGGTTTATTCAAATAAGCAGGTGTCAGTGACTTTTCTGAAATGAATTTCTTTAGGAACTATACCTAAGGAGACATTTCTGAAGTGATTTAACATTTTTCTAAAAATTATTTCTCCAATAATAATTTTTCTATTAAAATTTGAACTCTGGTGTGCTGATGTTTGCCCAAGTTGATTATACTTCTTCTTTTTTTTAAGGTAAAGTGCAAGTTAAGAGTTCAGACATACAAGTTGGAGACCTCATCATAGTGGAAAAGGTTGATGAATTTTTAATATATTATAGATGATAAACATACCTATTTACAATATGGACTGTTTGCAAATTTTATTTTTACATTGAATCTGTTTAGAATATGAATTTTACTTAAATACTTTATACAGCCTTGTATATAATGTACAAAAAATTAAATTTTGTTGATTGTATTAAGTGGGTTTTAAATTATACAGTTTAAACTATAGTCTGATTTGATTCAGAAATCTGAGTTAATTTTCCATTTTCAGACTCATCAAATCCATTTGAATTTAGAGAAGTTAGATTCTTCATGTTGCAAAAAGCATTTATGGCTTGCTTTCCTTGATATTTCCTTCTTAGCATTCAAAACTTTATCTTTACAAAGAAACATGGCCTTTTAAATTTATCGAGCACATCAGAAGTTTTAATTTTTACAGTGTCCTTGCTTTGAGAGAAGGGGAGGAGGGATGAGCAAGAGAAGTAGAATGTTACTTTCAACCTAGAAGCTGGAAAAAAAGTTGTTGGTCACTGCAAAGGAGGAAATGGTAAAAGGAAGCAAAATCCGAGGAGTAGAGAAGTTCGAAGGTTTGTTGCTACATGCAATATAGATTTTTATATAGTTGATCTTTTTCCATTTATAAGCATATAATGAAAAATTTTCAAATTGTTGACACATTTATAAGAGTTACCCCCAAATATAAAATTTAGCCATTTCAGTTTGTAGGGGGATGCATACAGGGAAAAGAGCTCTGGTCCGAATTATAGAAGATTGAAATCATAGATCTGGAGATTAAGATTCTAGTTGCCGGTCTGTTAACAAGCCGTGGACTTGGGGAAATCACTTAATCCATTAGTTTGCCTGTTTTCCCATTTTTCTATGCTTTGCTTATCTCTCAAATATATTATGAGAATAAGTTACAAACTAAAAGGCATTATGGTATAGTGGATTTATGCTGACCTCAGAATCCAGAAGACCTAGGTTCAAGTCCCACTTCTGGAGTAATTTTTGTATGACCCTGGGTAACTCAGTTCAGGCCTCATTGCCTCAGGTAGTTCTCTAGCTATGGAAAAGGTATTGGTCTTCTGCCCAGGTAGGAGAAGCTCTTAATGAAATCATAGATTGGGCTAAAAAAGAGAGTCAGGGAGTGATTAACTCTGGAGCCTTACCCTCCCTAGTGGGATCTACTAAATATTGGCCATATTCCTCATTTTTTTTTTTGGTTAAAAATTTTAGAATAATGAAATAAATAAAACATACTTATCTTTGCATTTAGAGATGTTAAGATGTAATTAACTAGTCACCATTTGAGTTTCAGGAGAAATGATATTACCTTTATCTTATGCTGGAGGGAATATCAACTTGTACATTTAAATCCCCTAACATGAGAGTAAGAGTTGAGTCAGGCACTTAATTTACTAAGAAAGGAGGAAGAATGCCTTGCTAGCTCATAGGTAACAGCCAAAAGGATCTTGATTGGGTGACAAAGTGTTACTTACTTGATTATCCCACCCCACCCCCACCCCCATTATGGTCATGGCACTTATTTAGAGGAAACAACTTGTGTTCTGAAGTCTTAAAAGTTTTTTTTTCTTTATGCAATGAAAAGTTGTTCTTTTACCTCTGTACTCTCTTCCCCAACCACTTTTCATTTTATACTCCCATCTAAAGACTAGGTTCAAATTTTATTTCTGACAGTTAACAGTTTTGTGACCATAAACAAGTTAACTTTTATTCCTTCTGTTCTTTTTCTGTAATATCTAATTCAGAGGGTTGTTGTGAGACTTAGTAAGATCATGTATATAAAGCACTTTGCAAATTTTTAAGCACTGAATAAATGCTAATTAATATTAAATTCACATTCTCACCTATGATTTGTTGTCACACATCTGTGCATACCCTTTGTTTGTCTTCACTCATCCTATTTTTATTAAGCTTTGGGGTCAATCATGCTTAATTCAAATTAATCTCATTTTCCCCATGATTTCTCTGCTCGATCCGTGTGTGTGTGTGTGTGTGTGTGTGTGTGTATGTGTATGTGTCGTGTGCCATGTGCCTGTCTTGTTCCTTTTCCCTCCAGCTTCTTTGTAGCTCTCCCACCTGCTCCACTCCTACCCACCCCTACCATCCCCCAACCCACTCTTTCTACCCACCTTTTTTGTTTCTCATTTGCTGAGAAAAACATTACTGAAAATGATCTCCACTATAAGGGAAAATAAGCATGCTTAGTAGCTACAACAGCTTTGATTTAGGTTTGGCAGATTTATGTCTCCAAAATTATTAGTGTGGCCTAATGGATGGCTTGAAGTCCCTCATAACAAAGGTGAAGGTCAATAGGAAACAAACCATTTGTTTAAATTTTATCATAATATACTTCAAAACTAACTTTTAAATGTAATTTCTTTCTCTGTCACACACAAGGGTTGTGCGTTTTGTATTGCTACTTCCTACAAAAGCACTGTGTTCATAATTGGAATTTTCTCATGTCAGAAACCTTTAAGTCAAATCTCATTGCTTTTAAACTTACATTCAAAGATCAAACATAGAGATTGTGTCCTGTGACTTAGGAAAGATTAAAACAAGAACCAATCTAATTCATGGTTATTCAATAAAACTTACACTTCTAGATAATTCACAACTACACTTAAATAATAACTATGCATAAAAGATTATTAAAACCCCTCTTATTCAACTTAATATTTTTTCAATATTACTTTTCTATATTGTTTTTATACATGTTTACCTCATATTTTGTTTACCTGAAGATTTGAAATTTCATAGAATGAAAAATAATTCTCAGTGCTTATAACTTACTAGAATTCAAACCATTAATTCTTGTGTGAATGTCACTTTTTCAACAATTTAATTTTTTCCCGATAAGATGCTTCTCTGTTGCCAGTCATAGTAATTTTTTATTACAGAATCACAGAGGATGATAGTACATTGAGATTTCTGTTGCCTTCTCTTAGAATCATTTCACAATTTTTAAGGGACAAATTTCTTATTTGAGAACCTGTGATATTTTTAAATGACCGTAACATTTTTTACCCCATAGTGGGATGGAGTCTCTGATCTTTCCTAATTCTTTTTCTTTGATTTAAAGACACAGAAGCAAAGCCATTTTCTCTATATGTGAATATTTAATGAACAAAATATTCTAGAGTTAATTTGATTTTAGTGATCTAGCTAACAGCTGTTATTACAGTTGAAGTACAGTCCCTTAGAATTTAAAACTTAGCCTTTTAATGTATCAGTATTTCAGATACATTTATTTTCAAAACTGTCTAGAACTGTGATTTTTAATTCTTGATAGCTTAAGGCCAAAACACTTCAGTAGTCTCAATTTTGTGAAATAGCAGACATTTTTATTTCTATCAGCTTTTTAAATTTCTTGTGAGAGAAGTGCTTTATAGCCTCAAAATTTTATATAAGTTCAAGTTGCTGTTAACTAGAGAAGGAAAGAGAATAAACATTCATAGTATATAGTGTGTAGTATGTGCCGGGTACTATGCTATGTGCTTTTTACAAATATTATCTCACTTAACCCTTCCAATAACCGTATGAGGTAGATGGCATTATTCTCCTTTTACAGTTGAGGAGACTGAGACAAACAAGGTTAAATGGCTTGTTTATTGTCATATACCTAGCTCACCACCAGTTGTTGGAGAGGCAGGTTATATCCAGATTATGGAGAAGTTTTTAATACAAAACTAAGGAATTCAGATTTAACATGTAAGAAATAAAGAGCTTTTATGGGATTTTTAGGGCATGATCTTACATTTATATTACCAATTTCCGTATTATGTAGGACGGATCAGGGTAGTGGTTTCATAAGGGGATTGGAAACAAAAAGACCAGTTAGAAAATTATTTCAACAGTACAAAGTAGGAGACAATGAGGGCCAAAATGAGAGTCGTGACATTGGAAATGGAGAGGATTGGACTGAGCGAAGAAGTATTACTGAGATGTGATCAACTGGATAAAAATGTGTTGGAAGTCTCATGACACCTGGTTCTTTTTTTTTTTTTTTTTTTAAATATCCCAAGTTCTCTAAAACTATGTTTAGATGGCATATTCCCTAGACTTTTATCATCCTAGTTATTGTCTTCTGGGTGTTCTCCAGATAGTGTTCTTCCTAAAATGTTCTTGTCCTCAACTGAACACAACACTCCAAATGTAATCTGATTAGCAATGATATAGTAGTACTATCACTTCTCTCTTTTTGGACACTATGCATATCTTTTTTTTGAAAATTTTTTCCTTTTGTTTGGGGGGGGCAGGGCAATTTGGGTTAAGTGACTTGCCCAAAGTTACACAGTTAGTAAGTATGTCAAGTGTCTGAGGCTGGATTTGAACTCAGGTCCTCCTGACTCCAGGGCTGGTACTCTACTCACTCTGCCACCTATCTGCCCCTCACTATGCATATCTTAGTGTGGCCTAAGGTTACATTAGATTTCTTGGTTGCTGGTTTCTATCTTCATCAGAATAATTTCTGCTTCCTCATACAGCATTTTGGGTCCTGAGGTATTAAAAGTCTTAGTGTTTTGCTTCCACAATCATCATTGGTAAAAATAATTTCCTCTAGAAACACTGGCCATTCTGTTCTATTTTTATCTCTCTGGTGATTATGCTGAATCTAGTATTACTTACAAAGACTCCCAAGGTGATTTGGCTTGGTTGGCTGATATCAAGTTTTCTTATGGTTCCTTTTTGCTGTTTTATGAGATTATATGTTTATTTGTGTCTTGCATATGAGGTTTTCCGGTTACTAATGGCTGTCATTTCTCTCCATTTGATATGAACATTAGCTCTTTGCTGCCTTAGTTGACTCCTTTGGACTCTTTTGTTCTCTTAGCTGCGATGACTTTTATATTGGTTAAGATTCTCATACATGTGATGATAATCTAAGTCAGTGTTTTTACTTTTGTTTGTTTTCCATTTTTCATAGTCAACAGCTTTTTAAAATAAGTTAATTTGAAGCTATATTTTAACTATAGGTAGTGTCTTCTTTTAGTGTGGTGTTGATTCTGATTTGTGTCCTAATTTGTCAGTGATCTTACTATGCAAAGATAGTTGACTCAAATTACAGTGGGAAGTAGGTTTATAATCTTGTCCTTTTTTAATTTCACATTCATGCTTATTTCTCTCTCTCTCTCTCTCTCTCTCTCTCTCTCTCTCTCTCTCTCTCTCTCTCTCCCTCCCTCCCTCCCTCTCTCCCTCTCTCTCCCTCCCTCCCTCCGTTTCTCTCCCTCCCTCCCTCCGTTTCTCTCCCTCTCTCTTTCAGCTAAGGAGAGAGACAAAGTATATTAAGGATTTACTATAGTGGGTTGTCTTAAGAAATCCCACCCTTTGTGATGCTTGTTTTCACAAGTGGGCCAGATTCAATCTGAGCTAGATTGAATCTGAGCTGCTTGTTTCTCTTATAGTAATATATTCTTCTTTATATATTTAAATGCCTATAATTATGAATGGAAGCTAAAATGCCTATCTTAAAATAGGTATCACCTTCTCTTTGATGCCTTCCTTTATCTTCCTTTTCTTCCTGCAAGTTTTTAGTGTTCTATCCTTCCTGAAATTAGCTTGTGTTATTTTTGTACATATTATATCCACCCATTAGAATAAGTAAATGAATGAAAAAAGCATTCATTAAAAACTTATTACTGAGTATTAAAATAAAAAAAGTGAGAGTCCCTTTCTTGAAGGAGTTTATGTTCTAATAACAATGGCTACCATATATAGGGCAATAGTGACCATGGGAGGGAGTTTTTACCAGTAGAGGGTAAAGTAGCATAAACTGTTGAGTTATGGGGGTGGTGTATATCAAGGTATCACATAGTTGATTGAGTTTCAACTCTACTTAGTCATAGTGAGCATTCACCCTGTAATAATTTTGGATCATCTCTATGTTGGAGTGTAAGCTGAGTGAATTAACCTTTCCCAATGACTTAAGTAAGAATAGGGATTATTTCAGCTTGGTCTTGGGATTCTCAGTGTTCTGTACAAAGTATTACTTGTGCTTAGCTTTGAAGGAAGCTACAGATAGAACCTGAGGTGAGTGAGGAGGGAATCTTAGGTAAGGTGGGCAATTTGGGCAAACTCAAGAGAGGTGGGAGGCAAATTGTTGTGTATAGAGAACAACACGGCCAGTTTTGCTGGATTGTAGAGTATGTGAAGGTGAATAATGCCTAGTATATATGGAAAGATAGGTTGGAGGCAAATTATAAAGGGTTTAAAACCAAAGTAGTTTGGATTTGATAGAGAGCCACTGAAACTGTTTAAGCTGGGCAGTGACATGGTTGAACCTGTGCTTTCAGAATGGAATATCACTTCTGCAGTTGTGTGGAAGATGGATTGGAAAGAATAGATACTGTGGGGCAGGGAGACCAATTAGTGTACTAGTCTAATAATTTAGGCCAGTGATCTCCAAAGTAACAGGTCACACAAATGTGACATGACCTCATGTGGCGTGTAATCAGCTATTTGGATGATGGGAAGATGGGTTACATACTACTTTCCCTGAGGACACTTAATCATGGAACTCATTTCCAGCATAATCATATCTGCCCCTCAACCACTATCACCTCAACACTTCCCAATTCCGACCTCTTTTGTAGCAGTTCAGGCCCATAATTTTCCTCTTTTTGCACTGGGTACCCACAACAGCAGCTGCCATTGGGAAGACTCCTCTGGCAAAATACCTACTCTCTTACTTCAGTATCAGAAAGAGCAGTGATTGATGAGTAATATTTCCCCTCTGCTTTTCATTTTGGATGGAACAGAATGAATCCCACAAGATGAGCAGCCATGGATGAATGGGATATGATTTGATTTGCAGATCTAATTATGGTATTTCTACCCCTTCAACCTACTCCTCTTCTGAACTTCCTTATTTTTATCTAGGGAACCAAAATCTTTTCAGTCACTCAGCTTCCCAAGTTCTTTGTCATCTCAGACTCATCATGTTCACTCATGATCACATCCAAAGAGTTGCCAAATCATTTGGTTTTCAGCTTTATAATATCTTTTGTGTTTGTCTCTGTATCTCTACTCACATAACCATCATCCTAGGACCACAACCTCATCACTTCTTGCCTGGACTATTGCTACAACTTTCTGATTGGCTTCCCTGCCTCAAGTCTCTCTCGCCTTCAACTTATCATCCATACAGTTGCCAAAATGTTTTTTTCAAAGGTGTAAGTCTGACCATATCGCTACCTCCCCCTGATCTAACTCCAGTGCCTCCCTGTTTATTCTTGAATAAAATATAAACTCCTTTAAATGCCTGACATTTAAAACCATTTACACTCCAGTCCTAACCTATATTTCCATCCTTATTACTTAGTGCTACTTCTCTTACACATACAAACAAACATCTTAAAAAAAATTCACCTGCTTGATTAGCTACATTGATAAAATTAATGGAATAATTGTTAACAAGTAATTATTAATTATAAGTTTGCCCTGTTTCCCAGGACATACACAGAGATTTTTTAAAAAAAATAATGATGCACATTCAATCATTTCTTTCACATATTTTTAGCAATTTTTAGTGACATCTAAAAGGTTTGATATGCTGTTAAAATTTTAAACTATTGCTTATTTCATCATATCCTCTTAAATCTCTTTTTGTTTATATATTTAAATGTACATATATGTTAGTATAGTATTGCAGGTATGTAATTTATAAATAAATATACATACACAGGGAACGAATGCTTAATTTTTTTTTTTTTTATTGCTAAGGGCATGTAGTCAAAAAAGTTTTGGAAACATCTGGTGTAGGTGAGAAAAGACAAAGGCCTGAAGTAGACTGTGGCTTGTAATTGGAGAGATTGGGATGTTGTGATGATAGAAGGACAAAACTTGGCAAGTGATTAGATACTCAGAGTGAAGGAAAAAAAGATCATTGAGATTGACTCAATAAAATAAAAAACCTGGGTGATTAAAAGGAGATGACATCCAGGGGTGTGCTGGTAGGTGTTTAATAATTGGCTATTTGAAAAAAAATTAATTCATGATGTGCTTCTAAGATTAATCTGCATTATTAACATTTTCTCTGTCACTCTCTTAAGTCTAGAAAGTCATCAAAACAATAAATCAATATGTAATATTGACTGATTTCTAAGATGTAAGTGCTCACATTCAAAATTTAACTCTCGACTCTCAGAATCCAGTTTGAGCTGACTGTAGCACTTCTGGACCCTTGAATGAAATAGGAATGTTAGAAAGAGGGATGGAATTTGAAGAAAGATGATGAGTTCTGTTTCGGACATGTTGAGTTGACTATATGGGACATCATTTGGATGCCCACACTTTCCTGTCCAACTCTCAGTTGGTGATGTGGTACTGGAACTCAGAAGAGAGACTAAAGTTGGGTTTAGAAATTTGGCGGTCATCTGAATAACATGGAAATTGATATAACTAAGAGAGAGAATACCCTCTCACCTTGAGGGCAGGGCATGGATGATGATCCAGTAAAGGAGGCCACATATCAACAGAGAACTGTGTGAGGAAAACTCAGGAGAGTGTTCAGGAGGAAAGGGAGGATGGTGAGCAGCGTTACCTCCTGTAGAAAAGTTAAGAGGGAAAAGAATTGAGTGAGGATTGGGCACTGGATTTCCCCATTCAGAGATTATTGATAACTTTGGAGGGAACAGTTTCAGTTGAGTGATGAGAGCAGAAACTGAATCACAAGGGTTTGAAAACTGAGAGGAAGTAGAAGCAATAACCTTATGTAGCTTTTGTCAGTAAACATTTATTAATTGCCTAATATGTGCCTGGCACCATGGTAAGCATGGAAATACAAAGAAATGTAAAAGACAGTCCCTGTCCTCCAGGAACTTAAAATCTAATGAGAGAAGACGACATATAAAAAGAAGATGAAAAGGAGGGACAGGAACCCAGACATGAGGCATGAGGCAGAGAATGAAGAGATATCTGCCCCGGATGCCTTCCTTCCACCATCTCCAAATAGAAGGAGGGAGGGCGAGGTTATTGCTGAAGTATGAATTTTAGAGTTGATGTGTCCTTGTAGGATGATAGGGTAGAATGATTCCAGAAGAGTTCAGCTAGGTTGGAAATGAAGAGACTGCTGCTCTGGGTGCCCTCCTTAAATAGAGCATCTGGGAAGAAGTCTTTGATCCAGCCCTCTTTTTTATAGATAGGGAATATATGGCACAGTGCATTGGTTTGCTCAGTCACAGAGGTTGTTGGATTGTGATTTGAACTTAGATCTCCAATTCAGCGCTTTTTCATAGTGCTGTCCTAAATCTTTATTCCCTGTTTAGCATTGAAACCAGAGCGTCAAGTTACATATTGGTTTGGTTTGTAGCATTTTTAAAGGTTTAATGGTTTTCTCTTCATCCTTTTTAAGGTAGAACATGAGTTATATCTTGAAGAATAGGTAAGATTTGAATAGGCGAAAGGTGACTTTTTTGAGGTCCCAACTTCTTGAGAATTTCATCCTTTGATGAAATATGTCTTGCCGTCTATTATTGATTTGGCACTTTCCTATATTGCTAGTTATATTTCTTATGTCTCATCTCCCAATTAGATTTTAAGCTCTGAGTATAGGGAATATCTTTCATGTTATATTTTTTCCCACCACTTTGCCTCCTGCCAGGATACAGTGCTTTATGTAGTCAGTGTTTAAAGACAGCAAAGCTAAAATGTGTAACTTAAGTTTTCTAATTGATACTTACTGCTTTCTCTATAACCACTTTAATATTATCATTATTATGTACAAACAAGTTATATATAGGAAATAATTAAGAGAGGGAAAGCACTAGAATTAAGAGGCATTGAGAAAGACTTCTTATAGAAAGTGGGATTTTAGTTAAGACTTGAAGCAAGCCATTTGGTGCAGATAGTGTCTTGTTTGTGATTAGCAAGGAGGCCCAAGTCACTGGATCAAAGAGGATGTTGGGGCAGGTTAGTGGGGAGGGGTGATTGAGAGGATATAGGATGTAAAAAGATGGAAAGGTCAAGACTAGGGGGTTAGGTTATAATTAACTTTGAATGCCAAACAGAGGATTTTGTATTTGCTCCTGGAGGTTATGGGGAGACAATAGAATTTAGTGAGCAGATAGGATGATATGGTCAGATCTGCACCTTAGGAAAATCACTTTAATAGCTGAATGAAGGAGAAACTAGAGTGGGGAGGGACTTGTGGTAGGAAGACCAACCGTTAGGCTATTGTAATAGTTCAAACAATAGTCTATCACCACGAGTTGATGAGGTCCTACGACAGGGTGGTAGCAGTATTGCCAAGGTGAAATTGACAGGTCTTGGCGACTGATTGGATATAGGGGGTGAGAGATACTGAGGAGTCAAAGATAATCTCGAGATTGGGAAACTGGAAGGATAGTAATGTCCTTGACAGTAATTAGGATGTTTGGAAGGAGGTGGGGAGGAGTTCTGTTTTTAACAGCTATGGTCTATAAAAAGCAGCACAATCTAGTGGAGAATTTAGGACTTGGTGCCCAGTAGACCTGGGTTAAAATTCTGCCTCTGATACTTTCTTTGTGATTCAAGTAAGTAACTTTTAACCTTTCTATTCTAAGTCAACTCCTTTAAGATTATACATTATAGACAGTTTGTGAACTATGGTAGTGGAGACCATCACCACACTGTCAAATGCTCGTCTTTAAACACCTGCATTGATATATTATTTTGCATTATAATTTGGAGAGTAAGCTCCATTAGGGTCATGATTGTGTATTTTCTGAACTTTTTGGTTCTACTATTCCCTGTCAAAATAGTCTGCTTAAAAATATTTGTGGAATTAAATTGAACTTAATCCTAAATGGCATACAGTTCAAATTAATTATTGCCTTTGCATTGCCTTTAGGCTTATGTTTAATTATTAGTAAGTTTGACATTTTGAAAATTAATCATAGTTTAAACAAATACAATGAAACCACCTTTCCATTCCATTCTAATGAAAGCATCCCATCTCAGTCCACTGTGAAAAAGACCAGCGTACTCCAAATAGTCTTTCATTTTTTTGTTTGCATTTTTCACATTTTTTGAATGGCTCATTCACTTAAATATTTTGATTCAAAAGGCCTTCTACAGAACTTAGGATTTTCGACAGAATAACAATAAATGATCAAAAGAATTACACAATATAAGACAAGTGTCATATGTTAATAGGGACTAAAAATAGTATTAAGTTTGGTGACTAAATCTGAAAAATAACATGCAGCTTGGTGACTAGATCTGGGGGCAAAGGGAATAAAGAATTAAAAAATGATTTTGCTAATTTGAACTTGGAGAACTCAGTTCAAATCTTTGTTTAGATCACTATGCTTGATGCTGAGGGAAATGTAATTGATGCTTCTTCAGCTTCTGTTGTTGTTCAGTTGTTTCAGTCATGCCCAATTCTGTGACCCCATTTGGGGTTTTCTTGGCAAAAATACTGCAGTGGTCTGCAATTTCCTTCTCCAGCTCATTTTACAGATGAAGAAACTGAGGCAAACAGTTAAGTGACTTAAGCGTCAAACAGTAAGTATTTGAGGCTGCATTTGAACTCAGGTCCTCCTGACTCCAGGCCCAGTGCCTGCATCACCAGGTACTGTATTAAATGCTAGAGATCCAGAGACAGAAATGAAGCAGTCTCTGCCTTCATGGTGCTTACATTCTGCTGAGAGATGCTGTCATTTTATTAGTTTGAGTTTGCAAAGCTAGCTATTCAGGCCTGGCTTTATTTCTTCCTAAGTATTAAGCCTACTTTTTGTATAACATGTCATCAGGTGAATAGGGATATTTTTCCCCCTTCTTATAACTAAGTGGCCTGTGAATTACATAAAATATACTTTTTTATTTAAAAAAATCTGTTAAAATGACTGAGCCTAAAATCTAACCAGCTTTAGCTTTAATTTTATGCTTTAAAGGTGGCCATGTCACTTCTCCCTACTGAGAAAATTCCAGTTGTTTCCCAATACCTGTAAGATCAAATATAAACTTCTTTTTATGAGGATATGAAGTTCTTCTTAACTAACCCTTTCCCATCTTTTCAGTAATATTCCACGTTACTTTTTTCCACACTCTCTAGTCTAGACTTTGGCCTACTTGCTGTTCCTCATGTATCCTCTCTCTCTTTGCTTTTGTGCTAGCTAACCTGAGCGCTCCACTTCTTCTTAGAAATCTTCATATTCCTTTTAGATTCATCTCTATGGCAACTTTCTGCAAGAGGCTTTTTTTTCAGCTCCCCCCAACTAGTAGTGCCTTCTCCCTAAGGCTACCTCTTATCTACTTCTTATGTATTTCATATATACCTATATGTTTTATATGTCTCCTTCATTAGAATGTAAGATCCTTTAGGACAGTTACTGTTTGTCGTTGTGACCTTAAGATATTAGTATAGTTAAGCAATAATTTAGCATAAGATTTAAAGAAACACAAACAAATAGCCGTAGGTTCCTACATAAAGCATAGAATTTTAGAGTTTAAGGGTACCGTAAAGATCATTTAGTCTATTCCCCTTTTACTAATCTTCTCTTACAGCTTAATCTGTGACCTTCACTTAAGCCTCAGTAGAGTAGGTTCATTTCGAACTTATTTTTAGAGTCTGAAGGCCTTTGGGACATATGTATGGCTCTGGTTCCAGGACTTTTGGGCATCTTTTATTCATTTAACCTTTTATTTCTTGCTGGCAGAAGAGGCCTTTTGCTACCTGCTTTCAATTTTAAAAGGAAAGGCCTTGTTTACCATTCTAATTTCTTCTTCTTTGCTCTGCAGAGAGAAACAAAGCACTTGCTTTATATTTTTTTCTTCTCTCCTAATATTTGCTCCATGAATTCATCTGTTTGTATACATGTGGACACCTTACTTTTAATAGGTTACCTATAATTTCACAGCCTGAACTTTTCACACACAAAATTTTCATTACCCTCAGAATCTATTTTTGGTAACAACATCTAAATAAATAAGCTATGTAAAATAGGCTTAATTCCTGATTTCAGAATAGTTCAATTTATAGAAATAGATGGATCTCTGGCTTTAGAGGAAGTTGGAGTTTGTTTTAAAAAAAAGTGTTGATTTTATAGCAGCAATAATTGAGATCTTAAAATGGCAGACCATTCTTGCCTGAGAGAAAGAGAAAACAGCAAAATCCTGATACCTGAGCAATGGAGAACACCTATATTTAATGGGTAAGGAGTAGGAGGGCAGCTAGACCATCTGCAGTGTTTAAGTCTGTTTCTTGGGCTCTTCATTAGTTCTTAAAGGTCATTTACTGCCTCTTCGTTGTTATTATTCAGTTGTTTCAGTGGTGTCTGACTCTTTGTGACCTCATTTGGGGTTTTCTTGGCAAAGATATTGGAGTAGTTTGCCATTTCCTTCTCCAGCTCATTTTACATATGAGGAAACTGAGGCAAACAGGGTTGATTGATTTGCCCAGGGTCACACAGGTAGTAAATATCTGAAGCCAGATTTGAACTCATGAAAATGAGTCTTTCCGACTCCAGGTAAGGCACGGTATCCACTGGGCCACCTGGCTGCCATCATCAGGGGGGCATAGAGACAAAAATGAGAATCCCTGTCCTCAGGGAGTTTACATTCCACTGGATAGAAACAACATTTACACTGGTAATTCATTGTGTAAATGTAAAATAATTTTCGGGGGAAGGACACTAACTGGGAATATTAGAAAAGGCTTCTTGTAGTGCTAGAGTTTGGCCTTGAGGAAACATGGAGATTTAAGGAGGTTGAGGGGTAATACTTAGCTCCTTGTTTGTTTATTTCTTTGTTTTTGCTCTGCATATATTGTGTCCTACAATCAATCAAAAGTATTTATTAAGTCCTCACTAAGTTCTTGGCCCTGTACTTGGCCCTAGGCATATTCAGTATTCAAATGGATCTACAGTCTCATCAGTTGGAAATTCTCTTTTGAGATTCAGATTATAACCTGTACTTACTTGTCTGTCCTTCCTTTTGTTCTCTTTTCCCTGTTCTTTGGTGACTGTTGTCACTGCTGCCCTCAAAATGTTGGTGCATTATCTTCAGACTTCAGACCAGTGCATTTTCTCTTACTGTCATATGACTTCATTTTTGCTTAAGTTTCTAAATTCTTCACTGATTATATATTTCAGCCTTCTTAAAGCTGTTATGCACCTATCTATTGCCCTTTGTAATATGGGATATTCATTCCAAAATGTATGCTCTGGTGTCAATATCCTGACTCCTACTTGTCCTGAGGCTGGTCCCCTCAGTAGGGTACTAGATGTCTAAGCTCTAACAGAGATGGGAAAGGTAAGGCTTTTTGACTGAGTCTAAGTTTTACAGAACAAATCCTTTTATTAAGGAGATTTGTTCTGTGAAATTCGGATTCAGTCAGAGGGCCATACTTGAGTTACCTAGAGGGCCACATGGCCTTGAGGCAGCAGGTTCCCCATCCCTGGTACCCCTTAGCTATTGGGGAGATGTCTTTTCTAAAGCTATAGCTTACAAACTTCTCACCAGTATATTTCTTCTGGAGATTGCCTTCCATATGGTCCTTGGGAAAGTGGATACAAGTATAGAGATCATATGTAGCAATATAGCTCACATTTCCTGGAAATCTTTTTTTGCTGTCATCGTGCTCTAGATATTTCCCTTACATATGGTGTAACTTTGCTGCTGGGTTCCTTTAGAGCTTTTATGTACATCCATTCTGTCCTTGAATCCAGACAACTGATCAGCAATGCTGATAGTATAGTGTTGGGAAGATGGGAAGTCCTTTGGACCTCTGAAATTGAGGAGACCTAGGGTAGGAACCAGTCATCTCTCTTTCCTCCACAGTCAATTCCTTCTCAAGGGTTTAGCTGGAACCTTCCCTCTTTTTCCCTTGTACTAGTGCTAAAGTTTTCTGCAGACAATTTTCCTTAGCCAATCCACACACATTCTATGCACTATAACTCCATTTCATAAAGGACTTAGTTTTCCACACTTAGTGTGAAGCCTATAATTGATTAAGAGTTACTCTCTTCTGGTTTAAGTTTCAAATATTTTATAATTATTTTAGGTGGGTTGGGTGACTTGATTGATTTACTCAACCATTCTCCCTTTTTTATATAAATATATGCAAAGTAGTTGAACTTACTCAATTAACTCCTATCCTTACATTAATATGAATGTGATAAGCATTTCTAATTTGTCAGAGACTGTTATATTCCATTATAGACAATAGGCAACAGTGAAACAATTCCTGCCATCAAGGAACTTAGCATTCTACAGGGAAAGAAAACAACAAGAACACATTTAAGTAAATATAAAATATATACCAAATAATTATAAGTTAATTTTCTTGAGGAAGTCAGTAATAGCTGGAGGTTGGGGGATCAGTAAAGACTTCATGTAGTAAGGAAGTGGCATGGGCTTTTGGTTGATAACAGGTTACTGTAAGGACAAAGGACAGTAACAGACTGTTCTTTTATTGCATTCATCATCTTTGTGACTTTCCAGAACATAACTTTTTTCTAGCTACCACTCTCCTATATGTGCTGCCTTTCTCATTAGAGCATAAGCCCTTTGAGGGTAGCGATTATCTCACTTTTTAAATTTATATTATTTATACTTAAATACTTAGTACAATGTTTGCCACATAGTAAATGCTTAATAAATAATTTTCATTCATTCCACTCAAGAAGCTTAGGGGTTCCCTATTTCCTCTAGGATAAAATTCAAACTCCTCTATTTAGCATTTAAAAATCTTCCCAAACTTTTTTCTTTCTTACCTACTTAATGATTAAGATAAAGTGGCCTGCTTGCTATTTCTTATGCATAGCATTTTATTTTTTATTTTTGTGCATTTTCACAGCATATCTCTGATGTTTGGAATGTACTTTCTCTTCACTTCTTCCCTTTGAAATCCCTAGCTTCATTTAAGACTCAAAACTCAAGTTCCACATGCTTTAAAAAAGCCATTCTTGGCTCACAGTCATTAATGGTTCCCTGCCAAATTACTTTTATATATTTAAAAAATTTACTTATTTCTGTACTCATTGCTTCCCTTCTGTAGAATATAGGTTCTTTGAGGGTAGGGGGAACCTACCATCTTTCAAGGAAGCCCATTCTACTTTTGGGCAGCTCTGGTTGTTAGTAATTTTTTCCTAAAATCAAACTTAAAATTGCATCTTAGTTTCAGCTCATTATTCCTGTTCCTTCTCTGTGAGGACAAAACTGAGAAAGTGTAATCACTTTACTTTGTAGATGATGTCTTAGACGCTATCAGTCATAGTATATCTGTAATTGGGGAGAAAATTTAATTAAAGAGGATATCAATACTTGTTCACTTTAATAGTTGACTGAATAATTTTATCACTGTTCAGATACTTCTATGCTGGAAGCGCACCAACCAGAATGGTTCACTACTCTGAGGTATTTTTACTAGTCTTTGAGGAGCTCAGCCTTAGTACAGGTTGGCCTTTAGACTGTGCAAAATGGTTTAAAACTGACCAGCTCTAGAACATTTACATGTAGAATTTCGTTTCTGTGCATTGTCTGTCACCCCCCCTTCAGTTTTTCAGTGTTGCTCACAGTGAGCTTTAAAGGAATATTTGGGACAGAATTTTTTTTTTTAACTGATCTGTTCTATCATCTTCTATGTTCACTGAATGATTATTTTAGAGTTAGAGGCTATAGGTTTACTTGAAAGATATAAAAATTCCTTCCTGAAAGATAGCTATGTGACCAACTCTGGGGAATTCAGCTTATCTGGTAATATTTTTTATATCCTTCTACTTGATATTTAATGTTGATTTAGCATGCAGAGTTATAATAACTTGCAGTATGTAACTCAGAATTATTGTAGAAATCAAACGAGATGCTAATATACTCTCTCACAATACTAACTTCTCTTCACACACACACACACACACACGCACACACACACTTCCCCCATTAGCTCTTTGAAGAGCTATCTCTTACTTTTTTCAAAAGCCCCTGTGGTCTGACTTCTGACCTCATCTTTCAACTGAAACTGCCTTCCCCACAGTTACCAGTGATTTATTTATTTTTTTTGATTTTTTATTT
>CM053622.1:174894886-174913862 GCA_028646595.1 Phalanger gymnotis
AGGGCTGACTGGGGAACAGGGCAACCAGAATATACGCCATCTTGGAGTGGGGGGGGAGATAGAACTGGGGAGAAAATTTGTAATTCAAACTCCTGTGAAAATCAATGCTGAAAACTAAACATATTAAATAAAAAAAAATTTAAAAAAAAAGCTAAAATCTTCTGGGTCATATGGAAAGAGAAGTTTATTCCTCAGGAGTGCCTCTACTGTCCATCTCTATGAAGAAGGGGAAATAGGTTGTCCTCTGACAACTGTGGAGATCTCTCTTAGTCACCACCAGCAACATTCTTTCCAAAGTCCTTCACCTGGAAGATGATCATCTACTCAAGAGTCAGTGTGGCTTCAGAAAGGGCTGAGGAATGGTTGATATGGTGTTTGCTGCTTGACAACTCCAGGAGAAATGCCAGGAACAGAACAGACATCTGTACAGAATGTTGGTTGATCTGAAGGCGTTTGATACTGTGGGTTATGAGGGTTTGTGGAAGATCATGGCAAAATTTGACTGCCCAGAAAAGTTTATCATTATTGCATGCCAGCTTCATGATACCATGCTTGCATAGCTTCTGGATGAAGGAAAATGCTCTTGTCCTTTTCCAGTCAACAAAGGAGTGAAGCAGGGATGTGTGTTTGCTCCCATGCTTTTTAGGATAATGTTTGTAGTGATGCTGATGAGTACCTTCAATGAGGACAAAAACGGCATCAAGGTCAGCTACCACACTGACAGTAAATTATTTAACTTGAACAGTCCAGAAGCCAAGAATAAAGTGGAGGGAGAGCTGATACACAACTTTTTGTTCAGAGATGGTTGTACACTCAATGCAGCCTCTGAGGCTGAGATGCAAAAGAGTGTGGATCAATTCTCTGCTGCTTGTAGTAATTTTGGCCTAAAAATTAACACCAAGAAGACACAAGTTTTCTACCAGCCAGCACTTCACCATCCATACGTGGAACCATCGATTACAGCAAAATAGAGAAACTCTGAATGCTATGGGTAAGTTTACTTGCTGTGGCAGCATACTTTTCAGGAATGTACACATAGAAGATGAAGTTGACATATGCACTGCCAGAGTCAGCTCAGTGTTTGGGAGGTTCCAAAACAAAGGATGGGAGAGAAGAGGCATTAGGCTCCTGTATAAGCAATTTAGATTTGAAGATCTTTCCCACTCATTAATAGGCCATGTGACCTGCTTACATCCCAGGAAGCCTAAGACACACATGGTAGGAGGAGCTACCCAACAAGAAAAAGAAGTTGTGTCACAGGAAATGCAGAGAGAGAGCCACCCTCATGATTGTTAGAACTGAACAGGCTGACTTAGCTGTACCATGAGTTTGTTTTGGGGAAGACTCCCACAAAGGGTTGGAGAGGTTTTGGGATGGCAAGGCTCCAGGCTGTGATATGGTGTTTTAAGTTCCTTGCTGTTATGATAAAGGGGGCTGACTGGCTGCGATAGCTGAACATTTGGTTATGGGTTATGGTTTTCTGGTGTCTGAATAAATGTTATACTTCCACCTTCTTTATGGAGAGTCTCTCATACCTTGCAATACAGAACTATATAGGCATATTCACAATTATCATTGATGTTGTGTTTATTGCCATACTGGTACAGTTACCTACCAAACTGAAGGCCTACATAGCCCCTGTGCTGACCTTATTGTAGTATACCTGTGAAACCTGGAAAGTCTACCAGTGTCACACCAGGAAACTGAATCACTTTCATTTGAATTGTCTTAAGAAGATTCTGAATATTACTAGCAAGATAACACACTAGACATTGAGCTCCTCTCTGGAGTTGAACTGCCAAGCATTCAAACTCTATTGCAAAGAGTACAAATGTGATAGGCTGGCCACATTGTTCAAATGCCAAAAATAAGTTAACTAAAGACTATTTTATGGTGAACTCACAGGAGGTAAGTGCTCATACAGAGGTCAGGAAAAGCAATACAAAGACACTCTCAAGGTCTCTCTAAAGAACTTTTTCCTGAGCTTATTTAAGTATCAGATTCAAGATCTGAACCTGTCTCTCTTGTCTTCTAAGTCCTGAAAAACTTCAGAACTATGGGATTGTGAGACATGGGAGACACTGGTACAGGAGCATCTAGCATGGCATGCCTGCATCAAAGAAGGTGCTGTGTTCTATGAGCAAAGCACAATTGCAGTAGCTCAAAAGAAACATGAGATATGCAAATTTAGAGACATCTCCTTCCCAAATGCTGTTTTATATATTTTTCATTAAATTATATTTTTGAAACATCTATAGATGAAGTTGAATTTCAACCACTACCTATGTAACATGGTATGGTAAATAGAGTACCAAGTTGTTAACAGAAGATTTGAATTCTAATCCTGTCTCTTGTCAATCAGTAACTACATGACCATCATTTTTCGGGGTTTCAGTTTCCTTACCTTCAAAGCAAGAGAAGGAACTAAACTAAATGGTTATTATCTCACTTACCAGCAGGAAAATTTTCTAGATTTCTGCAAGGTAATATATGACTTTAACAAGTCACAACCTCTCTGAATCTCAGTTTCCACTAAAATGAGAATGAGGCTGACAGTAAATAAAAAGTGTTATTTTTATATCACATTAAGGTTTTCAAAATATTTTACATCCACACAAAAACACTGTGAGGTAAATATAAAAGTTCTTACTATTCAGATCATATGAGAAAACAGACAAGAAAGTATTTTGCAAACTGTAAATCATCAAACAAATATAAGGTAGAACTATTTCTGATTGACAATGTGCCAAACTGAAGTTTTTACTTTAGCTGATTATGAAACCATTTCTCAAATTCTGCTTTTTTTAAAAAAGTAGCACCATGTTTACTTTGAGCAGTTTCGCATTTATCTGTGATTCTTATATTTTCTTATGTGACAGTGTGGGCCCTTGAAAAAACAAAACTGTGCTTTTAAGTCCTAATTAGTCTAGTGGGATTTTATTACAAGTTGAATGTAAATAAATCCTTCTGGTTGGATGAATTACTGAATTTCTATATGTGACCCAAATGTCTCTAAAATTACACATGTACTTTTTGGTATATCCAACAAATACTGTGACTTATTAAAACACAAACACATCAAGGTAATAACAAAGGTGTGTATGCATATGTGTGTGTATGCCATACCAAGATGGCATAGTTATTATCTCAGATCAATACTAGCTTTCCTATTTTGCCATTGAAGTCCATTTTCTTTTGTTTCAACAATCCGGCTAGTAGCTGCTGTGGGAGGTATAAAATCAACAATAACCAGCTCACAGAACGCTGCAAAAGCCCAGGTTCTTTCGATCTGTTTTACTAAGGAAAGCAACATTAAGGGGTTAGCAAGCTTACTTTAACTCAGCATACAAACACCATTCACTTAGCTCAGGGGAAAAAGCCAGCACCCTGAACTTTAGAGCAAAATACAAACAAATTGCAAACATCAACAGACAGGCCAAATACAATTCATAGTTACCAACATCTAAGTTCAGTCCAGGAGCTCATAACAATGGCTGGCCTAGAGGAGCCACCACAGCTGTGGGACAGAGCTCCAGAAAACGAAAGCCAACCCATGGTTTTATATCTTTTTCAGGGTCAAGGGTGAGTCACACATGCGACTCACCCACATGACCTAAAATCATCACAAAGTGACTTAAACGCACGTGGTCTAAAAGTCTCTGATGTCACAAACATGCCACTCAAACCCATGTAAACTAGGTTTTCCCTTGAGGCAAGGAGGTTGTCAAGGACTCCTAATTTGATCAAGGAAATAAAGGCCAAACTCTTCAAGGGCACTTGGTTGAACTAAGTGCTAAGAGCCCATTTTGATTGCCAACACTCCTCTCCACTCCACATTCTCTCTAACCAACCTCCTCCATCTCTCTCTTTCTCTATCATACACATACACACACACACACACACACACACACACACACACACACACACACTCATTCCCTCTCTCTCTCTCCCCCCCCCCCTTTCCTCCCTCCCTCCCTTTTTGGTGCTTCTGGTTCAGTCAGTTCTTCAAATTAGGTTTGGTAACTGAGGCGGGCACCCATGTGGCAATTACCAGTCTTCTCTAATAATCAAAATTAGACCTTATGAAATGCTTAAATCATCCCAACACTCTTCAAATCTTAATTTTCAAAAGGATGATTTAGTAATTTTGCATATAGCAACCTAGCCACATGCCAACAAGAGGATATCAGTTTTTCACACAGTAGCACAACCATGTGAAGACATCAGAATATCTTTTTTTGTCTCATGATTCTTAGTCAACACAGAACAAACTCATTTAAGAGCGTAACAAACTTCTAAAAATCCCACATATGATAAATTTAAATATCCTGCTGTGCTCAAGGTAAATAGAAAAATAATTTGGTCAAGTTCTTTTATTAGCTTCCAATTGATTCTCTACTTCTATATTAACAATGGAAGGAAATGCTTTTTTTTTTTAATGTACCTCTCATTATTTTAGCTGGAAGCAGCTAGGTGGCACAGTGAGGAAGTGCTGGATCTATAGTAAGGAAGAACTGAGTATAAACAGAGCCTCAGACACCTACTAGCTATGGGACCCTGGACAAGTCACTTAACCTCTGTCTCAGTTTCCTCAATATAAAATGGCCCCTACTTCCCAGGGTTGTTGTGAGAATCATATAATATTTGTGAAAGCATTTGGCATAATGTCATGTTAAAAAAAAAAACAACCTCTTTTTTCTAGTTATCTTTACCTAGTAACACCTGTACAATCTTTAGACAGATCACACAAACTAAAATTAAAGACTAAAAAGCAGCATCTATTGAGACTTTAGATATCACCTAATTTATAAAGTTTTAACAGTCATTTGTAAATTTCAAGTCAGAAGACTATTCCTGCATTGACCTTTCAGTTCTCAACCTGGGGCATTTTTATATTTAACTCATTTACTAATGTCCCCCTTACGGCTGTTCCAGCAGTAAAAGGGTCCTTATTGAACCTGGTACAAAATCTCACAGCTGGAAAGGACCTTTAAGTCATGTAGGCTTATGCCTGAACAAGAATCCCCTCTAGAATGACCCAACAAGTGGTCATCCAGGCTCTGCCTGAAGACTTCTAGGCAGAACTCACTACTTACTGAGATAGCCTTGTCACACAGTTTTTCCTTAAAACAAGCCTAAATCTGCCTTTGTAACTTGCTACTCATTGCTTCTCATTTTACCCTACAGAAGCATGGAGAATAAGTCTAATCACTTTTCCATACAAAAACACTTCAAATATTGGAAGACTGTAATCATGTTGATATCATGGGAGTGCCCCAGTGTGATATCATCAAACGGCCAAGATCTGCAGAAGCTTAAAGTTGGAAAATTAAAAGGCAACAGGGAAAGCCTTAAGATACAAAATAGACATTTCCCACTCTAGAAAGGTTGGGAGATGTGAATACATTGCCTGCATATGATGAAACTGAAACTAATTATTTTAAGGCACCATGGAGTAGCTTGAGAACTTTTGAGAGAATTTGTCCAAGTAAAGAAAAGACTCTAATTTTCTGCCTGAATGTGACAAATAACCTCAGGAGTCAGGCTCTGAGAGAGTCAAAGGCAAGGATATTTTTGTTGAGTCTAAACTAAGAGTAGTTGCCCCAACTTAAAGAGTCTGGCAATACCACAGCCAAAGAGAAAGCTGTACTCCGCTCCACACCTCAGCCCAGCCACCAGAAAAAAAGACTAGCTACCTATCAAAAAATGAGTGGAGAAAGAACAGACTGACCTAGCAAAGATGCCGTGCTCCAGCCAAGCAATGTGCCTAGCCCAGTGCAAAGTCATCAGGGGATAATTAAGAGTCAAACTAACCACCAAGCACCAAATGACCTATTTGACCAAGCCCAACAGCAGATTGGTCCATCTAGCTGAGTCACCTCATCCCAGGAGGAGAAAACACAGTTAGTCTATTGACCCAGTGGAGAAACTATCCCCTAAGAGCCAGCCAAGCCAAACAAGTCAACTCACAGTAAATTTCATTAGGACTTTCTAGAATGGAAAAAAAAAATCATCAATAGCCCGTAGTTTCAGAATTCTGAGATGCCTGGCCATATATGTCCCCTTGAACGTGATCCACTACCAATGTACTTTAAGTACATTGTACTTGAGTACAATGTACTTGTTCTTACCCAATCCTGGATTGTGGGAGAATGGTTCCCTATTGTTTGGGGAAAATGCTTTGTAACTACTGCCCTTGCTGCCGTGCCATTTGAATAAATGTCTTTGATAAAGGAATAGACTCTACTAGCTAATTAAGGGAGAGCACACTGGTGAGGGCTCATGAATTAGTATTTAGAAAGATGACCACTCACAGGGTTGGCCTCGGAATCCTGGGAGTAGTAAAAGTCACCCTTCTGGTGACCTAACCTGTCAGCGGCAGTGTGAGCCAGGCAAGTGAGCACTGAGAAAGCATTACACTTACATGTAATGTAAATATAAAGCTAAACCTTTTAAGTTCCTTTAGCCTTAGAGTCAGCAAATGGGAGTTGAGGTCTGCTTTTGGACACTTTTTCCCAAGAGCTAAGAACGGTTTTTACATTTTTAAGCAAAGCCTTATTTTATTATTAAAAAAAAAACCAATGTTAGCTTACAGTACAAAAGCACAGAGAGGCAGGATTTGGCCCTCAGGCAGTAGTCTGTCATCCTTGCTTTAGCCTATACTCACATGGTATGACCTTTTTGTTGCTGTTGTTCAAATGTTCAATTGTGTTCTGACTCTTCATGACCACATGGACCAAAACACTCCAGGCCTTTTTATCCTCCACTATCTCTCAAAGTTTGTCCAAGTTCACGTTCATTGCTTCCATGACACTATCCATCACATTCTCTGCTGTCCCCTTTTCCTTTTGGCTTCAATTTTTCCCAGTATGAGGTTTTTTTCCAGTGAGTCCCAACTTCTCATTTTGGGGCCAAAATATTTAAGCTTCAGCTTCAGCATGTGACCTTCCAGTGAATAGTCTGAATTAATTTCTTTAAGTAAGAGCCTTACTTAGATTGAAAAAGTGAAACACAAAGAGGATAGGTGACTTGTTCATTATATGACTACAGGTCAATCTAGACTTCTTTTCTTCTACAATTTCTATTACATTCCTCTCCATGGGTTCAATTGATTTGACCTCCTTGCTGTCAAAGGGACTCTCAAAAGTTTTCTCCAATGGTGTCTTCCAACAATATTTGGGAAGTTTGAAAGAGAGGAATGTTCGGGGGGAAAGATGAGTTCAGTTTTGGACATGTTGAGTTTTAGCTAACATCTAGAAGACATCTGGTCTGAGATGACAAATATACAGCTGGAAATAGGAGAAAGGTTAGAGCTTGACAAAGAGATGTGAGAATCATGAACATAGAGATGACAATTAAATCCATGAAGTCACCAAGTGAAATAGTATAGAGGGAGAAGAGCAGAAGGCCCAGCACAGAGCCCTGTGGGACACTCAAGGTTAGTGGGCATGACTTGGAAAAAGATCCAGCAAATCAAACTGAAAAAGAGCAGTGAGATCATTAGTAGGAAAACCAGGAAAGAGCAGTGTCACTGAAACCTAGAAAGCTGGGGGTGATCAAAAGTGCAGTACTAAAGGCTGTAGATAGATCAAGAGGGATCAGGACTGAGAAAGGGCTATTGGGTTTGGCAATTAAGAGATCATCAGTAACTTGGGAGAAAGAAGTTTCAGTTGAATAATAAGACCAGAAGCCAGACTGCAGAGTAAAGAAGATCTCATATCCTCTTAAACCGATTCTTTTAATATATTATTAGTGAAGTTGATTTGAATTATATTTTATGATCCCTGAGTGACTCATTAATTTTAACCTTGGAGCCTGGACTGGCCTATCATAGCTTTGACCGGGAATAGCTAGGGATATATCACTGCCTTCAAGGAGCTTATATTCTAACAGGGCCGACAACACACATGAGAAATTAATAGCATTCTAGTCTGGGAATTCACAATCCTGGAACAATGTAGAATTCTATTGACGTGCCTTTTCCAGAAACAATAGTAGGTAGTATTGATTTTGGATTTCCCAAGAGTATGGGGGGGGCGGGGGGAGGCAGGCGAGGGCATCAGTAAACACAGGCCAGAAAATAATTGGGGTAAAAGTCTAAGTAGTAAAGAACAAAGTGGCTTAGGTCCTTCCAGGTATGGCCTCTGGTGGTCCAGTAAAAAGCTCTTTTCTAAGTGCAACTAACTAGACACTAGTAATTATCATCATGATCATTAAATCATGTAAACATATAAATAGTTTTAAAGTTTGCAAACTTTCTTCACAGCACCTTCTCACTGGGGCCTTGCCCAGAAGTCCTTTATGCTTTTCCTCGAGTCCTCCCAAAGTCGTACAAGGTACAGCTTTCTGTTAGATCTTCCATACTTATTCTCCCTAAAGTCAGCTGAGGCACTGACTTTCTCTATGCTTCTGCTAGTGTTTCCTGTCCTACCTCTTCAGATGCTGGTGGGACTTCTGATGCTCTCAAATGTACTGCCCAAGATTAGAGTAGAACAAAGAAAAACAAACAAAGGTACCACACGTTTTCCCAAACCAGCAGCTCAAAACAGTTCCTGCCTCACTCTATCAAGAAGGAAAACAACCAAGGACTGAAAGACTAATTAGGAGCCTATTATAGGGAAGTGATAAGTGCCTAAACCAGAGGGGAAGTATTGAGAATGGGCAGGAAAAGACAAATTAATGATACCAAAAGTAGATTCAAAAGGCCTTGCTGATAGATTGGACACTGAGGTGGGAAGAAGGGAAAGACAAGTCAAAAATGATTCCCAGGAAGGAAACAGAGGATGGGAGAAGATATACTGAGGTTCTGAGAGGTGAAACAAAGTTTTTTGGAACCATACATCTCTTTTACTTTAGCTAACAAGCAAGGTGAACATGTTCTCATGCAGGAAAATGCAGGAATCTGAGGTGTGAAGAATGGTGACTAGCACATGGGTAAAGACCAATAAAAGCAGAAACAGAAAGGATTCCCAGGTTTAAAATGTGAGCGACTTGGGAGTTCAGCAACACAAAAATGGTATACGGAAGTCTGAAGGAGAGGCAAATCTAAGAACATTATGAGTTCATTTTTTAACATACTGAGCTTGATGCCCTGGCAGGACATCCAGGTGAATATGTCCAATATATAAGTGGAGATAAAATGATTAGTGTTCAGAATGAGCTACTTATAAAGAGAATTGGCAGTCACCTGCGTAAAGGGTGGCAACTGAACCCATGGAGAAGAATGTAATAGAAATTGTAGAAGAAAAGAAGTCTAGATTGACCTGTAGTCATATAATGAGCAAGTCACCTATACTCTTTGTGTTTCACTTTTTCAAACTATGACATCTATAGTCTTTACTTTGAAGGGCTAATGTGAGGATCAAATGAAATAATGTATATCAAAGGGCTCTGCAAACCTTAAAGTGCTACATAAATGCGTTGTTAAAAAGGGGGACAAGTGCCCCAGAACAGGTATTTGGGTGACACCCAAACTTACAGTGTCTCTAACCATCATCCATCTCCCATCTCAAAGAAAACTGGGAAGGAATGATCTAACAGGTAGGAAAGTAATTCATAAATTTCTTAATTTCATAATCCTGTCAAAAACTCCATTAAGTACAATGTTAAGTATATTATTTTTAAAATTTGAAATATGATCTCCTATAGAGAGTCATGGAAATGACCCAAGGTAATAAATTCATAAGTAAAGCAAAATAAAGGTAGAAGTAGCAATATATGCATATGTATGCATAAGCATATTATACCATAATATTAACAAAAATTGATAGCATACTACAGTAGAATAGCCATATAAATATCACCAGTTTTAGATGTTATTTCACAATATAGCAATTTGCTTTGCACTTAAAACATTTAAAAACATTATACAATAAAATACAAAATCTGTAAATTTGGTATTGCCGTAACAGATTACAAGCTCTATGATATTGATCCTGCCTTAACGAATTCTGTACATTGTGTACTACATACAGTAACTGCTTTCTAATTTGATGAATTTTAAAATTTAATGAAAAAAAGTTTGTTCAGTAAATACCTATGTTGCATACCAAACATACAGGGATGGAAGCTGGAAGGAGCAGTAAATAGTCAAGAACAAGAACCGATGATAAGGTTACCTTGTATAAGTTGTAAATATCTTCTACATAAGTATAGTACCCATCAAGAGGGGGAGGAAAAGAAAAAGGCAAAGAAAGGACTTATTAAGCACTTATTAGCACTGTGCTAAGTGCTTCACAAATATCTACATTGATTCTCACAATAACCCTGGAAAGTGGGCAATATTATGATCTCCCTTTTACAAATGAGGAAATTAAGGCAGACAGCAGTTAAGTGACTTGTCCAGTCACACAGCAATAAGAGTCTGAGACTGGATTTGAACTCATGTCTTCTTGCCTTCAAGCCCAGAGCTCTACATCCTGTGCTACCTACCTTAGCAAATAAACATTTAATTGATGACACAAAGAGGAAAGATCTAGTGGTAAAATAACAGATAAAATGCAGAATCACAAAATCTTAAGTGTTAGAAAGAATGCTGTAGGACACGTAGCCCATCTCATACCAGAAGCACAAATTTCTTCTTCAAGTTCCAACAAGTGGTCATTCAGTTTTAATGAGAGGAAACTCACTTCCTACAGAAAGAACCAATTCCACTTTTGGACTGCTCCAGTAATTACTAAGTTTTCCCTTAAACTGAAATCAAATGTGCCTCATTACAAATTCTAGCACCTGGGATAAGCAAAACAAATCTAATCCCGATTCCCCATTAAAGACTTTCAAATTCCTGCAGATGGCTGATCATGCCTCAAGTTTTCTGTTCTCCAGATTTAACTTCAAATCTTTCAACTGACTCTTGCATGGTAGGTTTCAAATATCCACATCATGACAGTCACCATTCTCTTTTATATCTCTCTAGAAAAGATTGGTGTGCATGTTAATATTAAAATGTGACACTCAGCATAGTATAGCAGGACTGCCACCTTTCTTGTGGACTCTATAAGTTTTATCAACTTGCTTTGTCTTTTTTGGGATTCTACATCATATTACTGAATCATACTGATCCCAAAGCCTATTAAAATCGACACCAACTGTTTGGAGCTACCTCTTAATCTGTAATGTGCAAGTTAATCAGTACAACATAACAGATGCTAGTCTTAGAGCCAAGAGATCTGGGTTCAGAAACTTCCTCAATTTGTAACATGTCACTTAACTTCACAGAGCCTCAGTTCCCTCGTCTATAAAATGGAGTAAAAAAAAATCTGTACTACCTAAATTCAAAGTTATTGTGACAAAAGCACTTTGCAAATCTGAAAGTGAATAAATGTGAGATTTTTTTATTACATACAGTTGTCTTTTAACTCTACAGTAGGACTGTATATTCTTCCATTCCATTTTATCTTAGATATATGGCCCACATTCCAGATCCACTGATGTCACATAGGAGCTTAATAAATGCATACTGACTATCACCTAATTTTATCAGCTACCCTTTCTAGCTTATCAAAGCTATGTCTTCATCCAAGTTTCTGATAAAAATTGCAAGATGTTATGCGGAAAACAAACAACCTTGATTAAGAAAACTGCTTAGTGTAAGAAGCAAATAATCTCCAAAAGCTGGGCATTTTAACTACATAGAGTATAAAGTAACATACCAAAAAACGTTCAATAAACACCACTCAGATCAAAATGTCTTACAAACACTAACTTAATATTCAAGCAATATTAAGCAAGGTATGGCTTATGCTCTATAAAAGTAAAAGAATTTCAGTGTTAAAGGGACGTGGCTGCCATTTAGTGTGAACCAAACCTGGAGGAAAAAAATCTTCAACATTCCCAATATGTGGCCATTCAACTTTAGTTTGAAGATCTCAAGACAACAAAGAATCCACTATTTTCTGAGGTAACCCTTTACACTTCTGTATACCTTAACTCACTGGAAAATTTTTCCTTGCATCAAACATCAATTTACCCTCTGAAATTTCCACTTATTGTTCTTAGTTCTGTCTTCTAATGTCAGGAAAGAAAATTTGACCTCTCTCCACATGAATCTTTCAAATACTTGAAAAAAAAAAACTATCATGTTGCCCTCCTTTGCATCCTCTTCTCCAGAATAAATATCCCCAATTCCACCAACAGATAATCATACAGCATGGCCCTTTGGCATCCCAGATGCTTTCTTCTATAAGTACTCCGGATTATCAATGTATTTCTAAAATAGGATACTCACAACTCAACAAAATTGAACTGTTGTGGTCTGACTAGAAAAGAATACAGGGGACTAGAACTTCCTCGTTCCTAAAGTTATGTCTCTTAATGCAGCCAAAGGCAGAATTAGCATTCTTGGATGTCAAATCATACTGTTAACTCATGTTTAGCTGAAAGTACATTAAAACTATCAGACTTCCCCAGACAAACCTATGCCTCCCCCTATGAACTTGATTTTTGGACCTAAGTAAAAGACTTTACATTTATCATTGTTAAATGTCATTATCTTAGATTTGGCCCAATGTCCAAGACTGTTAATATCTTTCAATCTGTCATCTGCAAAGTTGTTAAGCTTTTATCTAAGTTACTGGCTCCTAAATGTTAAATAACAGAAGATCGAGCACAGATTTCTAGGGCATTCCCCCAGGAAACTGCTTCCAAAAATGTTTCCATGAATGGTTGGACCAATTATGAATACAGCTTTCAGCATTTTCATCTATCCAATGTTGTTTCCAACTTTTCCACAAGAACTGCATATGAGATTTTATCAGATGCTTGCTAAAATATACATAATCAATATAATTCCCTTAATCAACAAGTTTAATAACTGCTATAAAAGAAAAAATTGATTAGTATGGCATGTTCTTGTAGAAGCCACACTGTTCTTGTCTCTTATCACCCTTTTACTTTCTGTGTTTACTAACCATTACCTTAATAATGCATTCTAGAAATTTGCCAAGAATCAAAGTCAAGGTTGCTAGTGTAATGGCTGCACACTGTTTTCTTTGCTTTACTTAAAATTGAGACATTTGATCTGCCTTTTTGCATTCTCTAAGATAGTGCTCTAGTTTACTATCTCTCACTCCCACCCTCATCAACCTGACTGTTTACTAGCTCTTTCCCCTAAAAACATGTTCCAATTTTTTTAAACAGGAAATTAATTTTCAAAAAAATACAAGTCACCAAGCTCATCAAAACCTGAAAAAAAAAAAAAAGGAATGTATTGCCAAATTACCCCTGTCAAATAGGTTGCTTATTTTTAGGCAAAGAGTTTAAGTTTAATAACTCATTAATGAAAAATCTGTCAATCAACAAATATGTACTGAGCACATATCATGTGCTAGGCACTTACTTCACTACTTACACGCACATTTTAATGGGGAAGACAATAAAGAGACCACAGAAATAAAGTTAATAAATATAAATAAAATATTTACAGACAAAATAGTTTGGGAGGGAGAAGAGGGAGAGGAGAGGCTGTTGGAGAGGATCAGGAGAGGTTTTATAAAGATGGTGCTTGAGATAGATCTTAGAGGAAGTAGGAGACTCAAGGAAGCTGGGGGAAAAAGGAAAGCATATTCCAAACATGTGGGAATGACAGAAAGGAGGAAGGAAGGGAGAGAGGAGGATCCTGCGTGAAATACAGAGTGCCCAGTATGGGTGGATGTAGGGGTCTCTCTTACCCCATACTCCCAGGCCTTTGTCCAGCAAAGGCCTGATCTCGCAGGCAATGCATTGGCGGGAAGCAAAGATGGTAAGCAGCTCCATTTAATTAAGACAGTGACCCGATTTTATAGCCTTTATTACGTAGTACTAGGACTGCCTTGGTCCGCCTACTCTCCTCCTATTCTCCTCCCCTTTCTTTCCCGCGCTCTCCCCATGATTCGCCTGTGCACAGGTAAATCCGGAAAAGAACCCTGCACCACGTTGCCAACAAGGGCGAGACCCTTCCTCCAGACTCCATCTTGTTCCTCCCATACCTCAGAGCCCTGAGGTTTCTCAGCTGGTGTCTGGGCGCAGAGGTCCAACGATGTTTGGGGTAGGCTCTAACTCATCCCGTTACAGGTGGATGTGAGAACAGCCAGAGCGACAGTAATATCCAGTGAGACTAGAAAGACAGGTTAGAGCCAGGTTGTGCGCGGCTTTAATACCTAAATAAAAGAATTTATACTTTGCCCTAGAACCAACAAGAAGTCCCTGGAGTTGACCAAACCAGAAGTCACATGGTCAAATCTGCACCTAAGGAAAATTAGCAACAGTGCACAGGATATACTGACATGGGTTAGAGACTTGAGGCAAGGAAACCAATTAGTAGGTGGTTGCAGTAATCTAGGGAAAAGGTGATAAGTGGCTGAAGTAGGGTAATAGATGTCTAAGTGGAGCTCTGCACAATATTCCTCAAATATTTTTTTAAAAGATTTTTTTAACCTGAATCATTGTGACTGGCTTACTTTGGTCTTCTAGATACTACAAAAAAGAGACAAAGCCAGTTAATTCTCTGGTATATCCATACACATACAACCGTGTATATGTGTGTATACATATATGTGTGCATATCCATATGTATATATAACTATGAATACATAAAACACATGCATGCATATGTATATTCACTATCATGCGTATATTCCCATGTATTAATAAACATCCACATTTATTTTTAAAACTGAAGTTGTAAGGAATTATAAGGAAAAACGGAATAAACACATACTATGTGCCAGGCACTGTGCTAATTTCTGTACAAATATCACCATCTCATATAGAAAGCAAAGTAACATCTGAAGATAAGTTTGAGCCTAAAGGAAGGTTATCTGTTTGTATATGAAAATCATTTTTTAAGACAAAGAAAGAGAGGAGGATATAAGATATTAAACATGTCAACTGATAAGAAGTAGAAATTATACACAGAGGCAATCTCCATGTCATAAAGGCATAAAAGAATGGAAAAAAAAAGTAATATTACAATTTTAAAAGGGATGAAAAGAATTTCACATGTTTGAAAAACAGGCAATTTTTCTAAGATTAAAACCCAAACATTCTTCAGTAATAACAAATATAGCCAATTTGTAAATCTATAAGCCTATAATCAATTCTTTCTCTGGTCTGTCAAAAGAAAGAATCATTAGATAGCATTAGAAAGAACACTAAAATAATGCAATATTATATCTTTGCAAAGAAACATTCAGAGACAAAACACTGAATGTTATTCACTGCATAAATTATTTTTGCCAACTATTTTCCCTCTCAAAACATCTCACTAGCTAAAATACTCTTTACCATCTGTGTAATTACCAATAAAAAGTCCAAAAGCTGTCAGTATTGGCTGCACATCCAGACTTTATAGTCCACCAAGGCACAAGCCTTTTGCCTAAAGCAAGATGCAGAACTAAACACTGAAATAAGTATCTATACTAATTCATTACGCTCACCAGATAAAAGATTTTGCAAGGAATTACAATGGTGTAAAACTTTAACAAATATCTCATATGTGCTAAAAGATATTTTATATTTTAACAATCAGTAGTACACACAAGAAATAAACAAAAACAAATATGGTCTTACTCAAGAGGATACACTCCAAAGTCTCCTATGGATAAACTAAATGCTTTACCTTTAACTATTCCCTAAAGGACATAGCCTACATAAATCTATATAAAAACATAAAGATGCTAACTTGAATAGTTTAGGATTCTAAGAATTTCTAAATCTCAACTGACATCAAAATGTGTAAGGAGATTGACTCTTCCAGTCTCATCTCATACACAGATACATAAATCTATGCTATACATATATACATGAATGTGTAGACAAAGGGCTGAGAGCCTCTGTTCTGTCATTTTTTTCCTTCCTTTCCTCCTCAATTTTCCAGTATCTGACGCCAGCTTCATTGCTACTAGAAACTTAGTTTTTAAATAGTCCTAAGTGAAGGTGAATGTTTTCTTGAAAGAGATGGAGTGATATAGGAAGTTGACTAGCTACAAAAATATACACAGAATAATGCTAATTTGTGTACATACACATACGTTAAATATAAGGCACTAGTCAGTCAGTCAAGAAACATTCATTATGACCCAAGCACTGTGCTACAAACTAGGAATACAAAGAGAGGCGAAAGACAGTGTCTACCCTTGAGAAGTTCGTAAAATATTGGGGGGGCAGAGATCAATAACTATGCACAAACACACTGTATAAAGGATAAATAGCAATTAAGAGAGGGAAGCACTAGAATTAAAAGTAGCTGGGAAAGATTTCTTGTAAAAAATAACATTTTAGTTGAGACTTAAAGGAAACCAGAGAAGGCAATATGAGAAGATGAGAAGAGCATTCCCAGGAATGGGGGACAGCCAGGAAAATGCCTAGAGTCAAGAGAGTATCTTGCTCATGCAACAACAAGAAGGCTAGTGTCACTAGACTGAAGAGTTACTGGTAGGAAATAAGGCACAAGAAGACTGAGAAATTAGGAAGAGGCTAGGTTATGAAGGGCTTTGGATACCAAACAAGACTTTGTATTTGACACTACAGGCAACTGGGAGTCCCTGGAGTTTACTGACTATGGAGGTGACATGATCAGACTAGAGTTTTAGGAAAATCACTTTGGTGGCTGAATGGAGGATGAACTGGGGCGGGGAAAGACTTAAGGCAGGCAGACCCACCAGCCCGTTATTGCAATAGTCAAGGCGGCAGGTGATAAATGCCTGCACCTGAGTGGTGACAATGTCAGAGGAGAGAAGAGGGCACATTTGAGAGATGTTGGTATATGGAGCTTCTTCATTTCAGGAGTTCCCTTTATGTATTATAGGTCCAGTCTCTATATTCTGGGAGTTGTTATTCCTATTTCTTCTCTCTGGTGTTTCCTTTTGTCATTTTTTTGAGGTTTATGTGAGCAGAACACCTTCCTATCAACTTCCTCCCCCTTTGCCAATTTGACTAGAAAGCCCTGCCTAGTGAATTTGTTTACAGTATTTCCTGAATTTATTTACAACTTACAAATGAATTCATTTACAGTATTTCCTGAAACGGAACAGGACTAGTAGAGGATCTGTCTCGGAAAAGTGTATGCAAAATAAATGCTGCAAAAATAACTACAGTTTAAAAATACTGATTCCCCTTATGGAATAAAATTGGGAAATCTGAAGAAACAAGAAAAAGCCAATTCTCATACTAAAACCAACATCCACAAACCTACTAACAGCTATCAGTTACATAGTATTGGTGTGCAAAGTACTTTACATGTATGCCATCTCATTTGATCCTTACCACAATCCTGTGACGTAGGTACTATTATTAGTCCCATTTTATAGATAAAGAAACTAAGACAGAGAGGTTAAGCCTTGCACAAGATCATATATATATTAAATATCTGAGGAAGGCAAGATCATATATCTAGTAAGTATCTGAGGAAGGAATGAAACTTGTGCCTTCCTGATTCCAAGCATTGCATTTCATCTAACCACTCAACTTCCAAATGCCAAATATGAAAGAAATCCTATATTGATTTAGATTTAAGTCTTCTGACAATATATTATTGCTACCAAAATTTAGAGCCAGTTTTAAACAGGAATAAAGCAGAGGTCTCTCTAGTAAGATGAAGAGCAAAGCTAGGATATCTAGTATCATCTGTACTATTTCACATAGTGTTGGAAATGCTAGCTTTAGCAACAAGACAATTTTTAAAAAAAAATTTGAGGGAGGCTAGAAAGCAGGGATTTGCGTGAGCTTCCTGCCAGGTCCCTCCAAAAACCTATAAAAAATGGCTCTGAACAAATACTAGAACTGCAGAACCCACAAAATACCAGAGGGAAACAGGGATCCAGCCCAAGACAGCCAAGATGGTCACTGGATGAGGTCTCTCAGCAGAGGGGAGCGAAGCCCAAAGGGGAGCGGAGTTCAGTGTGGGCCGCGTGGACCAACCAGACCAGGAGCCAGGTGAAGCGGTCCCTAGCACCCTGAATCAGTGAGCTGTGGCAGGTGCCAGACTTCTCAACCCACAAACACCAAAGACAACAGAGAAGGTTAGTGGGAAAAGCTGCTGGGACAGAGTGAAAGGAGTTTGCGGTTCAGCCAACACCCCAGGAGAAGGGGAGGTGGTGCAGCTAAAGAACTACAGCTGCAGTTGCTTCTGGCACCAGGCCCACCTACTAGGAGGAATTAATTGGCAGTTCAGAGCAGGAGTGAAGAGCCTGCTTAAGATTTGCATCAGGTCCGAGTTGGCAGTTCTTGGGGAAGGAGGAGTGCTGGCGTGGCACAGCTGGCTGTATAGAAATAGCTCTGAAATCAACAGCGCATCCCCTCAAGCTTGGAACAAAGTACTCTTTACTCTACAAGCAGTCATACCCTGCTGAAAAACTCAAAGGTCAAATAAGTTGGCTGGGAACATGACCAGCCGAAAACAGACCGAGATTCAATCTCAGACTTTGGAATCTTTCTTTGGTGGCAAAGAAGACCAAAACATACAGTCAAAAGAAGTCAACAAAGTCAAAGAGCCTACATCAAAACGCCCCAAGAAAAACATGAACTGGTCTCAGGCCATGGAGGAGCTCAAAGAGGAGCTGGAAAAGCAAGTTAGAGAAGTAGAGGAAAAATTGGGAAGAGAAATGAGAAGGATGCAAGAAAACCATGAAAAACAAGTCAATGAATTGCTAAAGGAGACCCAAAAAAAATACTGAAAAAAATATTGAAGAAAACAACACCTTAAAAAATAGACTAACTCAAATGGCAAAAGAGCTCCAAAAAGCCAACGAGGAGAACGCCTTGAAAGGCAGAATTACCCAAATGGAAAAGGAGGTCCAAAAGATCACTGAAGAAAATATTACCTTAAAAATTAGATTGGAACAAGCGGAAGCTAGTGACTTGATGAGAAATCAAGATATTATAAAACAGAACCAAAGGAATGAAAAAGTGGAAGACAACATCAAATATCTCATAGGAAAAACCAATGACCTGAAAAATAGATCCAGGAGAGATAATTTAAAAATTATTGGACTACCTGAAA
>CM053622.1:174914362-174952991 GCA_028646595.1 Phalanger gymnotis
AGAAGCTGCGGAGGCAGGAAGCTGCAGAAGCGGGGCTTACCCGAGTGCGAGCAGGAACGTGAGGCCAGTGAACATGATTTGGCTAAATACTCTCTTGTTTTTCTTTGGCCTCCTGGTTGCCCTTGTGAAATGGGCTTTCTGGGCCTGGAGTCTTTTTGTCAAGATGTTGGAATGGGGAGGCTGGTTCAAGTTTTTGCTGCGGTGGGGCCTAAATAAATTTCTTGTTGTTTTCTCCTTAGAGAATCTCTCATACCTTTCGATTTCGGACCATTCAAACATATACATGATTATATTTGAGATCATAAATTCGGCCTTCCTACTACACAGACCTTGTCTGATTCAAATCCCAATACGTAGTTACCAGAGTTTAACAAAATCTCAGCATCCGATTACAAGCTGAAGGGCTTCTTAGCTACAGCTGCCCAGTCTCCACATGCCACCAAGAGTGAGAGCCCTGCGCAAATGGCTCTGCCTTCTCTTCTTATAGTATTCCAGACATCATCAAATGTCATCTGAATGACCGGAACTTAGGCTCCTATGACTGGTTCTTGAGTTAAGACCTCCCCTTAGTACCTTGGGAGCTTCACACCCACATAGGCTTAGCACCTAATAGGGGTTTGGGCCTGGGGCTTAGCACCTAGTAAGACTCAATGAAATACAGTGAATTTCCTTTGTGAATACACAAAGGAAACAAAAGCCAAACTCTTCAAGCGCACTTGGTTGAACTAAGTGCTAAGAGCCCATTTTGCTTACCAACACACCAGCTCAACTCAATCTTCAGATTGCTCCACCTAATCTGAAGGAAAAAAAGATCAAGAATCTTGAGGGAAATAACGGGAAAAAATGGGAAGAGAAAGAGCCTACCAATATCAGAATTCAAAACTATACTATAAATCAGCAATCACTGACCTAATTCTAAGTATAAATATAAAAGATAAGAAATTATATTCTAGTTCCTTCTCTTGTCCATAGTATCCCATCAAGCTATCATTCTTTCTTGACCAAAGTTCGAAAAAGGTATCTAAATTTGTTCCCTCCACTTCCTCATACCCCACTCACTTCTCAACCTTTTAGATTCATACCTACTCAAATGAAACAGCTTCTCCAAGTCTCTTAACAATTTATTAACTACTAACATTTAACAGCTAATTCTAGAGTTATTTGCTAAGTCCTACTTGATCTCTATTTAGGTTTTGACCCTATTGAATTTCCTAAATTATCTTTCTCTCATGACTTCTACAATATTGACCTTTTCTGATTCTCTTCCTAAATAAAACTATTCCTCAAGATTTTGATCCTCTCTTGATCACCTTTCAATAGTTATATTGCAAGGTTCTGTACGGGATGCCTTCTCTCTCCACCCCGGGTAGTATAATTTAATCCCATTAATTTAATTACCATTTCCCTAAGGACGACTCATTCTATCTTCTCTTAAAGACTGCGCCCCTCAAGGTCACAATTTCTCTCTTCCACACCAGACCTTTCTCTCACCTTCAACCACTCATCTACTGGTTATTTTTGTACTGTCTACAAACATGCCCAAGTCTCCACCATTCTTAAAAAACCCTCACTAAAAACCTTCATGACCCACTACAGTCGCTTCAAATAAGAGTTCAATATTTCTCCTCCCTTTCAGAGCCAAACCTCTTAAAAAAAAAAAAAAAGTTAACTACTAGTGTTGCTTCCACTTTTCCTCTCACTTCCCAACTCACTGAAATTTTTCAAATTACCAGCAACCCTTTAACTGCCTAATCTGATAACTCTTTCTCAATCCTAGTCTGAAGCAGGTTGGTATCACCTCACTCCTGGACTATTACAATAGCCTTCTGGTAGATCTCCTTTCCTCAAGTGTCTCCCAACTCCAGTCAATCCTAGATTCATCAGCTAAACTGATCTTTCTTAAAAAGCAGATCTCCCTACTTCACTCCACCACTCAATAAATTCTAGTGTCTCCCTGTTAATTCTGGGATCTAACATAAAATCCTGTTTGGGTTTCAAAGCCCTTCACAACCTGGCTCCTCTCCACCTTTATAGCCTTCTTATATTTATAACACTTTGCAATCCAGTAACTCCTACCTGTTCCTCATATAGAACATGTTATCTCCGAAGACCCTGTTACTTTTTAGTAGCTATTCTACAGATCTGCATGCCCTGGCTTCCTTCAAGACTTAGCTAAAAATTCTACCTTCTATAAGAGGTGTTTATCAGTCTCCCCCACTGCTAGGACATTTTCTCTAAGAAAACCTCCAATTTTCCCTGTACGTATCTTGTATGTACATATTTGTATCCTGTCTTTCCCATGTGAATTTCATGTGGGCAGGAACTGTTTTAGCCTTTCTTTGTATGCCCAGTGCTTTAGCAAAGTATCTGGCATATAATAAGCACTTAATAAATGCTTGCTGACTTAACTAAACACTCTTGCTTTCCTGCATTTTATGACACTTATCTATCTTGGTTTTCTTCCTATCTGACAGCTCTCTCAGTTTTCTAACATTTTATAGCACTTAAAGAGACTAGCTGAAAAATGGATTAGAGAAGTAATAGCACGGAAGTTAAAAAATATCTAAGAATGCTACTGCAATAGTCTAATAGCTTGTATAAAAGTCATTGTAATAAAATTTAGAACGCTTCATTCATTTAGCTAACTTTTTTTAATTATTATTTATTTATTTAATATTTTTTGTTTTCAGCATTGATTTCCACAAGAGTTTGAATTACAAATTTTCTTACCATTTCTACCCTCCTCCCCCGCCCCACTCCAAGATGGCATATATTCTGGTTGCCCCATTCCCCAGTCAGTCCTCCCTTCTGTCACCCCACTCCCTTCCCATCCCCTTTTCCCTTATTTTCTTGTAGGGCAAGATAGATTTCTATTTAGCTAACTCTTAAAAGTACGTTCTTCAATACTGGCAGCTTTAACTAATAAGAGATATGGATATAGAAAACAGAAGCACTACTTTAAAAAGATTAATATAGAATTAGAAGAGACTCATCAGATATACTGTTAGAAGATACCTGAGATGGGTTTGATAATCTCTAAATTCTCCGATGAATGATTATTACTTACACAAATTGTACATCTCAAAAGATCTCAGAATTTCATGCAGACATCTAACAGAAAATAAAAAACAACTACAAAACAATGAACCAAGAACTTTAGCAAGTTATAGTAAACTAAAATTAAAGTATCTTTAGACTTTTATATTTAGGATAAATATAAATCAAAGGTCCTGAAACACAAAAGTATAAAGAAAATAATTTTTTTTATGTTCTACCATGACAATAGCCAGTATCAGAAAACCATACATCAATCGGCCTCTAAATATAAGGTTCATTTCATAACTAATGGTAACAGCTTTTATGTTTCCCAAATAATATTCAAGGCACTACTGATATTGAAGAAGAGTAAGCTAGAAAATATACTCAAGAAACTCCTGATATTTGAAGAAAATAACAATTACTATCTGGAGAAGAAACCATATCACAGTGTTAATTCAAATCTGATTCCTAAATTTAAAAAGATAAATTCATTTTTTAAAAAAATAACCTCATCCATAAACTTAACAAATTTCCCCATTTGTTGGCTTTTAATGCAGAAGACTATATAAATGGTCATTATAAACAAGATACACAATTTATATTGCTGAATTTTACTTAATTATTAGAAAAAGGCAATTTTTTTAAATTAATTCTTCTGATAATTCAAAATTAAATCAATCACTTCAACACACTATTGCTAAAACTGTTGGCACGTGCTAAACAAGTAGCAAAATTTATTTTCATCTTCCCTCCTTATCACACCTTCTCTTTTTAGTGATACTAATGAAGCACAAAATCATCAAATTACAGGGAAAGAGAGAGACAGGAAGCAGCAAATGACACGGCTAGTCCACAAACAGGAAAATCAACCAATGAAAAATCAATTGTCAGCTACAAATAAAAACCCTTCTTCAACATGAGATGAATTTTAATGTTTTCGAAAAGAAAAAAATGACACCAAAAAAGTAGAGTATGTCCATGGACTTCTACAAAATCAGCACAACCAGACCTCATTTCAATTTTCAGAAAGGTTCATGTGAGAATGTCAATCTGTTTCAACAGGTTTATTTGACAGCTCCAAAAACACACAGCCCATAATTAAGTACAAAAAGAAGCCAGAGCAAAACAAGAGACCACTATTAATGCAATTAAAAAACCAGTAAGGTAGTTATTCATTTCATTCAGCAAATATTTAAGCATCTATTGTGTGTACGAAGCTTAAGTGTACTTAAAAAAATTCACATTTTAAAAACAAAATTTTATTGGAAAATTAATCTCAAATAGGTGAACAAAATTTGACCTAAGCAAATAAAAATCTTTTAATTATTTTTTTAGAGCAGAAATTAGGTACTTCTTTCCATTTTACTGCTTTAGACTTGGCTATTCACCATTAGGTTACAAAACCAAACAAACCATCTACACTAACTTTGCCCTATGTATGTATAATTTTCATTTTCAAACTAAAGAGGAACTCAGTCCTTTCTTATTAGAATCAAGTTATTGAGGTTTTCATTATTAATAAAAATGACACATTTCATAGCACTTTAAGGATTCACAAAGTCTTGAGACCTTCAAAAACATTCAAAAGTAAAATACTGTTAAGTATTTTTACCTGCATTTTTCTCCAGCTTTCTAAGAATGCAATCTAAGTAGCAGAATTGTGGTACTAGGAAATGATCTCTCAATCAGTTTAAATAATCATAATCTAAGCAGTCAAGAGGAAATAAGCTTACAAATGACTTGCAGTTTCTGACAAGGCAATTATATTTTATACAGGCATTTATCTGAATTTGTGTAGCAATGAGATGTTCTACCTCAGTAAATTTATTTCTAAAGCTCATCCCTTTCAAACTTTTTAAAAAAGTTTCACCATATTTTACAGGAGTTCTCTCTAGAATAGACTGTATATTTCTCAAAATTTTAGAAAAACAGACACTCAATATACTGTTAAGGTGAGCTAGTTCAACCATTTTGGCAATTTGCAATTACGAATAAATGAATGGATTGAATGAACATTTATTAAATGCTTGTTATGTGGGACAAGCACAGTGCTAAGCACAAGGAAACAAATGCAAAAGTGAGACAGCCCTTGCCCTAAAGCTAAAAAGAGTGCCTATACCCTCTGAACATTTCACTACCAGGCATAAACTCCAATAAAGTCAATGATAAAAGAAAGATCCCATAGCTAACAACCAACAAAAATTTATTACATATTTACTGTGTATAGGCACAAAGTTAAGCACTGGAGATGTAAATGAAGGGCAAAACCAGACCTAAAGGAGATTACATTCTAAAGAGAAAGACAACATGTAAATAACTAGGCACCTACCTGGATACATAGAGAGGAGACAGGTAGTAATTTAGAGAGGAAAGCTCTAACACCTGGCGAACCAAGAAAGGACTCCAGAACAAGGTATTTGGGCTGAGTCCTGAAGGAAACCAGGGATTCCAAGAGGATGAGGTGAGAAAAGAGAGCATTCTAGACATGGGGGATGACTAATGCAAAAGCACAGAGAAGGAAACTAAACAGGCCAGTATGGCCAGATTGCAGTTTACCAGAGAATAGAGAGTAAGGAGAATGAAAAGGTAGGGCAGGGACAGGTGAAGGAAAGTTGTAAAGAGTTTTAAAAGACAAAGAACTTTATATCTGACCCTTGAGGTATAAGGAGTTGCAAGAGCTCACTGAATAGAATGGTGACTTGGTCAGAACTATCCTTTAAGAAAGTATAGTAGGGAGTTATTAAAAAACTATTTCAATCTATCCAACCAAGAAATCATGAGGGCCTAAACTAGGATGGTGGCTGTGCAAGGGAAGAGAGAAAAAAATTTGTAGCAGCATTTTTACAGTAGAGAACCGGAAATAAAATAGATACTTAATGATTAGGAAAGAGTAAACAAATGGTGGTACCCAAGTGTAATGGAATATTACTGCACTGTAAAAGGTTATGGATATGAAGGACACAGATAGTCATGGGAAGACTTATGTGAACTGACACAAAGTGAAGTAAGCGGGACAATTTTCTGGTTCATTATGCAGAAAGACAACAGAAATAGGAGTAATAAAAAAAATTTTAACTAAATACTATGAAATTAAAATAAGCCTGTACCCAAAGAAGAGAGATGAGAAAACACTTCCCTCCCTTCTTTGCGAAGATAGAAGACAACAAAAGCATGTAACATACATAAGAGATCTGAGAAGAGTTTAGTTGTGCTGAATAAACTGTTTTTCCCTTTTTTTATTCTTTGTATGGATGACACTCAGAAAGGGATAAGAAAAGGGATATATTAAGAAATGAAAGAGATATGAAGACAAAAAAATCAATAAAATTTTTAAAAATATTATAAACTACATTTTAAGGGCAAGAAAGAGATGGTAAACTTAAGTGAAAGTCTTCCTGATTTCACTATGCCTGCTTCAAATAGGCCCTTCCAACTCTCTATAATGTTTGTTTCTTATTTGTTCAAGCTAGAAAATTAGACTAAAAGAACTCTACGTTAAGTAAAAACTCTGAGTGAAGACCCTAACTACTGAAGTACATGATTTTAACATAATGGCTTTTTGACAACTGTTTCAGATGCTGAGAGGCTGATTTACTTTCAGATTCGGAGCTCTGTTCAGATAGCTGAGGTTTCTGGAAGGCTGAGCAACATATAATTAGATATTACTTTATATAGGGTACATATTTGTGCTTGCTTTGACAGCATATATGCTAAAATAAGGCACACATTTGCTTGAAAAGCTAGTGTGTATGTGAAAACCAACAGGCATGTACACAAAAGTATAAGCATATTAAATACAAATAACAGAATATATCATTTTATAACAAACATGTGTGAGTATATGTACAGATTGTATACATATATGTACACGAATACATATAGGTCTATTCTCTATACTGTTGCACAAACTTATTCAGTGTAATGATTAAAAGCCTAAAACAAAATACTATGTCTCTTATCTAAGACAATGATACCACTTAGTTATCATCAACCTCAGAGGTATAGTTTTGGGCAAAAATTTGTACAAGTTCTTTATATTTATTTCTTCTACTAGTTAAAAACTTTTTATTAAATAACAAAACCACTTAGAATTGAACAAAGGAATGCTACATATGATTAAAAGTATCTTTGCCAACCTCTTATTGTAAGCTTGCTATATAACTGGGAATTCATTTCCTTGTCTCGCTGGAAGCGCCGAAATTCATCAACTGCTTCACGTATCATTGTGACAGCCAAGACAAATCCCTATTGAAAACAAAATAACACATAAAATATTGCTCAAAAACGGTTTTTTAAACAAGGAAAAATGTGGCTAATATAGTCCCAAATTTAACTTTTTCCTTAATTTGTTTTGTAAAAGATAAAATGAACTAATACAAAGAAAGAAAAAAATACAGACAAGTAACAAAAAAAAAATTACAAAAGAAATTGTATAAAGAAACTGTTGTTGATTTTTGAGTACTCAAGGAAACTAATACAATTAATATATACTTTAACGTTTTAAAATAATTAACAGTCAAAATATTTTTAAATCTTCTTTAATAAACTGATGAGTTACATGCATAATATACAGGAATATAAATATGAAATTAATAATAATCAATAAAAATGTTTATACTTAATTCATACAACCTATCATCACAATAAAAGCCAGTAGCTGAGAAATCACATTGATCACCTTTTTGGGGGGTGGGATTGAGAGAGTGGGGGATTTTTACAATACTTATTTCTTTCACTGAGAGGGAAAAAAAAAAGAAACACAGATTAATCTTAGCCTATCTAAATAAAACTTGTACCTACTTGTTAATTTGAATCCCTGACATAATACTAATATGTAGCTGATGCCCAACATCCAAAGCTTACAAATTTCCTGGCACAGTTCAATATTTTCCATGCTATTCTCCCTATGACTGGATAAATAATACTTATGAATGGTAGGTCTCATATCAAACATATCAAACAATGTCAACATATTAAATAACACAGAAATCCAAATGAGTATTAATATTCCTTTGTTCTAAAATTTTGTTGTGTGAAATATAGCTTGGAATAAGTGAACTACTAGGTAAGTTTTGGATATCTTTGAGAAAAAGAACTGTTTACCAAATACAGGATTTGATCTGTATAATGCATACATAAAATGTGTCCTTGAACTATGATATGCCTCTGTAATGTCTCTAACTATAGAGATAATTTTAGCAGTTTTTAAATTTAATAGGTTTATCTTACAAGTATTTAGTAACTTCTGTCATAGAAGCACACAAGAAAAATTTTCACGTCTTACACTTAGATAAAAAGAAAAAATACTTATTGGCAAAAGAGTTCTCCTAAGGTGCTTGGTCACAATAATCCATAACTAAAAGGTCAGAAACATAAAGTTTGAAATTTCTACATGCCATAAAGTATGCGTTGTAATATAGGTTTTGCCTTTATAAGAGTCTACCATATATGCTTTTTGCCTTTCCAGTTTTCAATCATTATAAAAATATAAATTTACTGTTAAAAAACACTGTAAAAATGAAAGATAATTAGATAATCCCAAAATAGTAGAAAGGCTAGGTTTAATAACTTGTGGTCAATCATATTTAAAAAGGTCTAAGAAAGTACCCTCAAAAGTTATAAGGTCACATTAAATTAATTAACTAATATCTTAACTACAGTTATCTCCCAGAGAGAGGACTGAAGTTACAATCAAAAATCAAGATATAAATTAAAACTCTCACTGTGCCATATCATAAATCTAAGGTTTTGTTCTGAATAAATCCTTTAGAAAATAAGCTATAACAGACTAATTGTATATTCCTTAAATGAATGTGAAAGGTGGAAATAGCTACTACATGGATGTTAAAGAAAGCTGTAAACCAGAATTACTAAAGAACATATGGTCCCAAGACAGACTTGGACATATAAAAAATTAGACAGTATCACAATACAGGCCTCTTCTACTCTCAGTATACACCTCACCAACAAGATAGAAGATAATAGATTGAAAACAAGAGAAGATACATATTTTTAGCTCTTCTTTTGATCTGTACGTCAGGGGCTTCTGAACAGGGTAAAGGATATCCCCAAGCCCACCCTCTTTACAAAAATATACCTGTCTCTCCTAGAAGTCTAAATTAGTTCTGTGACAATACTAACATAGCTTGTCTCAGCCCCTAATTTTGGAATAAGGCATTTATCTTCTAAAATGGCTTCTTCCAGGATAACAAACACTAAAGAACAGCATCCCATTACCATAGATATGATCACAAAAGGAAAAGGCCAAATATTATACTGGCATAAGCAAGTTATATCTATTTTCATATGTGGTGACTGTACTGACATTCTGCCCATTCAATAGCTTGAAGGGAAATGGAAGGGAAAGGGGAAAGAAAAAGCATTTATACAGCACCTACTTAGTATGTACCAGGAATCATGCTACGTGCTTAACAAATATCATCTGATTTGTTCCTCACAGAAGCCCTAGGAGATAGGTGCTATTATTATCCTCATTTTAGAGTTAAGGAAATTGAGGCAAACAGATGTTAACTGACTCACCGAGGGTCACACACCTAGTAAGTGTCTAAGGCTGGATTTGACTTCCAGATTCCAAGCCCAGCACTCTCTATGCTACCAGCTACTTCAGGAAATCTGAATACAGTAATAATTTTAAAAAAGTGAATATAAGCACATGGTCTGTCACTGATAGGACTATTATCTTTATCAATGCCACTATAATGTCCAAAATAGATGAAAAATGAGATTTAAATAATTAATAAATTTTGTAAATTAAAATCTTTATCCTACAACAGCAAAGAGATCTCCTTTTATGTGTGATAACATAATCCATAATTAAGGCTTAGTGATTTATGTTTAAAAAAAATGGGGCAGCTAGGTGGCAGAGTGGATAGAGCTGAGTTCACACCCAGCCTCAGATACTTAGAAGCTGTCTGACCCTGGCCAAGTCACTTAATACTGCTTGCCTCAAAAACAAAAAAAATGGGGCAGCTAGGTGGCACAGTGATCTTAATTAAAAAGAATAGAAAAGATGGTAAGCTTATCATATGTTGATCCTTACCCTATAACTGACTAAAATTAACAAACTATCAGCTGGATCCCCTGACCCTCTATCCTATCCCCAGCTGCATCTTTCCAAACCCCAAGTTTGCCCCCAATAGGTTTCTACTTGGTTTCTATTAACATGCTGCTGAATCATGTAAGTGAATAAAATCAAAGAGCCAAGCTAAATGGATTCACTATTAATATATATTATCTAATCTCAAATAGGTCCTCACTTCCGCATGGCAATCTATTCTTTCTTAGTCAAAAAGCATTTATTAAGTGTATACAATGCTTTAAGCACTGGGGATACAAAGAAAGTTTACACTCTCTGGGTACTCACAGTCTAATGGTGGAGATAACGTGCTAACAATTACGTGCAAACAAGATATATGTAGGATCAATAGAAGATAATCAACACAGGTAAGGCATTAGCACTAAGGGTGACTAGCAAAGATTTTTTTCTTTTTTACAGAAGTTGGCATTTTATCTGGGACTTGAAGTAAGAGAACCTAAGAAATGGCGATAAGGAATGAGAGAACCTCAGGCATGAGGGACAACCAATGAAAATGCATACAGTGGGAAGATGAAGTGTCTTGTGTGAAGAAAAGCAAAGGCCAATATCATTTAGTGGCAGAGTATGATGGAAAGAATAAGATGAAAAAGACTGGAAAAGTATAAGGGGACCAGAGTATGAAAAAGTTTTTGGTACAGATAGAGGATTATATATATTTGATCTTGGAGGGGAGAGGGAGCCACCGAGTTTATTGAATTAAGAGGGGAAGGAGATATCATCAGATCTGCCCTTTAGGAAAATCAATTTGATGGATGAATGTAAGAAATACTGCAATGGGGACAGACCTAATCCAAGGAGATCAACCAAAAGGCTACTACAATAATCTAGGAGTGAGGTGATAAGAGCCTAAACCACAGTGGTAGCAGTGGCAGTGGAAAGAAGGGGGCATACAAGAAATGTTAAAAAGATGGAACTGGCAATAGACTGAACGTAGGGGGAAGGAGATGACAGAAAATGAGGAGTTTAGGTTGACATCTAGGTTGGAAACCTGGGTGACTGGGAGGATGGCAGTAACCTAAAGAATAATTGGAAAATTAGGAATAGGGGGAAAAGGCTTAGATAGAAAAATAATACGTTCTGTTCTGGAAACATTAAGTTTAAGACAGTTCCAGATGTCCAACAGGCAGCTGGAAATGGGACTGAAGGTTAAGAGAGATTAGGGCTTGATAACAAGAGCTATACAAAAATCATCATAGAGATGATAATTGAATCAATGAGAGTTGATGAAATCACCAGGTGATACACTATAGAAGAAGAAGAGAAAGCAAAGGATCTGTCCGCTGTGGGATACCCAGGATAAATGGATGTGACCTAGATGAAGATCAAGAAAGGTAATGCAGGAGTAGTCAGACAAGCAAGAGAACCAGAAGAAAGCAGTGTCAAAGAAAAGAGATTGCCTGAGGAAAAGAAGGTAATCAACAATGGATAGAGAGATGTCAAGTACAAGGATTAAGAAAAGGCCATTAGATTTGGCAATTAAGAAGTTATTAGTAACTTTGGAGAGAGCAGTTTCAATTGAATGATGAGGTTGGATGTCAGTGTGCACAATTAAAAGGAGAGTGCAAGAAAAGTGGCAACACTAATTACTGATGGCCATGTAAAGGCATCTAGCTACAAAAGGGAGGAGATATGAGATGATAGCTAGCAGGGATGGTGTAAAGGAATGGGAAGATCTTCCTAGTCCATTTGAGTGGGCTTCGGGGGCAGGGCTCTCAAAGTCCCGGGGGGAGTGGCTAGGACTGGAGCCAATGGAAGACTGTGGTGGGAGGAGCTTGCTGAAAGGTTGGAGCAGAGCTAAGAGGCAGCTGGAGAGAGCAGTTGAGAGCTGAAGGAGAGAGGAAGCAGTCAGCTAGCTGGAACACAGCTTGGAGATTGTGGCAGAAGCAGGTGGAAGTGGTGGCGACAGCAGCAGGTGCTACAAAAAACAAAACAAAACAAAAAAAAAAACAAAACAGGACTGGGACCCTCATGGAGAACAGAGAGTACTGAGCAGGGGCTTCAGGCCAGTGGGTGGTCTTCTTGCTAGAGGGTCCTGGCACTGTTGGGGGAAGCACCAGTATGGCTTGGCTTGCTGCCATAATGTTTTTCTATGGCCTCCTGGTCACTACTGTGAGATGGGCATACTGGTCTTGGAAGGTTCTTGCCAGGATGTCAAATTGGGGCACTGGTCCGTGGGTCTGCTACTTTTGAGTTTCAATAAATGCTTTGGCTCCTCTGCCTTCTACTTGGAGAATTCCTTATATCCTGTGATTCTAGACCATTCAGGCATATTCATGGTCATCTTTGAAGTCATGAATTCTGCCTTAATGATATATCTGGTGACGAGGATGGGATTGCTAGGTATAAGATCTCTATTTAGAAGCAGAAGAACTTCAGGGGAAGAGATGAATGTCCCAGGGTGGGAGGACCCATTTTATTCCTCCCTAGCAAAAGAATGGGCTAAAAGAGCCGGTCTCTGTGAAAACTAGGAACCAAGGCTACAGAGAGGAGATCCCAGGGATTTGGAAAGATGTTTACAAGAGGTTAGAATTCAGTCAGGGGCATCACTATCTAGGCAAAGGTGGATAGTATTATCAGCCTACCAGCTAGTATATGAAAAACTGATTAAGTGAAAGAAATGGGGGCAACCCTACACTACAGCAAGAAAGGGCATCCCAGATAGTGGGAGAACAAACTGTTGCTCAAGAGTCTACTGACTTAAATGAGAATTTTTCCGTTAATGTGGCTAGAAGCAACAGGAAGCCAAATAAGCCAAGAGAGCCATTTCAACCCAGCCCAGGTAAAGCCTAACTGCCTGCTTTGTCCTTGCCATGGTGGCAGGGGAAAGGAGTGGAGAGAAAATGAGACAATGTCAGAGGCTGAGGCACAAAACGCTACTAGGGTTCAGGAAGTTCTCATAGAAAATGAGACATAGTCAAATACTCAGACGTTTGTCCCATACAAAGGAGGAGGGCAGAAACCCAAAGTGACAATCAGTTATGATGGAAATTCAGGAAGATTTTTCACAGCAAGAGATCACAGACATTTTGAGTAGATTCACCCAAAGAATGGGAGAACCGTTAATATCTTGGATGGTAAGACTCAGTGATCAAGGGGCCGGTGGAATATCAGTAGATAAGGTAGACTGTATGAGATTCATCAGTATCAGCCACGATCCTCTAGTTTAGCAAGCATTTAGGGAACATCATCAGCAAAGAGATGGTGATGGGAAGACTAATCTGTTGGCGTTAGCAGCTGAGGGATGTAATAAGAGATATGCTACTGATTCTATGTGGCCCACTGAGAATAAACCTTGGTATTCACTTAGAGATTGTATCAAAAAACTAAAGGAGGAGGTAATGAACACTGCTATCATGACAGGAACTGCAGACAAATATTACAATGATCCCTTGGGAGTCCCTCATAGGAATTTAATAGTCAGGACAGCTCCTCCTGCTTATAAACACCTAATTTTGACACTGTTACTTGGGGAAATAGGGAGCCGTCCTTCAGTGGTGACAGATAAGATTTTACAGTTAAGTGACTTAGGAGACTGGGGAAGGGATAGATTTCCCCGAGTGAGGAGAGTGAATAGCCAGTGAATTTGGTGCCAAAATAGAGTGACTAGAAAAGAAATGTTTACTGCTCTATTGAAAGCAGGGGTAGATTTTAGAATAGATGGTATTCCAACTAATGAGCTATGCAAAATGTACCAAGACAAAAGGCTTAATAGCAAATGGAACAGAGAAGTAAGCACTGCCCCTACAAATCCTATAGATCTTGAACCCTTGTATCCAAGTGAGTGACACCTTCAAGGACACTAGGGAATAGGCCGAGCCCCAGCTCAGATTAAAGAAACACACAGACGGGATTACAGACCCCATATTAATCTATCTATATATTTGAACAATGGATCAAATACTATAACTAGGGCATTGACTGACACTGGGGCTGAGGCCAGCTTGATTTATGGAAATCCTGACAAATTTAAGCATATTACCTATCACAGGACTAGGAGGGGGTGAAATATCAGCTAAACAAGTTAAACTGATGATGAAACTTGGACAATTGCCTAAGAAAGAATATACCATGGTCATTGTACCCATTCCTGAATATATCATTGGAATAGATATACTGAAAGGCGTGACTCTGAATTTGCCTGAAGGGAGATATCAATTTGCAGTAAGAAAGATAGGAATTAATACAGTTTTAGTGGGAAAAATAAAGACAGACCCAATCACTGTACCTGAACCTTCTAAAGTAATTACTTTGAAATAGTATCATCTGCCAGGTGGACCAGATGAAATTGCCAATACTACAAAGGAATATGTTAAATCAGGAGGGTTAGTCCCTACAACCATTCAATGGAATAATCCTGTATTGCCAGTATGAAAGTCATATGGAACGTGGAGAATGACTGTGGATTATAGACAACTGACCAAAGTGACTCCTCCCCTGTATATTGCTGTTCCATACACTGTTACTTTAATAGAGAGAATACAGAAACATGAAGGGCCTTGGTATGCAGTTATTGATTTGGCCAGTGCCTTCTTTACGATCCCAATAGACCCCAAGCAATAGGACCAGTTTGCTTTTACTTTGCAAGGCCAACAGTATACATTTACACGCCTGCCACAAGGATATCTTCATAGCCCAACTATTTGCCACAGGATTGAAGCTGAGCATTTAGATGAATTAAAGTTACCTGGTATACAGCTTACCCACTACATAGACGACATCATGACACAGGGAGAAAATATAAAAGAAGTGGAGAAGAGTTTGACACTATTAATCGACCATATGAAAAGCAAAGGATGGGAAATTAACCCCGAAAAGGTTCAAGGGCCAGCTCAAACTGTAAAATTTTGGGGGATACAGTGGAATAAAGGACTGAGAGAAATTCTTCCACAAGCTTGACAAAAAAATCCAGGATTTTCCTATCCCTACTAATAAGAAAGAGGCCCAAAAGTTCATAGGGCTATAATAATAGATTCATGGACTCCAGAAGTACGGCTAAGGCTGATAAATGCCATAAGCCACTCAGAGGGAAGGTGATCTTGTGTGATTAACAGATGAAAAGTTTGTATCTGGGGAAAAGGCCTGGAGGGCAATCCTAGTGTCCATCCAGGATGGGACCCTTCTGGCTTAGTTTCCTTACTGTGCTCCCTTTGAAAAGAAACATTTCCTACTTCAGTTAGGCTATGAGATCGAATTTTTGTATAACTGGAGTCTCAACCAGAATGGGGATGATTTTATTTGACATATAATAGCCCATACTTGCCTACTCTTTTGTTCTTTGTTTTGGTTAACCTTGTTGCTAGTTCTGTCTCCTTTAGGCTTAAGTACCCTACATTTTCAGATGACTGCTAAAACACCTAGCATTTCTGGAATTCCTGCCAGCTTGCTAAAGAACTGACCTCTGGAATGGGATTCTTGGGGCAGGGATAGCTCTACATCCAATTGCAGCAAGAAGAAGCTATGGAAAATGAAACCTTCACCCTTACCCTAAGATTTTGAGCCCCAGTTGTTCGAGGGAGAGAATGATATTGTTCTTTGTATTTATTTTATATTATCCTTGCTGCATTGTTTTATTGTTATGGCATATTGACACCAGTTTCCCATTGACCTGTGTAATGGACATGAAAGATCTTGGGGCCCAATGTAAAGGCAATCAGTGAATGGGAAGATCTTCCCAGCCCATTTGAGTGGGCTTCGGGGGCAGTGGCTAGGACTGGAGCCAATAGAAGCTTGTGGTGGGAGGAGCTTGCTGAAAGGTTGGAGCAGAGCTAAGAGGCAGCTGGAGAGAGCATTTGAAAGCTGAAGGATAGAGGAAGCAGTCAGCTAGCTGGAAAACAGCTTGGAGATTGTGGCAGAAGCAGGCGGAAGTGGTGGCCACAGCAGCAGGTGCTACAAAAAAAAAACAAAAAAACAGGACTGGGACCCTGTGGAGACCAGAGAGTGCTGAGCAGGGGCTTCAGGCCAGTAGTCTTCTTGCTAGAGAGCCCTGGCACTGTGAGGGGAAGTACCAGTATGGCTTGGCTTGCTGCCATAATGTTTTTCTATGGCCTGCTGGTCACTATTGTGAGATGGACATACTGGTCTTGGAAGTTCTTGCCAGGATGTCGAATTGGGGACACTGATCCGTGGGTCTGCCACTTTTGAGTTTCAATAAATGCTTTGGCTCCTCTGCCTTCTACTTGGAGAATTCCTTATATCCTGTGATTCTGGACCATTCAGGCACATTCATGGTTATCTTTGAAGTCATGAATTCTGCCTTACTGATATAGATGGACAGCTCAAGTGAGGGTTTTATTGAGAATACAGGAGATGGGATATGTTCATAAGCAGTTGGGAAACAAGCAGTAAGCAGAAGAATGAAGACTAGTGAGAGCAGGGGTGACAGAGGGGCAACTAATATATAAGAAAGGACAGAATGGGATCACTGATGCATGTAGAGGGAGTTCCCCTGGCAAAGAGAGGGGGTATCTTATGTAAGATAGGGATAAAAGAGGAAATAGTGGTGGAAAGCACCAGAGTTAAGTGAGAGAGAAGGAGTAGAGAAGACAGAGCTCTCAGTGCATGGATTCAATTTTTTTCCAGTGATATATGATGCAAACTTTTCAGATGAGAGGGTAGAAGAGCCATGGAAAGTTTGAGGAGAGATAGAAAGATTTGGAAAAACTCTGTGGTAAGTAGGATTAAGAATCAATTAAGAAGGTTTAAAAGAGATTGCCTTGCCACAGTTGAGATCATATACCATAAATTTAAAGTGGACCCAGTCAGAACAGTTATGTGATTTTCTCCCTCTTCATTCAGCAGTGCATGATCAGGAGCAAAGGCAGCAGATGATGGTAGTTAATTCAAGGCTGAGGCTTGGAAGAGCAAGCTCAGTGATCAGGGCAAGAGACTCAAGAGAAGAGATGTAGATTCAAAATGGGTATTGAAGGAGACTGTCACAAGTACAGCACTGATGGCCTGAGAAAGAACTGAGAGGTGGAGGGATTGGGGGCCTCAGTGACAACAAAGAATAGGGTTTGAGGTTACAAGACAGAGGGAGAGGTAGAATCTACTACAGTCTAGTAGTCTACTACTACTAGAATCTGCTACAGTCAGATATTGCTGAGGCTCCTAAATGAAATCAATGATCATCCAAATGAGTTTGACTTAATTATCTTCAGGAAAAAAACAAAAAGATGAACAACAGTTATGGTCTAAACTATGATATTCAGTTACCCGGATGAATGGATAACCTATAGAAAATTTCTGTGTAGAGCTGTGGGTGTGTATGAACCAGAATTACTAAAGAAGAGTCAATACAAGACAGAGTTGGACATATAAAAAGTTAGACAGCATTACAACACAATCTGTGTGTCTTCTACTCTCAGCAGACACCTTGCAAACAATTTGCTTAAAATACAGAAAGCTACTTATTTCATTCGTTTCTTTTGATCTGTAAGTGATCATGAGGTACAATACTCCTGAAGACATACAACCAAGAATAGCTTATTGTGAAAAACTAAGTATAATCTTATGGGGAGGAAAATGGACTATAAATGGAAAACTCTGCAGCATTCCTGATGAAAATATCAAAGTCTTTCTCACTGGGTCATAATTGTGAAAGCTGTTTTGAATGACTTTTTGGAAACAACAATACAGCTAAACTAGCAGTCCTTAGCCCTATAATTGCATGTGGACATAGCCAGACATGGAGGGTCTCCAATAATGAGAGAATGAAAAGCAAGACAGATCCCAAGAATTTGAGAAGTATCCCAAAAACTGTCCTGAACTTTTTTTAGTTGCTTTTTAATTGAGAATTTGAGAGAACCTTACAATTCACCCAGGAAGATTTTGTTGTGATTCTCTGGTGCAAGCCACTGGGGTAGAAAGGACAATGCTAAATTCTCCCCAGAATTCTCAGGAGCCCAGAGACATTAAGGAATTGGGGATATAGAGATAGACAAACGTGACAACTGTACATCCATTTAATTTGCTGAGGAAAAACAGGAGTGCTGCATCAGTTTTAAATGTTTCCATTGTAATCCCAAAACTTTGAACTATAATTATCTCTTCTGGGAGGAGGAGGAACATCAAGCCCCAGAAGCATTTTCCCCACCCAGCAAAAGTGGCTACTGCTGGCTGTCACATTCCACCCAGGTAGTGGCCTCAAGATGCCACTTTGTTGCTTTTTTTGTTGTTTTGCATCTTTCCTGTATGTAGCACAGCAGTAGTAGCATCCTTAGGAGGGCAGATGAGTACATCCCAGGCCCTCACTGTCATGGCAGTTATACTGGATCAGCAAAGTTCTGCAATTGGGCAAAGATGCTGCAGCAAAAACCAACAGCAAGCACATCCAACTCCCAGAAGCAGAAGAACCTTGACAGCAGAGCAGGGCCCTAGCAGATACAATAACCAAAGGCAGAGCTCTTGTAGCTCACTGCTTATGGTTATGTAAAACTGGCTAGCCTATCCAGTCGGCTGCCAGTAAACACCCAAAAAATCATTATCCAACTGCTTCCCAGAAGGCTAAGAGGGAATATTGTTGGGAGGGAGCTTGTTTTACAGCAACGAGGAGACAGTTCTCAATGCCTATCCTTGTTGACTGAATATCCTTTTGCTGTGGCTAGTAAAGTTCATTTTGTAAAGTCTCAAGTGACTTCCTAATGTTTCTTTCGGTTCCAATATCAAACCTACACTACCAGGAGACTGGCCTGAGTTTGGCTCAGCCTCAACATTTTGATTCTTTTTTCATAATGTCTGTCATCCCCAATCTACTCCCACTACAACGACCCCTCGAATAGACCACTGATATCAACTTGGCTTACTCAAAGAGTGTCCTAAAGTTGTTTCCACCTTGACTGTCTGTCTCTACATCTCTACATTTCAGACTAATCTGCTTTTTGCAGAGGTCTGGCCATGTCATTCCTATGCTCAAAATTCTTAAAGTAAAGCTCAATCTCCTTTGGCTAACCTTCAACAGCCTCCCTTAATCTGTGTTACCACTCTACCTGGCCAATTCTATACTAACCCTCCTCCCACCTGTTGCCCTGACAACACACCCCACCCCCTTATGCATACAGCTACCATTGGAGGCAGTATCCAAACTTAGCTACAACATACTGTATATAAACTACCTTGATGCCTCCATTCACACTGTTCTTTATTCCTGAAATGACGACACTTAAAACTCATAGAAATATACTCATTTAGACCTTAAAGTCTCCCTCAAATGCCCCATAAAGGCTCTCTGCAGTCAGTAAAGACATTTTCCTTCTTAATCTTTACAAATGAATTTTTCTTCAGCAATGTGCTACATTTATCATGTGTTGTTTCACATTATAGGTATTTTTTTGTTATTATATCCCCTAATACACTAAGCTCAAAGGAAGCAAGCATACGTTTTATCTAAATTTGCACCTGACCTACCAAAATGTTCTGCACACAATAAGCATTTAATAAATGGTTGTGTATTTGTTGTTGAAAAATATTATGGGAGACAATCATTTAACCTTCAATGCAAAGAGCTACTTAGCAGAGGGTTAGCAATAAGCAAAAGAGAGACAAAATTTCCTCTCAGCAATATCTTTTTTTATTTCCTCTACATACTCTTGTAGAGATGCTAAATAAGCAATCAAGTGACTGACTCCAAACAGTAGAAATAGATTCAGGTAGATACACTGTGTTGGTAAGCAAAATGGGCTCCTTAGCACTTAGTTCAACAAGTGCCCTTGAAGAGTTTGGTTTATTTCCTTTGAGTAATTCAGTGTATTTCATTGAGCCTTACTAGGTGCTAAGCCCCAGGCCCAAACCCCTATTAGGTGTGGAACCTATGTGGGTGTGGATTGGTGGATAGGTGACTGGGGTGGGGCCCAAGGTGGGGCTGGCTAAGGGGAGGTGCTAACTCCAGAGCCATGCCCTATTAGGTGTTAACCTAACCTATGTGGACGTGAACTTCCCAGGGTCCTAAGGGGAAGGGCTAACTCAAGAGCCAATCATAGCAGCCTACGGACAGAGCCATTTGCGGAAGGGCTGTCTCTCTGGAGATGGTGTTGATGCAAGAGACTCCAGGAAGCTGTAGCTAAGGGCCCTCCAGCTTGTAACCTGGATGCTGAGACTTTGTTAAACTCTGGTAACTATGTATTGGGATTTGAATCAGACAAGGTCTGTCTGTTGATGTTTGTAATTTGTTTGTATTTTGTTCTGAAGTTCAGTGTGCTGGTATTTTTCACCTGAGCTATGTGAATGATATTTGTGTGCTGAATCAAAGTAATCTTGTCAACCCCTTCACCTTGATTTCCTTAGTTAAGCAGATCAAAAGAACCTGTGCTGTTGGAAGCTTTCTGGGTGCTGGCTGTGGGTGGATCTTACACCTCCACAGAAGCTGCTAGCCAGACACACTAAAATTTTGAAAAATCCCAATTTGGAAATAAATAAGACTTCTGCTACAGAAAAATTAAAATATAAAAATTAGAAAGAGTAATGTCTTAGAATGACAAGGTTTTTAAAAAATGTTTTCTAATTTTAATCTACCTACTCAACTGTTAATGTTAGAAAGTTTGTCCCTGGTTCTATATTTAATAGGGTGATTTTCTATACGTCAATAAAGTGAAAAACACAATGAAAGTAATTTCATTTACTCCTTTATTGGTACAATAATAGCTAGTATTTATATAGCACTTGAAATTGCAAAGCACTTTACATATGTTATCTCATTTGAACCTTACAACAACCCTGAGAGGTAAGTAGCAATCATTGGCCCTGTTTACAGAGGAAGAACCTGTTGCACAGAGAGGTTAGGTGATTTGCCCCAGTAACACAGTAAGAGTCTGAAGCAGGATTTGAACTCAGATCTTCCAAATTCCAAGCCTTGTCTTCTATGAACTATGCCATCCAAAAAACTAACAATATTCACAACAAATACAAATAAACGACAAAATAAAACTCAAGAGTTTATATCTAAATAAAGCCTTACTATCCAAACTATTTTTGCCAATAGAGTAACTAAATATTTTGTTCAGTCATAAAGACCTAAACTTTGCCATATTTAGCAGCTGCTATTCTGCATCTCTCCTATTCTGGTCCTACCTACCACGTTGCTTTAAAGACTGGGATAACACTGCCAAACACCCTCTTCTCCTTGATCTTCTCTCTAGAGAACAAAACACTTTATCTTTCCATGTAAATCCTCCCTATTTCCTACTGTTCCTATTACTATAGAGGATATCATCATCCTCCCAGGGTCTGGCTCACAATCTAAGAGCTATCCTCAATTCCTCTCTATCTCTCCTCCCACCCCATATCCAAGCTGGTGCCCAGGCCTGATGATTTCACCTTTGAAACACCTCTTGAATATGCCTCCTTCTCTCCCTTGATACACACTATCAAAGTAAAGCTGCTGTGAAATGAAGGAGTTTGATTAGTTTAACTCCAGAGTCCTTTACAGATGAGCCTTATGAATACATCCTTATCATGCACATTTTCATTTTCCTCATCTGTAAAAAGAGGATAATGATGGGGATGGGATCTGAACCCCTAAAAGGAAAACATGTCTTTGAAAGCAACCCAGTCTCTGAATTTTCCCATACATTTCAGCAGCCCAGATCTCTGGTATTCCCCGAGGAATCTGGCCGACCCCAGCCCACCTGGATTACTTAATGAGCTTATTTGACACTCCTTAATCTCACCCAGGGCCCTTTCTCCTCATCCCCAGACCAGCTCAGGCTACTTGTCACATTCCTTAATCTCATCCAGATCTTCCCACAGTCTTTCTATATAAAAATGTCTCTTTCTACATAAAAGAGTGAACTTGGAATGATCTACCACAAGTCTTGTACAAACAATCCCTATGAACATTTGGTAAGGATTCTCTAAATTTGCCCATCTTGAGCTATTTCAATTCTGTTTTGTTCATAAAGCACAGCACCTTCTCTGATGTAGGTACCCCATGCTGAGCTGTGTCAGTATCACCCATGTCACATAATCAATTCAAAAGTTCTTAAGAAAGACCTTGAGAGTACCCTTATATTACTTCTTTTGGCCACCATGTGAACGCTTGCTCTGCGTGAGTTCTTCATAAAACAGTCTTTTTGGCAAGCGTGTATTTCACATTCAAACAGCATGGCCAGCCCATCGGAGTTGCACTCTCCAAAAAAGTTTGAATGCTTGGCAATTTAGTTCAAGGAAGGATCTCAACGTGTGGTATCTTATCGAACCAGAGGATCTTCAGAATCTTCCTAAAACAATGCAAATTAGCTGTAACCAATGGTTCTACATATGGATGGTGTGGTGGTGGCTAATGGAGAACCTGTGTTTTCTTGGTGTTAATTGTCAGGCCAAAATTAGCACAAGCAGCAGAGAAACAATCCATACTTTGTTGCATCTCTGCTTCAGAGGCTGCATTGTATGCATAATCATTTGCAAACAGAAAATCATGCATCAACAATCCCTCCACTTTGGTCTTTGCTTGTAGCCTTTTCTACTTGAAGAATTTGCCATCAGTGTGGTAGCTGACCTCATCCTCACTGAAAGCATTTGACAATACAGCTGAAAACATCATGCAAAAAAGCATGGGAGCAAGCACGTGGCCTTGTTTCACTCCACTGGTGACTGGAAAAGCTTGAGAGCATCATCCATCATGTAGAACCAGGGCATGCATGCCATCATGAAACTGACATACAATGCCGATGAACAGGAAACCAAATTTTGACATAATTTTCCATAAGCCCTCACAAATGACAGTATCAAAGGCCTTGGTCAGAACTACGAATGTTGTCTACAGACTTCTGCTCTGTTCCTGGAATTTCTCCTGGAGTTGTCAGACAGCAAACACCACATGGACCATTCCTCGGCCCTTTCTGAAGCCACGCTGGCTCTCAGGTAGATGACCATCTTCCAGGAGAAGGTTTGCAATTGCCAGCAATGACTATGAGAAAGACCTCTCTGTGATTATCACGGGATAATCTACTTCTTTACCTTTATAGAGATGGACAATGGAGGCCTCCCTGAATTCCTGGGGGATAACCTCCTCTTGCCATATATAACCTGGAAACTTTCAGTCAGGTTTTGTATGGGCAACTGCCTTGTAAATCTCAGCTGGAACAGAATCAGCACCAGGTTCTTTGCCACAGAAAAGGAGCCTAATGGCATTCAAAACCTCTTCTTCAGTTGGAACTTCAGCTAGAGAAGGGTTGACTTCAACTTGAGATAAACAGTCAATGGCCTCAGCATTGATCATAGTCTCGTGAGAACACTACAGAAGTGTTCAGCACATCTCTCTAGGATCACATCCTTAGTACTAATCAATGTGGCTCCGACAGCACTGAGTAGTTGAGACAAACCATAGGTCTTTGGCCCCTAAATAACCTTCAGGGCATCATAAAAGTGTTTTGGATTGTTACTATTAGTATAAAACTGAATTTCATCTGCCTTCTTACTAAGTCAAGAATCCTGCATCTCTCTAAGCTTTGTTTGTACTTTATTTTTGATGGAATTAAATGCTATCCTAATCTGCTGACATTAATTTTTCTGGCAGTCATTTTGCCTTGGGGACACCACTTTTGTTGAATGGGAATATTTAGCTTGGAGAAGATAAATCTACCATCAGTACAGCACTCTATGCCACACATTGCCTTTGTTACTCTCACATCTTGTCTCTTCTCCTTACGATCATATAGTCTATTAATTGCCAATGTTTGCTGCAAAGATGCATCCATGAAGTTTTATTGCATTTAGGTAAATGGAAGACAGTATTAGTGATGAGAAGATCATGAGACCCACAGATCTTCAGTGGTAAGTGACCATTGCTGTTGCTGTTTCCAACTTCATTCCTTCCTAGGACTCCCTGCCAAGTCTGGTGGTCCGAGCCTACTCTCGCATTAAAGTCACCCAGAATTATGCTTGTGCTTTTTTGACACATTGATGATAAGGGTCTCCAGGTCTTCATAAAATTCTTTTACCTCATTTGGGTTCATCATGGTGGAAGCATAGGCATTGGTGATGCTGGTGTGACATTTTCCTGCCGGTGGTAATCTCATTGTCATGAGCCTTTCACTCCTTTTGGTAAGCATACAAGCTTGCTGACTAAATCAGTCTTGAGTGCAATGCACACCATCTTCAAGACCTCCCCTTCACTTTGGCCACTCCAGAAAAACAATGCATCTAGCTCCAACTTCAGTAAGCTGGCCATCATTTCCCAGTTTTGTTTCACTTAGGGCTGCTATTTGGATGCGATAGCCACTGAATTCTCTTGCACCAAGAGCTGTTCATCTTTCAAGTCCACTGGATTTTGTGTCGTCTATAAGTGTGTGCACATTCCAAGTGCCAATGGTGAGTGGAATCCTCTTTGCAGACATTTTTGTCCATTTTTTGTATTTCAACCGCAGAGTGGGATTCTCCACCAGATGCAGTAATCAGGCCAGGGTTGAGTAAGCAGATGACTTTTAGGGCACCTTTTCTAGCCCCTTCCTCACACCAGCAGGTGAGCAGTGTAATCCTTAAAAGGCTGCTCAGACACCCAGAGGGCTGCTGAATCCCATTGCTGCTTCCAGTGAGAAAACAACCCTATGGCCTGGGCCACCTGTGTGCAGGACAGTGACTACAGCTCCCAGTGTATCTGCACCTCCTGCTTTGTCGCTTGCCTGTTGCCTCAGGACTTTGAGATAGGTAAAATGGTATGGGTGATATCTTTTGATTCATGCATAAATTGGATTTAAGTGAAGCAAAGCTGCAAAAAATCATTGGCCTCACTCACTCTTCTGGAGTCATCACAGTCCAGTGGCAGAACAGAATCAAGGTCACTGGTGATGGCTCAAGATGCAGCGGATGACCTTGGCATCTTTGATGTCTAAACAAACTCTAAGTGCTCCACAGTGCCTGCTTCAGCTGCCCTCATGGCCACTGGAACAAACCGTTCTCATCTGTGCATTCCACCAGGGGAAGTCTTCATACGCTTAGAGTAGACACTCCCTAACTCACCAGTGGGCTTGAGACCCCTCAGTTACCCTCAACCTGGTTTAGCCTGTCTGCTAAAATAGTTTATTGGGATGTGGCCGCTGTGTATGCTATAGCTTCTTGGAGCCACAGTTGAGAGGTGGAACAGGGGAACACCAAAGTTGGAAAGCAGCCCTGAAATGAGCTCAGCAGCCTTCACAGCAGAGATACTAGTCTTCCCTGAACACACTCTACACCCCACACCACCTAGCTGGCTTGTTGACTGACAGACTGACCTAGACTACTGCAAGTCTCCTGAATGAATTCCCTGCCTCAAGTCTCTACCTATAATATGTATCCTACAAAAAGCTGCTTAAATTATTTTCCTAAAGCCCGTATCTGACCCCCTTACTTAAACTTTAATAGCTATCTATTAGAGAAGGAAAAAAAATACCAAGTCAAGACTGGTGCTAAGAACAGGAGATATATACAAATACAAAGGTAAAGTCCCTGCCCTCAAGGATTTTGTATTCTAATGGGAGGAAAAAGCATTTAAGAGAGTGATGGTCAGGAATGGGCAATTTAATCTAGAAGATTAGAGATAACTAATGTTTGGGACAAAACTGAGTAGACTGACACACTCCATCAAGAATAAATGCACAGTTAATCTAATCAGAGTTCACAGTTCCAGAGCTTGGGGGTGAAGGGGCTGCAGAATACTTAATATGCTTGGGTTTCTACTTTTAAGCCTAACCAAGCCCTAGCCTGACCTTCTCAACCTTATTATAGTTCCCCTTCTCTTACTCTAAGTTCCAAACTGGCTTTTTTTCTACTCTTACGATATTCCATTTACTAATTTGGTGGCTTGGCAGTAGCTTCCGCCAAACCTGGAATTCACTCTCTCCTTACTTACCTCTGTCTGTGAGAATCCCTTTTTTCCCCATAAAAACTTTGCTCAAGTGTCATCTTTTAACATGAAACCTTTCCAGTGGCCCCCCGCTCTATCTCACTAGCTACTAGTGCCCTTCCCATCAAAAAATTAACCTTTTATTTGTTTTGTATGTACACATTGTCTCCTTTCTAAAAGAATGTAAGTTCCTTGAGAACAGGGCCTGTTTCATTTTTGGTTTTGTGTTCCCACTGTCTAGCATAGTTGCCTCACACAATAGGCACTTTAATAAATGCTTCATTGATAGATATATTAAACTGTATAAGACAGATCTAGCAAGGTGGAGTTTTACACAGACACTATTTGTATTAATTTTCAACCAAAATTTAGTAATTGTTGTTCAATTGTTTCAGTCTTCCAACTCATGACTCTGTAATGCCTGTACTTCCTGAGTAAATATGCTAGGCCTTCCCTTCTTCACAAGGAAGCAAGACAATGGAGTTATACAACAACTAGCCAATTAGAAGGATTTCTGAGCTCTGAGCTGCTTGACATACCAGTGATCCTTTGCAAGTGAACTCAAGGCAAATTTGGTCATGTCTGTAGCTGCCAGAAATCACAGAACCAGCCTTGAGCAGAAGCTGCAGACTCAAGACCTTGCTCAGGACTTTCTAAATATCTTACTCATCTTGAACTGAGACTATCCCCAATTTATCCTGTATGTGCTTGAGCCCTGGACTCTCTGCATCATCATGCTTATCTCGATATACCAAGAAATCATTACCCCTGTCCATGAAACTCTCTACCCCTCATGCCTAGCATTCTGATCATAACACACACCCCTTCCTCCCTGAATCAGTCCATTTCCCACCTTCCTTTCTTAGTAAATTATATAAACCATTCCTTACTTTCCCCAAGTTGAACTGTTTCAGCATTAGGCTGACTATTCCACATGATGTCTGTATCTGCTTGATAAAGATCACTCTTCACTTTTACAGGTACTACCTCCCCCCACTTTTCTTCCCTTTGGGGGAGATCCAGGTCCCACAAAATTCATGCCTCAGTTTACATTCCACTTGAGATTTTCTTGAGAAAAATACTGCAATGGCTTGCCATTTCCTTCCCCCAATCATTTTACAGATGAGGGAACTGAGGCAAACAGGATTAATTGGCTTGCCCAATGTCACAGGGCTAGTAAATGAGTCCGAACTGTCTTCCTGACTCCAGGCCCAGCGTTCTATCCACTGTACCACCTACCTGCTCAAAATTAGGTAACCTATGCCTAAATTAAAATATGAAACATATGAGCCTCTATTAATACAATGCAGGGACATTTGCCTCCTTGCTGTTCCTCACGCAAAAATCTCCATCTCCTAAATCCTGGAATACTCCCTTTATGTCTTCCATGGCTGGAATACTCTCCCTCTTCATCTCTGCCTCCTGGCTTTCCTGGCTTCCTGCTAGATTTGGCTCAAGTCCTACCTCCTGCAAGAAGCCTCTCCTTTCTGATTTAATCTCAGCATGTAACTTCTGAGACTACCCGAATTTATCCTGTACATATCTTGTTGCACAAATAGTTATATGCATACTGTCTCCCCCATTAGACTGTGAGCTCCTTGAGAGCAGGGACTGTTTTTTGCTTTTTCTTTGTATTCTCTGGGCTTTGCATAGTGCCTGGTACACAGCAGGTACTTAATAAAAGCTTGCTGACCATCAGAAGACGGAATATACAATCCCCCCCAAAAAGTGTAAGACAGCACCTCATAAAGTTTTCTACAACATAAATTTGATGATAGTTTCATACGGTAAAAATATAAAAAGAAGACAGGGGCTGTTGATGGCGTTTCTTCCTAACCCCAGCACTCAAGGAGTGTCTAACACATAGTAGGCCTTTAATAATAAATGCTGATTGACTGGCAATCAAATTCTCCAAAACAGGACTTGTGCTGGTCATACTCTGAAATTTGTCCAGGAAGTTACCAAAGCCTTCCCTGATTTTTCCAGGTGAAGGTCTCTCTCCCCTTCCCCTTTAAAAAGCACTCTATTAGCTCCCTTACTCATTTACATTTATAAGATTTTATATAATATTCGTTTGTATGTCTTTTCTCTCCTGAAACAACATGATGTGCTTTCAGGCCACCTCCTGCACCCCCACTCCCAAAGAAACTACCTCCCAGCTACTTACTGTTCTCTATATAATATACGTACATAGTAATTTACATGTTGTCTTCCTCCAGAGAATAGGAGCTCACCGAGAACAGAGAATGTTGTTCTTTTCACTGTCTCTCCAGCACTTAGCACAGTCCCTGGCATAAAATATGTGTTTAACAAATTCTTGCTGACTTATTTACTATTTGGAGTCAGAACTCTATTTGGAGTCCCAACTCTACCACTCTTTAGAGGGGTGACTTTAGGCAAGTCACAACCTCTCTGAACTTAATTTCTTCATTTGTAAAATAAAGGTAATAATAAACTATTTCACAGGATTACTGTGAAACTCAAATTATATGTACACGCACAAAACTTAACATATACTTATATTTATGCATATATATTTTCCATAAATTGTATATACAAAACCAGACAAAAGATTGATTTACAAAATGTAAAGCATCATTTATCAATCAACCTTTTGCTGTTGAGTCATTTCAGTCCTGTCTAACTCTTCATGAGTTTGGGGTTTGGGGTTTTCCTCGCAAAGATACTACAGTGGTTTGACATTACCTTCTCCAGCTCATTTTACAGATGAGGAACTGAGGCAAACAGGTTAAGTGACTTGCTCAGGGTCACACAGCCAGTAAGTGTCTGAGGCCAGATTTGAACTCATGATGATGTATCTTCCTGATTCCAAGCTCAATGTTCTAAAAACGGTGCCACCTAGCTGCCCATCAATCAACCAGCTTAAATCCTCACTATGTTCCAGCTACTGTACTAAGCACTGAAGACAGTAATAATGGATAAGACAGAGTCTTCCCTGAAAATACATTCTAAAAGGGAAGACTATACATATGTAATCAGGTATATACAAGATACCTACAGAATAATGATAGCTAGCATTTATATAGCCCTTAATATGTGCCAGGCACTATGGTAAGTTTTTGCAAATATTGTGTCATTTGATCCTCACAACAGCCCAAGACGGGAGTGCATGAGAGATATCTCCATTTTACAGTTGAGAAAACTGAGGCAAACAGAGGTTAAGTGACTTGCACAAAGACATACAGCTAGTAAATCTTGAGGTCAGATCTGAACTCACTTTTCCTGATTCCAAGTATAGAGTTCTTTCCACTGAGCCACCTAACTGCCTGCATGGAAGCCAGAAGGTAAACTCAGAACCAAAGGCTATAGACACTGCAGGGAAGGGAGGGGAATGGATGACCCACAAAGGCTCCTGAAAGAGGTAGCATTGAGCTGAATTTTGACTGAACTGAGGCTGAGGTGAGAAAGGAAAATATTCCAGATATGGGAGAGAGTCACTGAAAAGGCAACTACACAATCAGGAGATGGCATTGTCATGGGAAAAGGAACAGTAAGAAGGCCAATATAGTTAGACCATGAAGCAATTTAGAACCATGCTCAAAGGGCTATAAAAATGTCCATACCTTTTGACCCAGCAATACCACTTCTAGGGCTATATCCCAAAGAGACTGCACAAGATGAAAGGGACCAGTATATACAAAAATATTTATAGCAGCTTTTTGGTGGTGGCAAAGAACTGCAAATCAAGGGGATGCACATCAGTTGGGGAATGGCTGAACAAATTGTGGTACATGAATGTAATGGAGTACTACTGTGCTCTAAGAAATGAGGAGCAGACGAACTTCATTACAACCTGGGAAGACCTATATGAACTGATGCTGAGTGAAGGGAACAGAACCAGGAGAACATTATACACGATTACAGACACATGGTATATGTAAGGACTAATTTTGATAGACTTGGCTCCCCAAATCAATTCAAGGTTCAAAGGCAGCTCCAAAAGACTCATGATGGATAAAGCTATGTACATCCAGAGAAAGAATTATGGAGTCTGAATGCAGATGGAGGCAAACTATTTGCTCTCTTTTTTTTCTTCTTTTTTGGTTTCATTTCTTCTTTCTCATGATTTATTACACTAGTTATAATTCTTCTTTACAACTAGACTATTATGTAAATAAATCCAATGTGAAGGCATATGTAGAATCTACATTGGATTACATGCCATCTTGGTGGGCAGGGGGAAGAAGAGGGAAGGAGAGAAAATTTGAAACCCAAAAACTTGTGGAACTGAGTGCTATAAACTAAAAATTAAAAAAAATATATAAAATTTTTTAAAAAATAGTTATACCATGGAGAATATGGAGAAAAAGTAAACTGTAAGAGCGACGCAAACAGGTCAACTTACAAATGTCTTTTAATGTCAGAAAGACTTTATATTTGATCCTGCAGGCAAAAAAGGAGCCACTAGAGCTTAATGAGTAACAGAAAGACATTGTCAGATGTGCACTTTAGGAAAATAACTTTGGGAGGGTGTGGAGAACACATTAGGGTGAGGAGAGACTTAAGGCAAGGAGATAATTAAAACACTAGTGAAATAGGCCAGTTGAGAGGTGATAAGGGCCTGAGCTAGTGTGGTATCTGTGCTAGTGAAGAGAAAAGCACATATATGAGAAATTTTGTGCAGGTAGAAATGACAAAATTTGGCAACTGACGGGCTAAGTGGCATAAGAGTGAGGAATGATAACATAGAGGTTTGCGAACCTGGGTGTCTAGAAGAATGGTTCAGCAATTGGATGTGTTTGGGAAGAAATATAGCAAGTTTTGTTTTAGATACGTTGAGCTGGAGACACTTATGACAGTGGTGCCAACTTCAAATAGAGATAGGTGCCGCAAATCTATACATAAGGATCCCTGAGAGCCATGGTTTTAAAATTTAATGTGATCTATATTTTATTGTATTTTTATTTTCTTAACTATTTCCCAATTACAATTTAATCTAGTTACATTTATATTACAATTTAATTACAATTCAAGGGTAATAACAGACTATTTCACAGGACTGCTGTGAAACTCAAATGAAATCACAAAGTTTTTTGAAACTATAAAGCATACAGATCAATCTATCAGCATTTATCAAATGTTCAGTATGTTCCAAGAACTGAGCTAAGACCTGAGAAGTTCAGGCTGCACTCAGAAGATTGCAAGCTGCCTGTCTGATACTTCTGGTTTGTGGGGCATCCAATTCAAAATGTCCAAAAGGCAACTGTTGACATGGGTCAGGAGAGAGACTAGGTCTAGACATACAGATCAGAGAATCATCTGCATAAGGATGATAACTGAATGTATAGGAATTCATGAAATCATTAAATAAGATAATATAGAGGGAAAATGAGACTAAGAAATAGAAGTCAGACAGGCAGGGGGAAAAACAAGAAAACAGTGTCAGGAAAATCTAGAGGACAGAATATCCATGAGGAGAGAGATGGTAGTCAACAACATCAAAAGCAGCAGAAAAGTCAAGGATGACAACTGAGAAAAGGCCACTAGATCTGGCAATTAAGAGGTCACTGGTAATTTTGGACAGAGCAGTTTGAAAGGAATGTTGAGGTCTGAAGCCAGACTACTTCCATAAATTGTACGTTTATTGAAAGCAGCCTTACTATATCTCACTTATCTTCTTAGTGCCCTCTGGGTCCCCCCATGAAGTCTCATATGCAGAAAGTATTCAATAAATAATGACTAAGTTAAGCAAGTCAAGACTAGTCTATTTACAGTTGTGGTAGAACCTTGTTATAAAATAGCTCTTAATAAATGGATTTAATTAGGGCAGCTAGGTGGCGCAGTGAATAGAACACCGGCCCTGGAGTCAGGAGGACCTGAGTTCAAATCCGACCTCAAATCCGGTACTAGCTGTGTGACTTTGGGCAAGTCACTTAACCCCAACTGCCCTGCCAAAAAGAAAAAATTAAAATAAAAAATAAATAAATGGATTTAATTGAACCAAAAGTGAAACTTCATTCTTAAAATCCAATGCCTATCTAGAGTAGAAACCTGGCATAAGGTATTACCCTATTAGATGAGGGATTAATACGATCACAGAAACTCCTGCCCACAAGCATCACGATTACATAGAAAGATTCCATTATAACATGATCTTATAACTATAATACAAATGAAAAAAGCTACTCTTAAATTCCTAAAATCTCACTCAACACAGGTTTTTACAATAACAGAGAGAACCACTAGAGATTTTAAGTAAAGGTAGGTGAATGGACTAAAAGCAGAAAAGCACCAGCCTAAGTTTTGGTGAGGTGAGGTGAAGTGAAGTAAAAAAAAAAAAATAAGATAAGAGCGAGAATACTCTGATAAAGAAGACAAGAATCATACTACAGGAAAATGACTAAAGGCAGTAGAAAAAAAAATAAAAGAGATTACCATTCCATAAACAAATACCCTCTTCATATCTCCCTTTTCTCTGGAAATAGTTAATGTAATGACCCTCCCAGAGTATGATGAACCACAGTAACAAGTTCATGAGCATAAAACTCTGAAGATTTCTTAATCAAATAAGTCTTTATCAGTTGGATCTTGTACTTTGATTGCAGATATACTACTGTTCACCTTCTTTCTCAATTATATTTTTTGCCTGATTTTGAAACTAGAACCAACAAACAAAGCAATCCATTCTTACAAAAAAAGCTATATGAAAGAGTAATATAGCACTAAAGATGCCTGCAAGCTAAAACATGATGAAAATAACAGGTAGTATATAATTTATATGAAAAATATGATAAGCAATACTCCAATACTCTAAATACTCTACAATGTTCTCAAGAAAAAAATCAAAAACTTCATACTCTAAGCTGTCAACAAAGATGGACTATAATAGAACCAATCTCTTTCAAATGTTCACCTTCGTGACTGACATTCCATCAGCCAAGGGAAAAAACGTGCCTATCTGTCAGGATGTCAAGAGACTAACCGAACATGCCCTACAATTCCTTCAACATCATTCCCAGGAGCTCAATTAGCACAGGAGGGAATTAGGCAAGCAAGACTGACGTGCTACCCTTGGGACAAATGCAGAATATCTAATTCAAAATTCCTTAGTCACTAAAAAGGGTCATTCACTTGCAATAGTAACCTCCACACAGATGTATAATATCTAAAAATTCTAGGCAATCTCTCAGGGCCAATATATCGCTATATCTTACACAATTTAGAAGAATTTTCTACATTTTAAAAAAAATCTTTTAAATCTCGAGTCATGTAATAAGCTACATTAACAAGAAGCATTTTTTAATTGGTCACATTATATCTTAATAGGACCAAATATTAAATTGCATTCCAAAATCTTAAAAAATATGCTCATAATATTAAACTTAATTGAACACAATATTGAACTTTTTCTTTTACCAGAGGAGCCCAGTAGGTGTAGAGATAGCCTATTTTCAGTGCTGGTACAAACTGTGAACAGGACACTACCAGAAAATAGAGATTCAAGAAAAACTTGAATTGTTCATACAAAACCTGAAAAAGAAAGGAGAAAATTAGTCTCAAGAGAAAAAACTTACGATTTCAATACATTTTTTTAAAAAGCAATATAAAAAGTTCAAAGTTCTGTTAAAGAATGCATATGGACCATTATTCAACCACAGGTTATTAATTGTATGCATGGCTTTCTAGAGCCATATCACCCATAAAGAAAAATCAGATAACTAATTTATAATAAATTGAAAAACAATAAATTCGAATTTTAAAATTAACTTTTATTTGAAAACACGACTGCTAGCAACTAAGTTATATTTTTTTAATGGCAAATTTTTTGCCTCTCAATTACAACAAAATTCTTGTATAAATACATTCCAAGGAAGCTGAAAATTTTAATTTCTCCTTGATATTATTAGCCAGTCAACATAAATCTGACAATAAAAACTTCTATGTGGAAGGAAGAGCAATATCTTTATGTTTAAAATGCATTTTTCATTTTATTAAATTTAATGTTTAATTTAAAGCTTATCTGGCTCCGCCATTACAATACGATGTCAACACTTCCAATTTTAAAAGACATCTATGAAGTAGCTAAAAAATTCCTGCATGTCTTATTAGTTTCTAAGTAAAGAATATCTGAGGTTTCTGGATGGCTAATTTTTTTTTAAAATAAGGAATTTGCGTTTGAATGCATTTGTCTCTTTATTCCAAAGAATTAAAAGTACTTTTTAATAACACCATAAATGGCACAAAAAGTACTATAGGATAAAACTATTTAACAAATGAAAAACTAAGATTAAGTTTATATAGTTGGGACTGAGCTAAATCTGGAAACCTGGGTTCCTGACCTGTAATTTAATTGGTTTCAGGAACTCCCAATGAGGAACCTTCTCTACTAACGCAGTGTCACCATTTCCACCTTGACTTGGAGTCTTAAGAAGTTGTGTAGAAAGCAGATATCAAACACACAATCTATAGGCTCCCAAGCAGAACCAAATTAAAATGTAATTGGTAAATATTTAACAAAGTAAATAAAATTACAATAAAACACAGATAGTATTACATTTTAAAACTAAATCCATATGTGGGCAAGAGGAATCCATGAATTAGTGGTCCCTATTTCTATTTGAATTTGACAACATTGGTATATAGTACTGAAAAGTTAGTAACCTGGCCAACATCACACTCTATATGTTAAATGTAAAATCTGAACCCACTGTTTTCAGTTGCTAGGCCAGCTCTCTAACTTCCCACCAGTTAATTTTACTGACATCAACTTAGTTTTCTACAGTAACATTTTTCTAAAAAACATTAAAGAAATTGTTAATTCAGCCTAATAAATTGTTTTACATAGAAAAGTTATTTACATCATTATATATTTGTTTGTTTGACTAAGATACCTTTGCTACATTGACAACATGTTTACATTTATAATAATTCATGTTCAATTTAAGTTTAAAATGTTTTAAATTATTTCATAAATTAATCTCAGCAGGATAAGTATCTTTCTCCCTACCTCCCACTGATTTCTTCGAAATTCTATTCAACATAAATTATATCTATTAGCAATTCAAAACTTGCCATTATTTAAAAAAAAGAATAGAATTCCTACTGTGCAACTACCAAACATTTTAAAAAATACTACATTTTATATGGAAAAGGCTAATTTAAAAGAATATATTCTAAGCAAAAATAAAACAATCACACAATACTAGGCTGCACAAACAAATCAACAGGTATTTGCAAAATATGGCTGATTTTAGGAAGCTGTATGAATTTAATCTGATCAGTGTTAAGCTGCACTGCAGATTTTTAACCACAGTAATCAATACTTTACTGTATACTTAATGAACTTTGTGACCTTTAGGAAAATGTACAATGCTTAGCCAATCTGTGTGTATTTAATAATTTAAACCTAGGGAGAAAACAGTAGCTTCGTTCAATAAAGATGAGAATATTTATCTGCCTGAAAGACAGTTGACATTTTATTGCCCTGACAAAAGATCAGTCTTTTAATTATGGAGCCATTAGTTTTTGTGTGTTTTAATAAAGAAGCATATTAGATATCAAGCATTTGCCAACTATTGGATGGATGGAGAAAAAAAATCAATACCCAATATAAAGTAGTGTGATTATTTAAATTAAAATGTAAAGGACAAAGCAGCTCTAAATTGAAGTAGGGAAGAGATTTTATAGCTAAATAGCACAAATCTGCCAATAAACAAGATGTTAAAAATTCAGAATATATGTATATATGTATATGAATCATTCTACATTATCCCTTCTATAATCTGTCTATGAAACAGGAACCAAAAAATCAGAAAAATAAAACAATTCTACACATATGTCAATGTGGCTTTGTGCACAGAGTGCACAATGCAAAGAGTGGAGGCTACATATATGGACTTTTTAAAAATGTTATTTGGTATCCTTTCAGTATTTTAATTATTTTGAAAGGCACCCTGGTAAACTTATTAATTTAATGAGTTATATTAAATCACTATGCTTAAATCTGAACTATAAATGGAAAAACCCATTAAAATCTAGACAGGCTTTTTCATTTTAAATTCCTTTCTATTAACAGGTGCCTCTTCCAAATATACTTTTGAAAATAGATCAATTCCTTATAAAACCAATTTTAATTTTACATTTTCTTCTCATGTTTTACTAATATTTCCAGGATAAAGGGGTTATTTTCTGCAGTCTTTAATGAAAAGCAAACTAATAACAGCCCTTTGATAAGCCCCCCTTCAAGAAATCATTAGTAATCTTACCCCAGGTATAAAGGTAAATATATTGTATTTTTGATTTTTTATAGAATTTCTGGGATATTTTTCTTCACATTTTTCAGGACATCCAAGCCAGACAGTACGAGCTTTCAGTTCCTTCTTTCTTCGGCAAACATTAATGAGCCAGTCACAGCAACTGAATGGAACAAAGATTATTATTTTGTATTTGTCAAAAAAAATTTCAACACATTTTCATTTAAAGTTATTATTGTTTGTTTCAATATTTCGCAAAGATACTTGCAGCTTATCTAATTATAAATGTTATACTTTAAAAACCCAAGATGCATTAAGCAAATTTCTATTTGCAATCAAAATTCTAGAAGATATTTACATTTTTAGAAGTCTGTAATGGCTTCTGGAACCTCGGGGAAATGATCTTCCCTGCCAGGCTCTCTTATTGACAAAATTCAACCTTTAATACACTGAAACATTAGATGTTTTATGTATCGGGGAAGAATAACTATAGATTATTGGGAAGCCTCAATACACCACTCAGTGATAAAGCCTCTACAGATTCTAATTAATCTAGCATATTCCTCCCATCTCTTCTCTGAGGTAATCACTTTTTTCTACTCCTTAGAAAATTATTTTTGGGGGGACATTAGGTGCTGCACCATTACTATTCAAGGCTCAAATTAACAGTTGAGAGGGTGGCAATATTTAATCTGCTGTTGTTGACAAAAAGAACTAGACAGAAAACACAGTTGCAGTGCTAAATAATTCTCTTCCATACAAGGAGTAACTTAATTCAACACTTTTACTTGCTCTAACAGATTTCATTCACCTTCAGTAATAACCAAGCAAGCTGGTGACAAATAATATCAGGATTCCCAGAAATACAAATCCTTTCCACTAACTTGAACACTATTTAAGGATTAAATAGAAAGCATGCCCGAAAGGAAGAAGCTTTAAATTACCTTAGAAGACCAGGGGGAAAACTTTTTAGTCTATCACCCCATAAGCAAACTAAGATACGGATTTAAAATTGCATTAGACATGAAAGTTAGGTATGCTTAATGTCCTATAAGATTCCATTTATTTATCCTATGTTTCTCAAAGAAAGCAGATGAATTTGTCTCTGAAATATACAAGGATTCAGACATCCACATAAAGCTGTTATTTGAAAATAAAACCTTAATTAACAAACAACTTTAATAATTTCATGGAACAACTCTTTCATGGAAACCTCAAAAAAGATAATTTTATTCTAATTATGTTGATAGTTGAAGGAATACATGAAAAGTATAGGCCCAAACTATTTTTAACTATATGTTATCAGTGCCTTATAGCCATAAATACTGTATAGACAATATTTTTGACCTCACAGAGACTTAGAACTTTTCTTTGCAAATCACCTTTAGAGTTAGTTTATAAGCTATAACAAAAAAAAAATTTCATTACTTTATAGTGGCCTCATTTTTAAAATACTCTTGATTATTTCCAAAAATACAACATACTCTCCAAAAAATAAAGATTTTTTTTGAAACTATTCAAAGACTAATAAAGGCTCTAAAAATCTTTTTAAAAACAATTCCAAAAAACTTTTGAGCAATAATGGCCCCATTGAAAGAAGTACACACACGTAATTTTGCAAGATGATAGTACTCACTTTAATATGCAAATTATGGTCTATTCTTTAAAGTTTTATAGACATAACATACACAAACACATATCATAGTGCTTCATACAGTATGAAGGTACATAAAATGAAAAATAATACTGTTAGACTGAATTCAAGATAGACTAGATAAGAGTAAGATTACTTCCCAAGTTATTTTATATTATCTTTATGGAATTGTTTTTACCTTTTTTTTTAACCCAATTTTCATACCCACTTCCATAGGATCCTGTAACAACCCAAGGTCCCACCAAATGATCACTTTTTGAATATAATACCATAATTAAGTGTAAAGTGACCAAGCAGCTAAATACTCAGTCAGAAAAAAAAAGACTGCATTTATTTGGTTTACTCTTCTTAGAATATAAGCTCCTTGAGAATACAGTAAAGAGTGTTTCATTCTTTGTATCGCCAGTGCCTAGCACACTGCTTAGCACATAGCAGGTGTTTGATAAATATTGGTTGACTGAATGAATTTCCTAATAAAATCTGAGCGGCAAAAAGACAGTTAAATTGCATTAATTTTCAAAATGGGAGACTAGTTATAAAAAAACTTTTAGACCATAATATGGCTAAAATCTGTTTCTTTCCAACTGGTTTACTTTAAAATAATCTAGTTGTAATTGGTTTTGTGGCTCTTGTTTCTATGACACATCATTTTTTTTAAGAGAAGGTGTTGAGGGCAATTACCACCCACCTCCCTATCAGACCAGCTGATAGGGGTCTCACGGGAAGAAATGAGGCGGAGGCAAGATGGTCAGAATACCCCATTTATTGAACCCCCCAGCTCCCCTTTTATACAT
>CM053622.1:174953091-174992452 GCA_028646595.1 Phalanger gymnotis
AGTAACCTGCTATGGATATTAACCCTTAAAGGGCCCTAACAAGAAGGGAAGGCAAGGCAATTAGGGTTAAGTGACTTGCCCAAGGTCACACAGCTAGTGTGTCAAGTGTCTGAGGCTGGATTTGAACTCATGTCCTCCTGACTCCAGGGCTGGTGCTCTACTCACTGTGCCACCTAGCTGCCCCGACACATCATTTTTGCAAGTCACTTGTCTTAAATTCTCATCAGTCTAGTACTTCGGTTTCTCTACTTGACTCAGGTTTTGCATACACATTTTCAAGTACAGTAAAATTCCAACAAAATGGCTAATTTTCACAAAGATTCAGACAAACCTCTAGATGATACCCAGGCAAACAATCGAGAGCAAAACAAAAGTTATCCTGTCTTTTAATGGCAAGATTATAGAAGTTCTATAGCAGGGCTGTCCAACCTTAGGTTTTTATTGAAACAGACAATATATTTTGATTTGCCATTTTAGTGAGAGCTCTGTGGTAGCTAGGCTTCGTTTACTAAAGCATTTATGTAAATTTCTACGCTTGTAGGCGGGCTGCATAAATCCCACTGTGGGATGCATTTTGGACAGCCCTGCTGTATTTTTTTCAAAAACTATGATCCAATGAATCCATGCTACACACTACTATCTCCTTGCCATCTTCCTAGCCTTTGTTAACACCCTCCAAACAGGACCTCTACAAGCTATATGTTGTAGCTGCAAAGCCACTACTCAACTTTGAAATCTGTACTCTAGGATCAGGCTATGCTAATGATCTCATTGCTAAAAGTCAATAATTCATGCACCAAGAAAACTTTACCCCATCATCTTCTTGCCATTGACCCTGCCCCCATACAGTGTCTTTTATATGCTGTATTTACAGCCTATGTTCAAATCAATATAGTACGCTAAAGACTTAACTGAATATTTTAACTCTGTGATGGGAGAATTCATCTGGATCATTTTAGGATGAATTCTTTCTCCTGGAAAACAAGTTTTAGGATGAAATGGAATAAGAAGCCACAGACTATACCCCTATTCTGAACAACCTATGTACAAATCTATGCCATTAGTCACCAGAAGAATCTTGAGAAACAATGTAGCTTGCTCAGAACTACCTATCATTATTTTTAGAGTAATAACTCAAAGCATACAGTGTCATGTTTGTAAATAAATAACAGCACACTTTGAATTGTATACAATTCCATCTCTCAAAAATATTTTAGCATGAAATGACTAAGAAAATATAAAACAAGCAATTTTAACATTAGTAAATCCAGGCTGGAGAATATGCAATGACAAGTCAAAAACCAGTCAATTTTACCTAAAGTTTGCTAAGTTCAAAATTGTATGACTACTCTTACTCTTGCTTTCATATTTATAATCAGTATATTCTCCTACTAGAACCCTCTGCTCTGGGGTTTAATCTTTTCCTCCGTACAAAAATGCAAAAATGTATATTTTAAATATATTCCTCCAGAATAGCTATACAGTCCTTTTCAATTTTTCTAAAAGTAGGTCTATATTTTTCTGTGTTCTAAGTGGCTCACATAAAAAAAAAAATAAGCTTAATAAAGTACATCTCTTCATTCAGACTTTGGAGGGAAAATAGTGAATGGAAATATGCTAATAATCAACGAGATGCTGAAGTAGCAAACTAGTTAACAAAATGTGGAGCATTTAGAAAAAAATTAGGATGCCAGTATAGTAAAAAGTGTGTTTTTGTTTTACCGTAAAATTCTATGGTTTAGTCATAGAAAACTTAATAACCACTTTTAAATCCTAACCACAGAACACAAAATTTTACATTTGGCAAGGACATGAGAAATCATCTAGTTGAACTGTTTGTAGATGAGAAAACAGGCCAACAGAGAGGTTAAGTGAAAATGCTTGTTAGTTTAATGAAAAAAACAATATTAGAACCCAGATCTCCTGACTCCTGACACTTGCTTTCAAAATCAGTAATCCTTTTGCTACTTAACCTCAACACAAAAGGTTATTTTCAAAGTGTACTTACTATATGAATACTACAAATGCAACACAGGTTTTACATGTCATTTATTTTATTAAAATGTTAGATGCATTAAAAAAAGCTTCCTGGAGAACATTTCAGACATATGAAATTCTGTTCCACAAAACACTCAAAGCCAGCAATTTCCTAAATAGACAATTAAATGTATTTTAAAGCTCAGATTCCAAGTGAAATAGATAATAGGCATTCCTGGGTTTTAAAAATAATATGAAATTTAAGAAATACTAATTTTTAAAAGTATTTAAGTGATTAGTGAGTCCCAGCTGATGCCAAGTAAGTTTTTTATACAGGCAGTTCTTACAAAAGACATTATGGATGCAAAGCCACAATGTGTGTATAACCTGGCCTACACTTGTAAACATCAATGACAATAAAAACTCTAACGAATGCACCATTGTCAGTGTTTACATGAAACTAAAGCCCTGTTGACATAGAATTCCTGTACTCACCAAAATTAAGTATCAGGGGTTTTAAATATATAAATTCAATAATTTAGTCATTTATTTTTCAATTCCTACACTTCAGATAAAAGGTATAAGTCCTAATCTTGTGAGGTGTAATAATTCTGTTACTGTTCTAATGTTCAGAAAATGGACAGGACATAATGATTCCTCTAACATATATATATGACATATAATCAAATCACATGCTATTTCATGGACTGTTTAAATATATTTTAAGAATTCAGTGATCTCGGACCTTCACAAGAACTCACATAGGATTTTGCAGAATGAGAAAGTACCATAACAGAGAAGAGGCCAGAGATTAAAAATGAGGGGTATAGGTAGGAACACTTACACTAAGGAGAATACACATAGAATACATATTTGGACAATGAAATATTTGTGACTTGTAGCATCATGTGAGCTAAGAAGGAAAATTAAATCACCTGAGAATATCACGTGGCCAAAACAATGTTCATATGACAAATGAGGAAAAGAATTGATAAAATACAGAAGAATGGAAAATTTCATATACAGCACAGAGCTAGAGAAGAGTGGCAAGCTCTATTTAACAATCTAAATAAGATTCCAAGAATATCCTAAATCTTTTCCAATGTCAATAAATCATTTGCAAGTTGTCTTGCCCCTCAAATTTAAAGTATGCCCAACACTGCAATATTACTCTTGTTCTTGATATGCAATAAGATAAATCTTTTCCCCAAAACAGAATCATCCGAAGAGAAAACTAAACTTAAAAAATAAAATGATACCAAAAGATCATTAATTATTTATTATATTTTAATTAGCCAAAAACTACATTCCCCTAAAAACTGAAATAAGTTCCTCCAAATCCCAACATACTGTAATTATTGCATTCAAGTGGTAACTAGGGCAAAAGCAACACAGTACTCACGTCATTCTTAAAAGATCAGCATTTTCCCATGCTTCTGCATAACAAATGTGCAGATTAATTGAAAGTATACAGGCCATTTTAGAGCCCAGATTAATCCAAGCATTTGATACCCCCTTCACTTCATATGGAAATGCCATTCAATTGCACCATTTTCATACGGACAAAGTGTTTTTTGATAACAAGTGGAATGTAAATCTCATGAGAAAGAAATCAATCTAGACCAAAGAACTCCAAAGTATTGATCTATGTGCATTACAATTTCACAAGCTGGAAGGAAAATTCAAAGTTAAAGAAAAATGATCACAGGAAATCATAAGGATCTACAAATTCTATACTGTGCTGAATCATGAAAATAAAAATAAACAATAGTTTTCTGCAAATTAACATGTTATTGCTTCATTATCGTTCAAATAGTAAAATGTTCACTATTACCACAAAATCTACAACGAATAGAAAACCAAACACTTATAACTGAAACAGGCATTACAGTTCTTTAAAATTAAACAGCCTAAAATACAAACAATTTCAGTATCTCTCCTAAAATCTATCCTCCTTTAAAAAATATTTTTTCTGAAAAAATATTACATATTATTCTGCTAGGTTGTCTACCAAGCAGAAATAATTTTAGTGATGCTGATATAAACAATCTAGTACTTATACCTATAAAATATGTTCAGTACTCAAAATTTAAATTACACAAATTCCCAAGGAAAAGTATAGGCCATTTTGTTGAATGTACATTTTGGTCCTAGAAATACTGGCTTTTTTTTATTTTTAGTGGTTTTTAAGTTCTCATAGTTCCTGGAGTTTGCTAATGCTATTTAATTGGATTTTCCTACATGATTAAAACTTGCACATAACTTACATCTTTTAATACATTTATATAATCTGTTTAGTGGAATTCTGTCAATTTTTTAAAAGTGGGTGTAAGAAACAGGGGGAAGAGTTTTGGTTCCACACAATTGAAGGTGTACTTTTTCCCCCTCCCCCACTCCAGCTTTAGCAGAAACCAGGCCTCAGGTCAGTCCAGTGAAAAGTCAGGGGCTTGTAGGAATGCTTAAATGAGCCATTTGAGGAGGGCATGATGTAGGCAGTCAGGAGGTTGTATCTGGCCAATGAAGAGTCTGGCGGGAGACATTAAAGGCCTGGCATCCATCTGAGTCCTTTGTACTTTCTCCTCTACTCTGTTCAGGGGAGGTACCCATTTATTCAGGGGGAATAAATGTAAATCATAATTAAAACATTCCTGACTTCCCGAGTCTTGCTTATTCTAGACAACATGAGTATGTTTCTAACAACTAGGGGCTCCTCGCGGGATCAATATAACATCAGAAGAAAGAGATATTTCACACAGAGAACGGGTGGCACCCCTACTCTTTTGCAGCAGGCCCTAGTATCTGCAGGTGAAAATTTCCTTCTTCAGACTGCTAATTTCCTGGGAGTATTTTTCTGGAATCCTTGGGAACCCAGGAATGTGAGCAAAGGGGAAAAAGGGAAGGAAAATGGCCACAGACAGCCCAAGTCAGGTGCCTGAGCAAGGTGGGGGGGTCCTGCTTTGTCATGTCTGGATCTGCTCCAAGTTGAGAAACAGGACTTGTTTGGAAGAAGGAAAAAGATCTTAAAATATTTGACCTGGGTCAGGAGAATGGATTTCTCCTAGTGCTTTGAAGAAAAGCAGTGGTGGACTGACCCAGGGAAAAGGGTTTGGGAAGCTTGGTAGATGGTAAAAATTCTCTCTCTCAGGGTGGGGTCGGTTGAGTCTGGCTAGATATTGGGGAGACTGGGAGGCTTTAGTTTGGGGGGGGGACCATGACAGGGGGTCTTGAATAAGACTTCTCAGACTCTAAGCCTTGGCACCCCAATTTCTGGACCAAGAGATGGGCACAGTTTGGCCAGACCTTAATCTGTGGGGAGGAGGCAGGGAGAGCCTCCTTCCTAGACTGCGAGATAAGGGAAATTCTGCTCTACACCCTAGAGCAAGCTCTCAAGAAATCCTTAACAAGAAACAGGGAGCCCATGTGAGGATTGGCTCTGTTGAGTTTGCGGGGTTGAGAGAGGACAAGAAAACATAAAGGAAGAGAGCTCTTAGAAGTTATGACTAAAATCGAATTCTAAATTGTTCATGTGCCGTCCTGTCTACATATTTAAGAAAATGTTTTTGTTAGTCATTCAAGTTTTAAGGTAAAAAGCAGTTGGAGAAGAAGCCTGATGAGCATAATTTTTTTCATTTATTTGAAATGTTTGAGGTAGTTTGGGTCAAGATTAGGAAAGAAAGATTGAAATTGGAGATACAGAGGGTAAAAAGTTTCAGTAAAAATTGGAAAAGAAAGAAATAGAAGCTGGAGATATGGGATTTGGGTGGGGGTAGAACAACAGCTAAGTATACCTACTTCTAGGTCCACATGCTCTTGGCCACCCCCACCCTCCACATTGGAAGACCATGGGTGGGTCAATCAGGAGTTGAAGCTAAAAGAAACTTGTAGCCTGATGGGAAAATAAGGCTGATTACTAAAACCTTAGTAATCCAAGGTTTTATATAAAGTTATACTAGTAGCTTGGGATAGGAAATTAAGTTAGCCCCCTTGAAAATTAGCATATCTAAAAGGCAGGCTCCTTTGTTCCCAAAAGGGCTGCCAGGCCCAGATGTAATACACCTAGGAATGACATTTGTACAGTTGATAATCCAGTGCACCTCTTCAACTCACCTTTGTCAACTGTCTTTAGCAACTGAAAGGGATTTTCCCCTCCATGTTATCTGAGGCCACAAGATGAAGGGGAAACTAAAGATATTTTAGCTTGGTATAGAGAATTTGTGAGTAAGAAGATGAGTGGGGGAGCAGCAAACCCATGTGCTCTTAAGAACCACTCCTTCTTCATCTTTCTTTAGAGGACTAGCTGGACTTGAGTCCAAAGGTCTTTTTGCTTGAAAGGGGAGTGGACCACCTCCTTCAAACTCCTTAGGTCTTCTGTTAATTTTTGTGTAACCTTTGTGTGTGTGTGTGTGTGTGTGTGTATTTATAAATAACCTTTTTGTAAAAACTCTGAAGAATTGGAGTCAGGGTTTAGAATGCATAAGATGAGGCTTGGAGAAAGCAGGGTGACAAATTCAAATCTGGATGGTTTATAAAAGCAAGTAATGATATGAAATAAAAATTTTTTTCTCTCTAAGTTCATTCATGGCCAGGCAAAAATTCCTAATACCTAGGCCAGAGGCAACAGTTGGCTAGAAGCAGCTGTACAGTGCTAAATAAATAAAATGTATTTAAGGTATTAATGTATTTATATATGTTATATATGTATTTTATATAAATACATTAATATATAAATACTAGAAGTAATAGGATCAATAATTTCTATGTGTGATAATCTGAAAATGTAATTGAAGTCATCTTATTTCTAAATTATATTTTTAGAGTTCTCTTAGGCTATAAAATTTGAGAGACCCTTGTGAGGTCTGAATTGTTATATATGAATCGATCTTTTATAGAAGGGTGTGATAAAAATGTGACAGTTTGAAGCTGTTATATTTGGTTATGAACAAGTAATATTATTTTTAATCTCCACATTTTGGTAATGAGATGAGTGACTTCCTGTCTAAGGAGACTTAAAAAAAATGCATTCTTCTAATTTGATAGGTAGTTTCGAGTTTTAAATACATAAAAATGTTTAAGGCATTAAATTTGTATGGTTTAAATGTACATTTGTATGGTTTAAATGTTGTTAAAAATTGTACTATCAGAGAAAAATGATGAATGGGTTAAAAAGCTGTTATTGTTCAGTTAAAATTGTTTTGCTATCACTTAATAGCATTTGTTAGATTGTTAAATTTATGTACAAGAAGTTTTGTGAATAGAAAATTTGGAAACTTTGTAGTATCTAGAAATTTTATAGTAACAAATAATTGTTATAATTTGGGAATTCAAGAAAAAGCAATTTTTCTTATAATCTAGATGCTAGGCTAATAGTGAGATATATATACAGAATTGTGCAATATATGTACATATATACACATACATATGTATACATATATATATAAACATATATATATATAAAAATATATATAAAACAAAGATGTTTCAGTAGTGAGATCAAAGTAAGGAACCGCTTTTGTTTAAGGCAGATAAGGAAGTCTGGGGACAAATGGGGGTTATCCAAGCCCCCATAGTTGTTGAGACAGTGTGAGGCTGTTAACTAAAACAAGGATTTTGGACTTAAATTCCTGAATTCAGCAAAAAGTGATGGGTTTTTAGGATAAGATTAGATTTTGAGATGTTGGCCTTGGTAGTTTTTATTAGTAAAACTTGCCATCTGATGTAAAAGAACCAACCCTCTGGGGGAGATGATAGGATGCTGCCTTTTTTTTTTTTTTTTATGGCAGGTCTCTATAATCAGAAATAAGCAGTTAGTGATGAAAGGAAAGTTATCTGCCAGAATCTTACTATTATGAAGTTGTGATACCTACAGACCTAAAAGGTTTTATGGGGAGAAATGGAAAATTTGAGTAATGTAAATATGTGAAATCTTGTTGTTTTTAGTCAAATGATTGGATAAGTTGGTACTCTTATGTAGTCATATGAAGGATAATATTCTTTCTAAATAAAAATGGGAATAATTTGGACATCTTTGAAATAAAGATACAAATGTAAGGTTGAATCATTATCCCACAGGTTAAGGCTGGGATTTAAGGTTACTTTGTATCTATGTGGAATAAAGTGCTTAAATGTTTCAAAGTAATATAAGAGCAATTGGGTATTAATACAAATGGTGTAATTACTTGCTGGAATTAAATCAGAGACAGTTTCAGTTTGGGGAAAATAATTTCAGTGTTCCTTAGAGAAAGTTGTAGAATATCCTGGCATTAATGGAAAAAGTTAAATATGGTTGTTTAAATTTGAATTCAGTCCACCGTCTAAAACATAAAGATAAAGTTATGTGGTTCAATTCTTTCAGATCAGGCATAATTAGAGTAGAATAGAAAAGCCTGGGAAACTGATGCAAATATATTAGAGCAATAACTTATTATCTTAATGGGAAGATTTTATGAACAAGGGAGGAAATGCAGGCAAGCTACTTAAGGCTCACTTTAAGGATGTTCCTTAAGCAATGTGAGATTATAGTCATATCTTATTGGAACTTGGTATTCAAAGACTTAATGGGACTGTTAACAGACTTTTTCTGAGTCTAATTCCAGGTGTGAATATCAAGGAAGGCTGACCCAAGATGCCAGCAGTGGGGGGACGGGATGGGGGAGGAGGCCCACTGGGCAGGGGCAGGTGTGAACTGAAGGTATTATTTCATGGTAAAGTTAAGAGGGCAACTGTTCTGCATCTGCTGAGGTGGGACTCTCTTGACTTCCTTAACTGAAACCTGGCAGACTTTAAGCTTGGCTCAATGCAATTTGCAGTTTGATATAACTTCTGCCTGTAGTTGATAGGAAGCTGGGGAAAATACTGTCCCCTTACTATAAGTCCCTAATCTCTTAATGGCAAATTCTATAATCAGAAGGTTTGTAAGTACAGTAACAAATCTATTAAAATAACTGATTATGGGAACATCTTAGGTTACTATAGGACTGGAAGTAGTGTTCCTGTATAAGTTAGGGTAGTGTTTATTCTTTGTAATGGTATGGAGACAATAAGGTAAAGGGCTTGTGAGAATATTATTTTGTTATTTGGTTAATATCATGCTTGTCTAAATCTTTGTTACAATTAGTAATGTTAAAAGAAGAATGGCTTGTGGTTTATTTTGTAAATGCCATCAAAGAAACATGGCATGACTAAAAGTTTATGATGTTATAGGTACTGTGTTAAAAACTGATTACTTAATGTATTTATGTATGTACTGGAGCCTGTTATTAATTCTTCGTGAAATACCCTCCTGGTGAGGAAATTAATAATGAGCTAATGTAAAGTATAAGAAACTGGGTCCTGATGTGAATTTCTTAAACACAACAATTGGCCAAGATTCCAATTTTGAATTTGTAAAAATAATCAGGGTTATAAGGATTAGAAATGGTAATTTAAAATTGTGCTAAGGTAACATTTGTAGGAGAATGGAAAGAAAGCTGGTTCCTACAAGAAGAAGATGCTGAGATGCTGTTCTATAGAGATGGCTGGAACAAATACCAAGGACCCAAAGACTTCACTGATGTTGTTTCCTGCCAGACAGCCTTATGAGAAGACACTTTTGAATCTTAAAGGGACAACTGCATCATTGTTTTCTTTTGGGTCTCTGTATTTGTGTTTACAAAGGGGACTTCCCCTTTTGATTTGTCACTGCGTCAATCAATCCTTCCCATATTTATTTAAAGAAGTGATGGTTAAGGGGAAAAATTCAGATGAAAAAGAGAGTAAGGAAGTATTAAAATGTGGAAACAAAAATCTGAATATAAGAAGAGTGGGGGAATTGTAAGAAACGGGGAGAAGGAGTTTTGCTTCCACAGAATTAAAGGTGTACCTTTCCCCCTCCCCCACCCCAGCTTTAGCAGAAACCAGGCCACAGGTCAGTCTAGTGAAAGGTCAGAGGCTTGTATGCATGCTTAAATGAGCCATTTGAGGAGGGCATGATGTAGGCAGTCAGGGGGTTGTATCTGCTAGCACAGATTCTTTGATCTGCTTTTCTAAGGAAAGCAACTTTAAGGGGTTAACAATCTCAGTTTAATCAAACATGCATATATCATTCACTTAATTTAGGGGGAAAAGATCAGCTCCCTGAACTTCAATGCAAATACAAACAGAAATGACAAACATCAACAGACAGACTTTGATCAAATCAAAATATATAGTTACCAGAAAAAAACCAATGGGTCTAGGTTAGCAAACCCGGGGGTGGGGGTACAGGGGTGGGGTCAGTTACAACAGCTTGCCCAGAGTCTCAACACTCTTTCCATGAGTAAACCCCCAAAAGTCAAACACCAAGCTCTGATCTTATATACTCCTCTCAGGGCCCTGGGGCACTTGATTACCTCAGTGCTGAGAGGCACTAAAATAAAGAACAATGAAAAGTCCCATTTAGAGTGTAGGAAAGTTAGTTAATCCCTAGTCACACACAGGGTTTCCAATCAATAACTCTCAATTGTCTTCATGCTCAGAAACATTCTAAGACAAGATCCCATTTTACCAGCCCCATTCAAACAAAGGCCAGAATCATTAAAGAAGAAAAGCAAAAAGCCCCACCCTGATTACCACTACACCACATCAATGTAGCAACAAGGAAATTATAACAAAATATTATAGCAAGGAGCCAAGCCATCCAGTAATCTGCCCGACCCCCAGGGCCTTCCTATAAACAATTATGGCTCAGTGCTCTCCCCTGCTGCTCTACTCCTTGAACTGTCTCTTGTTCTGCGCTCTCCGTGCACTCTCTGCTATGCAGTCTCTCTCCACGCCGGCTCTCCCTCAATGTCTTCTTGATGTCTGTTTATGAATCCTACCACTCTGTTCCACTGCTCTCTTTTTATATAGTCCTAGCTGGCATCTGATTAGCTAGAACTCAGGTCTCTGACTAGCTGAATTCATGCACATCTGATTGGCTAGAACCAACGCACATACAAGTCTCTTATTGGCTAAAACTCGAGGCACATTCAATCCAGCAGAAATCCCACTTTGCTTGCCATTACACAAGAGTAACATAATGGGCATTTTTCTTTGTACATTCCTTTAGATTTTCTTTTAAAATTTATTTTACTCCTAAGTGTGATGGTCAATAACTTAGACCAAATTGAGGGAATATTTCTATTTAATAACAGAAGCAACAGGAAAAATTATTTCCATATTTTTATTTAAAACAATTCTGAGCAATACATCTAATGTTTAATATAATGGAGCTTTGAACTATTATTTGAATATATCATACAGAATAGATGCTAGAAAGATACTAGCTAAGTTAACATAATTGCCTAATATTTCTCCTCAGAAGACAATAAAAACAAGGACATATATAAGCCATTATGATTCACTTCTATGCTTCTTTAAAGGATCACAGATTCTGTATCAGAAAGAAGCTTACAATCCATCAAATCTAATACCCTCATTTTACAGATAAGGAAACTGCATGACATAGACGTTAAGTGATTTGCCCAGACAGTTTCTGGTGTGGGATCTGAATCCAGGTGTTGATTCCAGGTCTAGTGCTACACTACCTCCAATAAAGAATATTTTTACATTAGAAACCTAAATTAACCAATATAACAAACTATAAGCAGAATGATAAATGTTGGTAACTAATATTATCTAAACCCCTAATACAGGTGACCCTGGGCTCTTGAAGCTATGCAAACCAAGGATACCCTTGAAGAACAACTCTAACAGATACTATCATACTCGAAAAAGTTCAAATACAATCCTGGCAGGAGACCACACCTCATGCCTGCTTTCTGTAAACCAGGAAAGTCAGGTACAAAGAGGCTTATCAACAATAGGCTGGCCATTTCATAATAAATTATTTGGCAATAGCAACCATGGAGGGGAGGGGAGAGGGGAGGAACAAAAAATGGCCCTCAGTCCTATAAAAGCTCCCTTTAACATCAGCAGAAATGGTGGGAAAATGACAGGAAAGTGGGAACATGACAGAAAAGGGAGAAAAAAGACACAGCTTTAGACAATTTATAAACATTACTTAGTTTCTGATGCTCTATATATGAGATGCAAATTGTTGTTTTTTGTTTTTTCTCAAATGACATACTACTACAGAAAGAATCCTATCAGTCTTCACAATCTCTTAGTAAATTAAGTAACAACAAAGAAGGAAGTTGTAGGTAAATGCAAGGATAGCTCATTGTTTCTTGGTGAAGAGGCACATAAAGGATCTGGCGAGCTTGGTTTTATCATATGTTGCAAAGACCATAAGTAACAGTGAAATGAACACCATGAAAATCAATCAAGTTTATGCACCAATACCTTTTGCAGATGATGAAGAGTTAGGAAAATTCTAAGAAAACCTCAATAAAACTTTCCAAATGAAATTCATATTCAATGCAAAAACACTTACTAAGCACTTGGTATGTTCAGAGTACTTGTTAGAGCCTAGAATTACAAATACAAAAACGTATTCTCAAGGTCACATTCTACTGAGGCTAAACAATATAGTATAAGTAAAATAAAATAAAATATAGGTAAATTTTTGAAAATATAAAGTTATCTCAGGTGATTGGAGAGCTAACAATTGAAGAATTGGGAAAAACTCTCTTGTAGAAGATGGTACCTAATTGAGCTAAACCTGGAAAGGATCAAGAAATTCTATGAGTCAGAGGTGAGGAAAAGGATTCTGCGAATGGAGAACAGGCTGTGCAAAGGCACAGAAGTAGGAGATGGAATTTCATACACAATAATAGTGAAGATGACAGTTCAACTGGAAGGAAGAGTTTCCATGGGTGGAAAGGTGTTATGTTAATGAAAATGCTAAGATCTTTCCCATCCATTAATAGGCCCATGTGACATGCCTGGGTCACATGGAAGCCTGAATCACATAAGCCTGTGGTGGCAGAAGCTTGCCAAACCTGTGGAGCAGGAAGGTGTAGAGCAAGAAGTTGGAATAAGTCAGAGCTGGGAGAGAGTCCCAGGGAGTGGCAGCTTGGAGAGAGAGAGCAGGCAGCAGCACCTAGTCTGAGTGAGAGAACAAGTGATTTTGCTTAAGGGAGTCTGCTTGTGAGAAGGCCAGACAGAGGGAAGGCTTGGAGATGGTAGCGCTCCCTTCCTTGATAATGTGTATAGATTTCTTTGTTGCTATGATGGGTTTGGCTTTCTGGTGTTAGAAGAAATGTTTTGGTTCTGTCTGGTATATTTTGCGATTCAGAGCTACACCAGCATATTCACAGCAGCTGTAACCACTGTGGGTATTGCACTTGTGCTACAAAAGGGTAGAGTAGGTGTGGTTAGACAGACTGGAGACAAACTGCAAAAGATCTTAAAATGCCAAATGAAGAGATCTATATTTTATCCTGGAGGTCATAGGGTCTAAGTTGAAGCTTTATAAGCAGGTAAGGGAAATGGTCAAATCTTTGCTTTTGGAGCATTAATTTGATAGCTGTATGAGGAAGAAGAAACTGCATAAAGGGAGACCAACTAGAAAGCTCTCATAGTACTCTAAGAAGTGATAAACATCTGATATAGAATGCTAGCCATGAGAGTACAGAGAAGGGGAAAAATGCAGGAGTTGTTTGAGGGTATATATCAACAAGACAACATACTGGATAAAGTGAGGCAGAGTATAAGAATCATAACTTCAAAATGGCCAACATGGTGTAACATTAATATTACTAGCAGCTGCTATGGAGATGTAAGACCAACAAACCAGCACACAAGAGGGATGCTAGCACAGGTTCTTTGATCTGCTTTTCTAAGGAAAACAACTTTAAAGAATTAACAATCTTACTTTTATTAAACATATATCTATCTATAGCTATATTTACATAGCTATAGATAGATATATGTATACATACATACATAGATAATCTCATTCACTTAGTTCAGGGGAAAAAGTCAGCACCCTGAACTTCAGAGAAAATAAAGCAGAAATTATAAACAGCGCTCCTTGGCTATCCAGAATCTCATCTGGCTACATCACACAAACACCCTTCCCATGAGGGAGCCCCGAAGCAAAATGCTAACTTCAGAGTATATATACTCTGCTTCTCAGTCAGCCCACAGAAGATGTCACAACCATGTGACACAAACTCATGTGACTTACTTTCTTGTGACTTAAGCAGGTCATCAAAGACCCTTGATTCAAACAAAGACTCTTGATTCAAACAAAGGCAAGACTCAATCAAAGGCACTTGATTTCCTTAGTGCTGAGAAGCACTCCAAAAGAAAAAAGAGCAAAAAGTCCCACTTTGCTTGCCATTACTCATGGCAGGATTGTGGTGCTCTCCAAAGAAATATGGAAGTTAAAATGGGAAAATTTATGGACCTATTGAATGTCTCTAATAATAGAATGTGGGATAGCCAAGAAGAGGAGTCCAATACATAATTGATGATTACATGACTGGAAGTTGAGAGAGAAATGAAGTCTAGATGTGCAAATTTGGAAGTGAGACAAGCAGAAATAAGAGTTAAGCTATGGGAGCTGTTAAGATCAAGAAAGAATATAGAAAGAGAACAGAACTCAGGACAGAAAACTGAATTATATTCATACATATCATAAACAAGCCCAGTGGTATTCTGGGTATGCTTAGCAACCAGCTCTCCAGGGGGAGGAATGTTCACCTAAGACACTTTTAAGTTATTATTAATATTTTCTCTATCATTTAAGTCTAGATCATCAACAAAACAATAAATCAGGTCCTAAATTGCAGCATTTGCCATTTTCCAAATTACACCTGCTCAAACTGAAAAATTTAACAACCAACTTTCCAAGAGTCAGCTCAGGCTAGTTCCAGCACATCCTTTACCTATACTTTGATAATTGTTGACTTCAAATGCAAATGTATGCATGGGTAACATTTAGTGGAAAATATCATTCACAAGAAAGGAATGAGAAAGTTCAAAAGACTACACAGAAGCATCAAGCTTATCTACATCATGAATATTTTCCTTAAGAAAAGAACTGGGAATAGTATCACAAAAAAAAAAAACAACACTAGGTATATTTTAATGAGAAAGAGACACTGTTGATGTGGGAGTCATTCTTGAATCAGTTGTCTGTGTACAATCAGATAACCAACTGGTTAGAACAAAAATCAAAAACAATAGAAAAACAGAAAAATAAAAATGAGAAAAAGTTATGGTCAACAAGTAAAAATCTAATCTGATATGTTTAAATTAGTTTTTCAAGGTGAAAAGCAGAAAATGGATGGAAGGATACTGAAACTAATTATAATAATTTCATACAAAAATTTTACTGATGTACAACCAATAAAAGATTTAAATCTCAAAGAATACAAAAGAGGGAAAATCAAAAAGGGAGACCAAGATTATAATAAAAACTGATATATACTGATATATATATACGTATATTTTCTCATCTCCACAAAAATTTCATAATAACAATCAATGGAGAGAAAAGGCATCCTTAATGAGGAGAAAGGAAGACAGCTTTTTGCAAGCCAATTATCCATAATAAACATTTTTAACATTACACAATCGACTGACACAGAGGAGAGGCTTAGTCATTAAAAAAAAAAAAAGAAGCATATTGTTGCTCTTAAAGGCTTAAAATACTGATTTATTCTCCATAGGCATTTTGAAAATTTATTTTAAATGTATTATTTAAAATAATATTTAAAGAATATTATTTTTAAATTCTCCAGATTATTCTCCAGGTTAACTGCCATAAAAAAACCATCCCTGCATTCAAATCCCACATCAGAAACTAGGTGGGCAAGTCACTTAACATCTCTATCACACAGAGGATTCCATTTTCTTCATTGAATTCAAACAAGTATTTCTATTTTTTTAATTTTGTTATTTTTATTTAATATTTTAGTTTTCAACATTGATTTCCACGAGACGTTAACAAATTTTCTCCCCATTTCTACCCTCCCCCCCCATTCCAAGATGGCATATGTTCTGATTGCCTCATTCCCAAATCAGCCCTCCCTTCTTTCACTCCACTCCCCATCACATCTCCTTTCCCCTTACTTTCTTGTAGGGCACTATAGATTTCTAACCTCATTCCCTACATATCTTGTTTCCCAGCTATACGTAAAAAACAACTTTTTTTTTTAAGCATCAGCTTTTAAAACTGGGAGTTCCAAATTCTCTCCCTTCTTCCCTTCCCACGCACCCTCCCAAGGAAGGCAAGCAATTCAACATCGATCATACATGTATCACTATACAAAACACTTCCACAATGCTCATGTTGTGAAAGGCTAACTATATTTCCTTCCATTCTATCTCGTCCTCCTTTATTCAATTTTCTCCTTTGACCCTGTCCCTTTTCAAAGGTGTTTGCTTTTGGTTACCTCCTCCCCCTATCTGCCCTCCCTTCTATCATTCCCCATTTTTTTGTCGCCTTCACCTTACTTTCCTGTGGAGTAAAATACACAATTGAGTGTGTGTATTCAAGCTGGATCCCATGAGAGTATGATTCAATCATTCCCCCTCACCTGCCCCCTCTTCCCTTCCAACAGAACTGCTTTTTCTTGCCACTTTTATGTGAGATAACTTACCCCATTCTATCTCTCCCTTTCTCTTTCTCTCAATACATTCCTCTCTCAACCCTTAATTTTAATTTTTTTTTAGATATCATCCCTTCATATTCAACTCATCCTATGCCCTCTGTCTATATTCCCTTCAACTCCCCTAAAGCTGAGAAAGGTCTCATGAATTACACACATCATCTTTCCATGTAGGAATGTAAATATAACAATTCAATTTTAGTAAGTCCCTTATGAATTCTCTTTCTTGTTTGCCTTTTCATACTCCTCTTGATTCGTGTATTTGAAAGTCAAATTTTCTATTCAGCTCTGGTCTTTTCATTGAGAAAGCTTGAAAGTCCTCTATTTTATTGAAAATTCATATTTTGCCTTGGAGCACGGTACTCAGTTTTCCTGGGTAGGTGATTCTTGGTTTTAATCCTAGCTCCTTTCACCTCCAGAATATCATATTCCAAGCCCTTCAATCCCTTAAAGTAGAAGCTGCTAGATCTTGTGTTATTCTGATTGTGTTTCCACAATATTCAAATTGTTTTTTTCTGGCTGCTTGCATTATTTTCTCCTTGACCTGGAAACTCTGGAATTTGGCAACAATATTCTGCTGCCAGCAGCTGTGGCATGAAATGGCCGAATGCTGCAGAGAGTGAAAAGAAAACAAAAAACACGAGCCAGGGAAAGAGTAAAGAACAGCTCCATTCATCAAACTGAGGGACAGGGCTTACATACACTTTTAGGCAAGCAGAATCAACAAATCCACATGCAAGGCATTTTGCATAATGAATGATTTCCTCATGCCTTTGTTCACCTTTTGCCATAAACAATATTGTGTTAATAGCCCACAGGTGGTATTTAGCACGTGTGTGCCATGGGGATTTTCAAGAGAGCACATGTGTACCGAGGAGGCTTGAAGAGCCTTCATCCTGAGCAGCACATGTATGCCGAGGGGGGGATAGAGAGCCCACATGCCCAGTTATCAGCCCAAGGGCAAGAACAGGCCTCTGGCCTGTATCTTATCCCAGAATGGACTTTCTCAGAGCTGGCCCTCTACAATATTCCTAGGAGTTTCATTTTGGGATCTTTTGCAAGAGGCAATCAGTGGATTCTTTCAATTTCTATTTTACCCTCTGGTTGTAGAATACCAGGGCAGTTTTCCTTGATAATTTCTTGAAAGATGATGTCTAGGCTCTTTTTTTGATCATGGCTTTCAGGTAGTCCAATAATTTTTAAATTATCTCTCCTGGATCTATTCTCCAGGTCAGTGGTTTTTCCATTGAGATATTTCACATTTTCTTCCATTTTTTCATTCCTTTAGTTCTGTTTTATAACATCTTGATTTCTCATAAAGTCAGTAGCTTCCACTTGCTCCAGTCTAATTTTCTTTCTTGTTTTTGTTTTTTTTTGCAGGGCTCGGGAAGGCAAGGCAATTGGGGTTAAATGACTTGCCCAAGGTCACATAGCTAGTAAGTGTATCAAGTGTCTGAGGCCAGATTTGAACTCAGGTACTCCTGGCTCCAGGGCCAGTGTTCTGATCACTCTGCCACCTAGCTGCTCCACTCCAATCTAATTTTTAAGATGGTATTTTCTCCAGTGGTCTTTTGGACCTCTTTTTCCATTTGGTTAATTGTGCCTTTCAAGGCATTCTTCTCCTCATTGTCTTTTTGGAGCTCTTTCGACATTTGGATTAATCTATTTTTTAAGGTGTCATTTTCTTTAGTATTTTGGGGGGGTCTCCTTTAGCAAATCATTCACTTGTTTTTCATAGTTTTCTTGCACCACTCTCATTTCTCCTCCCACTTTTTCCTCTACTTCTCTTACTTGCTTTTCCAAATTCTTTTTCAGCTCTTCCATGGCCAGAGACCAAATCATATTTTTCTTGGAGGCTTTTGATGTAGGCTCCTTGACTTTGTTGGTTTATTCTGGCTGTATGTTTAGATCTTCTTTGTCATCAGAAAAGGAATCTAGAGTTTGAGTCTGAGTCTGCGTTTGAGTTGGAGTTTGTTTTCGATGCCTGTTCATGTTCCCAGCCAACTGCTTGACTCTTGAGCTTTCTTTCTGGATATGACTGCTTGTAGAGTAGAGAGTACTTTGTCCCAATCTTTAGGGTCCAAGCACTGCTGTTTTTAGAGCTACTTCTACTTCACCATCACCCCAGGCTCTGTCACAGCAGAGCTCCTCCATCCCCAAGAACTACCAGCCAGGACCACAATACAGATCCAAGCAGGGCACAGCAAGAGAATCTGCCTTTGTGCCCCAAAAGTGCTCCTTGCGCTCATGCTCTGATCTGCTGCTAGATTCCACCCACTATGTGAGCCAGGGACTCGGGAAGCAGCTGACAACAGAGCTCTGGAAGCAGCCTCAGGAGCTTCCTGCTCCTGCCATCTCTACCACTGCACCACCACTGCCACCCCCAAGGCTGGTGGCCAGACCACTACAAACCCGATCCCGCAGTTTCCCTCTAACCTGCTCTTTGGCATTTGTGTGTTGAGAAGTCTGGTAACTGCCACAGCTCACTGATTCATGGCCCCAACAGGCCCCAAGGCCTGTTCCGGCTGGCTGACTCTGGGTCTGGTCTGTCCTGTCATGGCCCATGCTGGGCTGCACTCTGTTCCCAGTACTGTGCGACAGACCCTTCCCAAAGACCATCCAGGCTCTCTGGGCTGGAAACCTGTTTCCCTCTGCTATTTTGTGGGTTCTGCAGTTCTAGAATTTGTTCAGAGCCATTTTTTACAGGTGTTTGGAGGGATTTGGGGGAGAGCTTAAGCAAGTCCTTACTTTCCAGCTGCCATCTTGGCTCCACCCCGAACAAGTATTTCTATATGTGTACAAGTATTAGCTTGCTATAATGTAACTACATAAAATTTTATTATACAGAGTATCATCATAAAAGTCTTTCCCACATTAGTACAGGAATGCTTATTTTCACATGATTGATTTTGAAGAGATCCTAAGTTCATCAAAGTTATTTTCTCCTCAAAAAGTATCACTATAACTATTTAATATTTGATAGTATTAATATGTTTCTTGCTTAGGAAACCAAAAATCAATTTATGATAGCATTTATACACACAAAGATCTCTAGTTAAACTATAAAAATTTTGATTTTAAGATGATAAATGACACAGAAAAATTTGAAATGTTAATCCCTCAAAAAAAAATAATATTGTAAGGAAAGACATTTTGTTTCTGTAAAAAACAAAATAGGAAAAATTAACTTTTTTATGGTAATTTGATAGTGTTCATGGTGTACAAGGTGTGAAGGGAAGACTAGTACCTCTGGTATGAGGGCTGCCAAGCCCTTCTTCAAGGCTGCTTTCTACCTTTGGTGTACACTTGCTAACCAACTTTCACCTATGGCTGCAAGAAGCTGTAGCATGCACAGTGGCCACACCTCAGTAAAACCATCTTGGCAAATAGGCTAAATCAGGTTGAGAGCAACTGACAGGTCTCAAATATGTCAGTGAGATGCTGAATGAAGTGAGCAGAACTGGGAGAACACTGTACACAGTCATAGCCACATTAGCAATGATCAACTACAACAGACTTAGCTCTTCTCAGCAATACAATGATCCTAGACGATTCCAAAAGATTCCTGATGAAAAATGCTACAGAGCCTGAATAAAGAGCAAAGCTTATTATTTTCACTTTTTTGAAAAAAAATTTTTCTTTCATGTGATTTTTCCTTTTTGTTCTGATTCTTCTTTCATAACATGACTAATGTGGAAATAGGTTTAACATGACTATACAGGTATGACTTAGATTGCTTGCTGTCTCGGGGAATGAGGGAAGGCAGGGAGAGAGGGAGAAAATTTTGGAACTCAAAATCTTCTGAAAACAAATGGTGAAAATTCTTTTACATGTAACTGGAGAAAAATAAAATACTATCAAGTGAGCTGGTATGGGGGGGGGGGGGTTGAACATTTCCCACAAGGAATAGGCAAATATGAACAATCTGTTCAAACAGGTCATGCAGGCAAGAGAAGCAGATTCTGTGCAGTGCTTTGAACTTGGGCAGACATCGAGGATAGCAAGGTTATCTATTGCATCCTGAGCCACTGACAGTCATCTTGACTTTTATCTTGCCACTGGACTTCAAAGACTCTGGAGGACTGAGGGGACTGACTTTCTGTAACTCTGCCTCACTTAAATCCAATTTATGTGCAAGTCAAAAGATATCACTCATACCATTTTAATCTACTTCAAAGTCCAGTGGCAATGAGCAAGCCATGAAGCAGCAGGTGTAGATAGACTGGAAGCTGTAATCACAACCGGGCACAGAGGCAACCCAAGCCACAGGGACATGTTCTCACTCGCCTGAAGCAGCAATGGGATTCAGTAGCTCCCTGAGTGCCTGAGCAGTGTTTTTTAAGTTCTGCATCACTCACTTCATGGCATGAGGAAGGAGCTTTTGGAAAAAGTGCCCTAAAAACTGCTTCCCCCACCCTGAAACCTAATCCTGGTCGTCTTATTGCAAAAAGGCAAGGATCCTACCCTGTGGTTGAAACATAAAAATGTACAAAAACTTCTGCAAAAATGATTCTGCTCACCATTGGTATGTGGAATGTGTGTGCATGCCTATGAACAACAAGAAATCCAGGAGACTTGAAAGACAAAGAGCTCCTGTTAGAAAACTCAGCACATATCACATTCAAATAGCAGTCTTGAGTGAAAAAAAGACTACTAAATGAAGACCAGCTTACTGAATGTTTTTCTGGAGTGGTCACAGTGAGAAAAACCATGAAGTTGGCATAGGTTTAGCAATCAAATATAATGTGGTCAACAAGTTTGCACGCCTTCCAAAAGAAAAGAAAATGACACGCTCATGACAATACAACTGCCAGTTGTAGGAAAGTGCCACACCACCATCATCAATGCATATGCTTCCCACCATGTCAAATCTTGATGATGTCAAAGAAAAATTTTATAAAAACTTGAGACTGTCATCATCAATGCGCCAAAAGAGGACAAGCTTGTGGGTGACTTTAAAACCAAAATAGGCACAGACTATCAGACATGGCAGGGAACCCTTGGGGGAAATGGAGTCAGAAACAGCCACAGCAAGAGTCACTTATCATTGAAGATCTGTGGGTCTCATGACCTTCTCATCACCAAAACTGTCTTCAATTTACCTAAATGCAATAAAACTTCATGGAGACACACTCACAGGAAACACTGGCATTTAGCAGATTATGTCACTGCAAGGAGAATAGACACACAGGATATGAGTGGCCAAGGTAACGTGTGGCTGGCAGAGTGCTGGACTGATCATAGAATTATCCTCTCAAAGCTATACATTCACATTCAACAAAAGCAGCAACCAGTGTGGGGGGATGGGAGGGGTGGCGGAAGAGCTAAGAATGGGAGGGGTGGCAGAAGAGCTAAGACGGCTGCTTGCAAGGCTCCAGACAGAGATGCTTCTGGAGCCTCTGGTCCACACAGTGGGAGGAATCAAGTGGCAGATCAGAGCAGGAGTGCAGGGAAGGCTTTGCTGGTGCAGAGGCAGGGTTCTCTTGTGTTGCCCTGCTTGGATCTGGGTCACAGTCCTAGTTGGCAGTTCTTGGGGGAGAAGGAGGGCTGGTGTGGCAAAGTTTGCAGCAGCTGTGGAGAGGGAGTCCTCCTGTTGGTTACACAGCAGAAAGGAGTGCTTGCACTCACAGACCACAGCACAGGCCAGGAGAGGAGCACCACACCACCTCAGAACAGAAGTAGCTCAGCAAACAATAGCACAGTCCCAAGGGTCAAGTAGTTGGCTGGAAACATGACCAGGCAGCGAAAACGGACTCAGACTACAGAATCTTTTTTTGGTGACAAAGAAGACCAAAACATACAGCCAGAAGAAGTTAACAAAGTCATAGAGCCTACAACAAAAACCTCTAAGAAAAACATGAACTGGAATCAGACCATGGAAGAGCTCAAAAAGGATTTAGAAAAGCAAGTAAGAGAAGCAGAGGAAAAATTGGGAAGAGAACTGAGAGGGATGCGAGAAAGTCATGAAAACCAAGTCAATGACTTGCTAAAGGAGACCCAAAAAAAATACTGAAGAAAATAACACTTAAATAGGCTAACTCAAATGGCAAAGGACCTCCAAAAAGCCAGTGAGGAAAAGAATGCCTTAAAAGACAGAATTAGCCAAATGGAAAAGGAGGTCCAAAAGACCACTGAAGAAAATACCACCTTAAAAATTAGAATGGAGCAAGTGGAAGCTACTGACTTTATGAGAAATCAAGGTATTGTAAAACAGAACCAAAAGAATGAAAAAATGGAAGACAATGCGCAACATCTCATTGGAAAAACCACTGACCTGGAGAATAGATACAGAAGAGATAATTTAAAAATTGTTGGACTACCTGAAAGCCATGATCAAAAACAGAGCCTAGACATCATCTTTCAAGAAATTATCAAGAAAAACTGCCCTGACGTTTTAGAAGGCTAAAATATAAATTGAAAAAATCCACCAATCACCTCTTTAAAAACATCCCAAAAAGAAAACTCCTAGGAATATTGTCACCAAATTCCAGAGTTCCCAGATCACGGAGAAAATACTGCAAGCAGCCAGAAAGAAACAATCCTAGTATTGTAGAAACACAATCAGGAATCTAGCAGCTTCTACATTAAGGGATTGAAGGGCTTGAAATATGATATTCTGCAGGTCAAAGGTGCTAGGATTAAAACCAAGAATCATCTACCCAGCAAAACTGAGTATCATGCTCCAAGGCAAAATATTGACTTTCAATAAAATAAAGGACTTTCAAGCATTTCTTGATGAAAAGACCAGAGCTGAATAGAAAAATTGACTTTCAAATACAAGAATCAAGAGAAGCATGAAAAGGTAAACAAGAAAGAGAAACCATAAGGGACTTACTAAAGTTGAACCATTTTGTTTACTTTCCTACATAGAAAGATAATATTTGTAACTGATGAGACCTTTCTCAGTATTAGGGTAGTTGAAGGGAATATACATATATATAGACAGAAGGCAAAGGATGAGTTGAATATGAAGCGATGATATCTAAAAAAATAAATAAAATTAAGGGATGAGAGAGGAATATATTGGGAGGAAAAAGGGAGAGATAGAATGGGGTAAATTATCTCACATAAAAGTGGCAAGAAAAAGCAGTTACAATGGAAGAGAAAAGGGGGCAGGTGTAAAAGAATGAGTGAATCTTGCTCTCATTCGATTTGACTTAAGGAGGGAATAACACACTCAACTGGGTATCTTACCCTATAGGAAAGTAGGGGGAAAGGGAATAAGGGGGAAGGGGGACGATAGAAGGGAGGGCAGATTGGGAGAGAAGGTAGTCAAAAGCAAACACTTTTGAAAAGGGACAGGGTCAAGGGAGAAAACTGAATAAAAGGGGACAGGATAGGATGGAGGGAAATATAGTTAGTCTTTCAGAACATGTCTATTATGGAAATATTTTGCATAATGATACGTGTGGCCTATGTTGAATTGCTTGCCTTCTCAAGGAGGGTGGGTGGGGAGGGGAGAAGGGAGAGAATTTAGAACTCAAAGTTCGATAAACAAATGTTCCCCAAAAAAAAGTTTTTACATGCAACTGGGAAATAAGACATACAGGCAATGGAGTATAGAAATCTATCTTGCCCTACAAGAAAGTAAGGAAAAAGGGGATAAGGCGAGGGGGCAGAGACAGAAGAGACTGTAGACTGGGGAAAGGGGCAATCAAAATATATGTCATCTTCAGGTGGGAGAGAAGGTAGAAATGGGCAGAAAATGTGTAACTCAAAATCTTGTGGAAATCAATGTTGAAAACTAAAATATTAAATAATAAAAAAATAAATTTAACAAAAGCAGCAATCCCAAAGCAAGATGACTACCAGAAGACTTAATGTCAACAGATTAGAGCATTTCTCCAAGCAAGAACAGTTTGTTGCTAACTTGGAGGGAAAGCCAAGCCAACACATGATTCACAACAGTGGAGCAGAAAAGAAGTAGGTAGCTTTCAGAGATTTGGTGAAGAGCACTGCATTTGCTCATCTGGGCCAGAACTCTTTCAAACATCAGGATTGGTTTGATGAAAATGATGGGGAAATTCTGAAGTTACTAAATGAAAAAAAAGAACTCCACAGGGTTCACTAGCAGGATAGTTCATTCACCTCTAAGAAGGCAGCATTTAACTCCATCAAAAGTAAAGTACAAGCAAAGCTTAGAGAGATGCAGGATTCTTGACTTAGTAAGAAGGCAGATGAAATTCAGTTTTACACTAACAACAACAACCAAAGTGCTGTTATGATGCCCTAGGCTATTTACAGACCAAAGATCTATGGTGCATTTCAACTACTCACTGCTAATGGAGCCACACTGATCAGTGATAAGGACATGATCCTGGAGACATGGGCTGAACGCTTCCATAGCGTGCTCAACAGACAGTCATCAATCAATGCTGAAGGTTCTGACCATACACCTTAGTTCATCCCTCTCTAGACAAACTTCCAACTGAAGATGAACTTTTGAATGCCATTAGGGTCCTTCTTTGTGGCAAAGAACCCGGTGCTGACTCTGTTCCAGCTGAGATTTACAAGGCAGGGGTCTACTCCTCATACAAAAGCTGACTGAAATTTTCCAGGTTATACAGCAAGAGAAGGTTATACCCCCAGGAGTTTCAGGGTGCCTACACTATCCATCTGTGAAAAGGAGATAGGTTGTCCTGTGGAAATCACAGGTGGCTCTCTTAGTCATTGCCAATGATATTCTTGCTAGAGTCCTCCTTGATAGGCTGATCCTTCACCTGGAAGACGTGCGTCTACCCAAGAGCTGGTGTGGCTTCAGAAACAGCTGAAGAGTGGTTGATATGGTGTTTGCTCACCAACAACTCCAGATGAAATGCCAGATGCAGAACCAAGGTCTGAACACAACACTCATCAATCTAAGGCCTTTGAAACCATCAGTCATGAGGGCTTGTGAAAGATCATAGCAAAAATTGGTTGCCCGGAGAAGTTCATCAGTACTGTATGCCAGTTCCATGGCAGCACAATTGCACGGCTTCTGGATAATGGATGATGCTCTTGCACTTCTCTAGTTACCAACAGAGTGAAGCTGGGCTGTGTGCCTACTCTCATGCTTTTTAGCATGATGTTTTCAGCCATGTTGTCAAATGCATCCAATGAGGACAAACACAGCATCAAGGTCAGCTACTGCACTGATGGTAAATTCTTCAACTTGAAAAGGCTGTAAGTCAAGCATAAAGTGGAAGGAGAGACATCTCCATTCCAAATGTTCACATGGATTATTTGGGCCTGACCTGTGATAGATTCCCGAGCTCATATTGATCTGATGAGCCACAGTTAGATACACCGTATGTACGCTGACCCCAAGGTAGTGACGTCATTTTGGTCATCTTCAAGTACAAAAGACAACCACCACCACCATTGTTAATGTTTCATTTATGGTGAAATGGCACTGATAAGGTCATAGCAGAAAAAAGGGTACTGAATGTAAATTTTGAACAGTAGAAATAATACAAAGCTATAATTTGTTTGACATTTTCTACTGAAGTCATGACAGCTAGAATGTCCTTCCTGTCTATACCTAGGGCTAGGCTCTCTAGGGTGGGCAATAGAGCACTTTCAAAGGACTCTTTACATATACAATGTACTAACTTTTACCATTTTCTAGAGACACAACTGCTGATATTTATTATATATTAATATATACTAATATATTAATATAATATAATATAATATATTAATATAATAAATATTATATATTTATTATATAGCTCATATACATCTACTCACCAGCCTTCATCTAGGGCTGAATTTGCTTTAGAATTAGTTTACTATGTATTTGTGCAGATCTGTATTCTGTATAGATTAGGAGAAGACATTCATTGCTAGCAAAATAATTTAACCCACCTTAACTTATGGCCCTGTGACATTATATGTAATTTAAAATTTAGCCATGCTCTTCTATCTTTTCTGATGGGAATGTTATTAATGAAAGAAAATAGAATAAGTTTATAAATGACAGTATAAGGGCCAGACCTAATTTTACATACTTTTTAACTTTTAAAATTGATATGTCAACTTCAATTGAATTAATGAATTTATGTGCCCCTCTACCTTACATTACTCACAGCCAAGTAATGCCAATGTTGTTATTCTCTATGATATCAATGAAAGATCAGTGCTGTCTTTTCACCTAAATGTGATTTGCGGGGGGAAAAAATTGGAAGTATTTATAAATTTAACTTGCTTATTCATATTAACCCTTGGGCACAATGAAACAGGTAGTGATAAATAACAAACCTCGTACACAGGAATTTCCATCCACCACAAACAAGCCATTCTATCCCTCTTCTTCTGTAAGTTACTCGGGCCCTTGGTAATGTGTGATAATCACTTTCATCATTTTCAAAACCTTCTTCAGACATCATTAGTGGCATTTCATCCAAATGGGAGGATTCGTCTTCTAGCTGATATCTACTTAAAGAAAAAAACATAGTCAGTAAAAAAAATATAGAAGAGCCCTCCGTGCTTCTGCTTTATCCTGCTACTTTTAAAATCAAATTCCCTAGTCACATACATTCTCATAAGCAGTTCAGTGGGTATCACAATCATCTACTGTGTATTCCCCATGTCTGGTGGTCCAAACATTCTCACTTTCAACCAGCCTGACAAGAAGTAACTATTGTCTCTCAACTTCCATATATTTCTAAGAAGAGAGGTACCACAGTGTTGAGGAAATGTTGTTTTAAAAACAAAAGACAGATTATTCAAGTCTTTGTTTTGACGCTTAATATTTGTCTGAAGCTGAACAAATCCCTTAAACTTTCTTAGCCTAAATGTTCTCTTCTGTAAAAGGGGGATAAACAACTACTTATACCTACCTCACAGCACTGCTGTGAGAAAAAAAAATTGTGATGTTAAGGTACTATATAAATTTGAATTATTATACTCAATGCTAACAGCTTATTGTTTTATTCTTCAACATGTTAGATGTATGAACATAGCAACTCTATCAGTGTATTGGAAACAAAGGCTGGATTTACTCAATATTTAAATTACTATTTTCAAGGCTGGATTTACTATAGTAAAAGGTTCTACTGGTCAAGTATGAACATATAAGATGGCTGTGGGCCATCTAGCAAAAAATAATCAGAAAAGTTTCAAAAGAGCAACCTCTTTCTGGATAGAAGAAAACAAATGTCCAATTTCTTTTAAGAAGTATTCTTTAAAATTCTTTTTAAAGTAAGGCATTCAGAATAATATAAGAATAGAAGATAAGGGATTTAGAGCTGGAAACACCTCAAAGACAATCTAGGCAGTCAGTGAGTCAACTAGTCAGGCAACTCTATGTCAGGCACTGTACTAAGCGCTGGCAATATAAACAAAAGCAAAACACAGTCCCTGCTCTCAAGAAGCTCACGGTCTAATGAAGACTTCTAATGAAGGGAAAAGAATGCCAATAACTATGTACAAATAAGATATAAACAGAGGGGAGGTACGAAGATTAAGGAAGACTGAGAAAGGACAGTAAAGCATGCTATAAATAGCAGTTCTACGCGATCAGAGAGCAATTTTCAACCACACGAAACATCCAAAGAAATGTCAGTAACATACTAATGTGGGGGGTTAAATATGAAAAGAAAATTTAAAAAATAAATAAGATAGATAAAAGAATTTAGGAATTAATGAATATATATTTATGAACTTATATAAAATAAACATTGAATATGTAAATGAATGATTATGAATGAAAATACATAAATATACACATAAGTATATAAATATGCCCACATATTATATATGTACATATAAATATTTACATATAGAGACTAGTTACCATAATATGTAAAACTCATTGTACTGCTATATAGAAATTACAGCAGAAATATTCTAGTTCTGCTATCATCATATAAATCTCCCACAGACAACATGTATATACTATATATACACAACATATATGTGTGTGTGTATGTGTTTATATATATATATAAATAAAATCAAACTGGAAGAGGGGAAAGAAGCACTAGCAGGTAGCAGTAATCAGGAAAACTCAGGAAGAAGGTGGTATGAATAGTTTTGAAAGAAATAGGGATTTTAAGAGGTAGCAGTAAGGACAGAGTGCATCCCAGGTCTTGGTGACAGCCAACAGAAAAGTATGGAGATGAGACAAGGATGCCATGTATAAGGAACATAAAAAGGCTAAATTGGCTACAATACAGAGTTTGGGAAGGGGGGATGAATAATAAGATTGAAAGGGTCATTTCATTTGATGATTAAAAAGCAATTATATGCCTAACATTTAAGTAAACGAGCACTGGTGAAAAAAAATAATAAAAAAATATCAAAAAAACCATTTTCTAAACCAATGAAATTCATATGTAACTATAATTATCATGACATGAAAGGAGGTTTTAACATTTAGACTGAACATGCTGTCTATTCCATTAAACATTTTCTCCTTTATACCCCAATCTCATCATTCTTTTGTTTCACATTTTTCAGAATTAGAAATGGTGATCACAGCTACATATGTTAAATTATTGACAGATCTTCTAAATCTCTGGGCTGTAGTTATTGTAATGGAAAAAGTATTAGACTTGGAATCAGAAGAAACCTAGCTTCATATTCTGCTTCTGGCAATGATTAATTGTATGACTATAGGCAGGTAATGGAACTTAACCTTTCTGGACTTCAGTTTCTCCTGTGACATGGGAACAACAAGTTTATTAAGCACCTACTAAGTACAAGACAGACAGGCCTAGAGTCCTCAAAATCTGTTCAAATCTGACCTCAGATGCTTAACTAGCTTTGTAACCCCCTGTAAGGTCAACTACACTGGCATACCCAGGATGGCTGCTAGCACAGGTTCTTAGATCTACTTTACTTGGAAAGACAGCTATTTAAAGGGTCGCTAGTACAGGAGAAAAGTCATCACCCTGAACTTCAGAGAAAATATAAACAGAGAAAATACAAGCAGAGAAATAAATACTAACAGACAGGACAGGGCTCTACTGCCTGAATCAAAGCAATATTGCTATACACTTAACATACATCACTGGATTGAGAGAGCCTTTACCTCTGAGCAGTTGAAGAGCTCTGAACACGAGTGAGCTGTGTGTATGTATGTGTGATACAGTCTTTCAGTTAATAGGCTCAGAGCCAGAAAGCATCACAACCCTCCTGACGCAGTGCCTAATTAGAAACTGGCAAAAGATGTGAGAGCCTTCCTACAAGCAAGTCTCTCCTAAGGCAAGTCCCTCCCACAATGGGCTCCACGTGAGGCCTATTAATGGGTAGGGAAGATCTTATTATGTCATTAACATTACACCCACAAATCAGTTAGCCCTGTTTATCTCAGTTTCCTCATCTATAAAATGAGCTGGAGAAAGAAACGGCAAATCACTCCGGCATCTCTGCCAAGAATACTCCAAATGGGGTCACGAAGAGTCAAACGCAACTGGAAAAACGACAACAAAAAGGTTTCTTTTTTAGGACCACTAGGTAGTGAACTGGGCAGAGCAATGGGATTAGAATCAGGAAGACTCATCTTCCTGAGTTCAAATCTAGCCTCAGACACTCACTAGCTGTGCGACCCTGGGCAAGTCACTTAAATCTGTTTGCTTCAGTTCCTCATCTAGAAAATGGAGAAATATATGATAAAACACTCCAATATCTTTGTCAAGAAAACCCCAAATAGGGTCACAAAGAATTTGGCACAACTGAAACAATTCAACAGCAAAAAAGTACCAAAAATTACACTAAACACTGGGGATTCGAAGAAAGATAAAACATGGTTCCAGCTCTCAAGAAGCTCACAGTCTAATGGAGGAGGCATCAAGCAAGCAACTATGTACAAACAAGATATATGCATAGTAAATTGGAAATAATCTCAAAGGGAAGGGACTAAGAAGCAACTAGGAAGGGGTGCAAAGGACCTGGAGTCAGGAAAATTTGATTCCAAATCTGCTCTCACATAAGGACTACCTGTGTGACCCTGGGCTTAGCTCTGTTTGCCTCAGTCTCCTCAACCGTAAAATAGGGAAAATAATTGCATCTACCTCCCAGAGTTGTTAAAGAGGATCAAATGAGATAAAATGTGTAAGAAGCACTTACACAGTGTCTGGCATGTAGAAGGCACTATATGAATGCTCGTTCCCTTCCTTCTCTTCCACTAAGATTAAGGAGGACAAGCAAAGGCTTCTTTGTAAAAGGTGGGACTTTAGTTGAAACTTAAAAGAAGTCAGGAAAGCTAGATGGCATAGATGTGGACAGAGAAAGTTCCAGGAAAAACACGAAGTCTCAGTATAAAATGTCTTGTGCAAGAACAACAGCAAGGGGGCCAATGTCACTGAATCAAAGTACCTGGAGGAGAATGAAGTATAAAAAGACTAGAAAGGTAAGAAGAAGCTAGATTAAGACAGATTTAAAAGCCAGACAATTTTATATTTGATCCTGGAGACAACAGGAAGCCACTAGGTTATACTAAATAGAAGGGTGATATGATCAGATATATTCCACAGGTGAGTGAGTTTCGACCAATGTGAGGAGAGAGTTGAGTCAGAAAGACCAAACAGCAGTCCCCTGCAATAGTGCAGGCATGAGGCGATAAGGGCCTGCACCAAAGTGGGGGGTAAGTATCAGAGGAGAGAACGCATATTTGAGAGATGTTACAAAGGTAGAAATGATAAGACTTGACAACTGGCTGGATATGGGGACCAAGAAATGAGAAAAAGTGAAGACCAGAGGTTGACATCTAGGTTACAGATCAGGCTTACTAGAAGGATGGTAGTACCCTATTCAGTAGTAGAGAAGTTAGGAAGAGGTCAAGGTATAGGCAGAAAGATAATGAGTTCAATTTGGACATGCAGTGTTTAATACATCTACAGGATTTCCTATCTGAGATAAGCAATAGGGAGCTGAAGATTCAAGACTGGATGTCAGGAGAGCAGTTAAAGATGGACAAACAGATATGAGAAGACTAAATAAAGAGGGAAAAGAGAAAAGGATCCAGGTGACACCTATGATTATTGGATGTAACCTGGATACAGGATCCAGCAAAGGAGCCTGAGAAAAAACAGAAAGATAAGAGAACCAAAAGAGATTAGTGTCGTGAAAACAGAGAAGACAGTATTGAGCACCAAAGAGAAGCTGCAATTCAACAGTGTCAAAAACTGCAGAGGTAAAAATTGAAGATTGAGAATAGGTCAGGTTTTGTTGTGTAGAAAATAACATCAAGACAAGACCTGGGTTCGAGGTAAATTTTAAGTGTGGATTTATTGATCAAGCGCATAACTACCTGGAGTATGCACTCAAATCAGGCAGTCCCGAACTGAGGGACTACAAGGCTTATAAAAGGAAAAACCACAATTACACAATTAGAGAGGGTGCCTAGCAGAAGCAATGACATACAGAAGTAAAGAACAGCCATTGGTTGGATCAATATCTCAGGGCTAATTTGGGAATATGGCGCAAGGGTACATGAGTGCAACCATCTTGTGACTTGGGGGTCCCTCCCAGGGTGGTCAGTTTCCTAGAACAGGGTGAAGAGTACAGGGTGGTGGGACATGCAAGGGGCAGTGCAATTCCCCAGAACAGGGTCATATTCTGGGCAAAGTGTGGAGGACCTCTGTACCCCCTGCTTGGTCAGCTATGTTCTGGGTGGAGGGACCTAGCTTGGTCAGCGAAACAGTTGCACCATAACCCCGGGTGTGGTGACCCTATTTGGTAACAGGGTGGTCCCTCCTTAAGATAACTTATACCCTACCCTGGAACTGGCTGATGTAGAGAGAATGTAGAGAGAGGGAACTAGCCTTGGGCAATCTACCCAGGACTATGCCTTAAGCTGTTTCAAGCCATTATAGGGTGTAGGGCAGAAACAAAGACAATATAAAGGGGATTAATGGTGGGCTCTAAGGGGACTAATAGGGGGCTTCAGTTTGGGTGTAACAGTTTAAGCAATTAAGATATTGTTAGTAACTTTGGAGAGGGTAATTTTGATTTGATGAGGTCAGAAGCCAGAATGCAGAAAGAAGAGAATGGAGGAAAGGAAGTATGGGCATCAATGGTAGATGGCCTTCTCAAACAGTTTAGTCACAAAAGGCAGGAAATACAGGACAATAGCTAGCAGAGATGAATGGATCAAATAAGGATTTTTTAAGGATAGGGGAGACATCTGTGTATTTTTAGGTAAGAGTGAAAGCAATGAGTAAACAGGAAGAGATTGAAGATAAGTCAAAGAGGGGACTCTTTATACGGGACTATCTTCTGGAGAAGATGGGACAGAATAGGATTACTTGGGTCTGTAGTTGGGTTCTGCTTGGCAAGGAAAAGAGCCACCTCTTCTTGTGAGACAGGAGTAAAGGTAGAGATAGTGGCAGAAGGCATCTGATAGATGCTAGATAAGAAGTGGATGGGAGAACAGGAAGCTTTTAGCAAATGATTTCAATTTTTTTTTTCAGTGAAAAAAAGAGGGATGGTTCTCAGATGTTAGAAGTGGGGATAGGGAAGTTCAAGGCACAATGAAAAGCTTTGGAAAAGCAGCTGTGGCAAATGAAATATTAAACCAATTAGATTGGCATAAAAGGAATGCCTCGTCTTAGTGAGGGCCCAGTTGAGATTATATAACACAAATCTGTAGTGGATCCATGTAATGGCAAATAAAGTGGGACTTTTTGTTGTCTTTTGTTTTGGAGTGCTTCTCAGCACTATGGGAATCAAGTGTCTTTGAGTCTCGCCTTTGTTACAACCAAGAATCTTTGATTGAATGGGAGTCTTTGATGACCTGCTTAAGAAACAAAAAAGGCCTGGGTCACATGGGTTTGAGTCATATGGCTGTGATGCCCTCTGACCCTGAAGAAATCTATATAAACTCTGAAGTTAGCATTTTGCTTGAGGCTCACTCCCTGAAGAGTGTCATGTGATCTGACCAGATGAGACTCTAGGTAGCCATTAAGGAACCCCTCTGGCTTTGAAAAACCCAGTTGTTGGTGCTTCTCTCTCTGGTAACTATGTATGTAATGTCTTGGGCAGACAGCTAGATGCCTGTCTACTGATTTGTGTTATTTTGCTCTGTTTATATAATTTCTGCTTGTAATTTCTGTTTGTGTTTTCTGTGAATTTCAGGGCACTGACTTTTTCCCCTGAACTAAGTGAATGACATATGTATGTTTAATTAAAGTGGGACTGTAAATCCATTAAAATGGCTTTCCTTAGAAAAGCAGATCAAAGAACCTATGCTAGCAGCCCTCCTGTGTGCTGGTGTTATTGGTCTTACACAGCCACAATAGCAGCAAGTAGCATTGTTGTTACAATCCAGTAAGCACAGTTTCATGATTTATTTTTTATTATATGTGCCTGTTGTCTCCCCTGTTAAAATTCAAGGTCTTACAAAAGGGACTTCCTTCATTTGTTGAATATGAATCCTCAGTGCCTAGTACAATACTAGGCACATGGTAGCAGCTTAACAAATACTTGTTGATTGACTGATTATTACAGGTAGAAATTTGGGGGAAGGGCTCTCAGTAGCTCTCCTATCCTCACAAAACAGCTTGCTTTATCCTTGGATGGAAGATCAGAGAGCTTATTTCCCCTCTGAGGTTCCTGACACCCTTCTGTATCCTTGGCAACTCTAACATGACCTGTTACCCATGGTGTATCTCAAATATTTACTATTCAATATCTACAAAATCTATAAGGCATCATCAAAAGAAGATGTACCTTATTTTAAAGTCTCAAGAAAAAATAACTACACAAGACACCCATGAGCTAATACCAAATTATTCTTTTTGCTTTACCTTTTCATACCTACCTCATAAATTTATAGAATCAGAGAATTTTAGAATTGAAAGAGACCATAAATTATTTAGTTCAAACACTTCATTTTAAAGGGGAGCCTCAGAAACTAAGTAACATGCCCAAAATCAGTAGGCAAAGCTAGACTAGAATTTTATCCCCTTCCTATCCCATACTACACTGTCCCACCACTTGATCTTACTCTGAGAATTTGACCTTCTACCTCCTATTCTTACTGCAAGAGCAATAATTAAATCATTACTACTACAGCTGCTGCTGTTATAAAAGTATATGACATTCTATAGTCTTGTAATTTCATTCACAATCCCTGTGACAGCCTAAACCAAAACTTTCTTTTCCACACAGTAGTAAATCCCTATAGTAATCTACTGTTTGATAAATCCAGAGACTCTAACTTCTGGGATAAGAACTCACTACCTGCCAAAAACTGCTGGGAAAACTGGAAAATATTATGGCAGAAACCAAGCATAGATCAACATCTCACACACTATACCAAGATAAGGTCAAAATGGATATATGATTTAGGCATAAAGGGTGACACCATAAACAAATTAGGAGAGCAAGGAATAGTTTACCTGTCAGATCTATGGAGAAGATTTGTGACCAAACAAGATAGAAAAAACATTATGAAATGCAAAATGAATAATTTTGATCACATTAAATTTAAAAAGTTTTGCACAAGGCCAATGCAACCAAGATTAGAAGGATAGCAAAAAGCTAGGAAATAATTTTTGCCACCAGTATTTCTAGTAAGGGCCTCATTTCTCAAATATATAGAGAACTGAGTCAAATTCATTAGTCAACACAAGTCATTCCCCAATTGATAAATGGTCAAAGGATATTAACAGGTAGTTTTCAGATGAAGAAATTAAAGCTACCTATAGTCATATAAAAAAAAATGCTCTAAATCACTACTGATTAAAGAAACGGGAATTAAAATGACTGAGGTACCACCTCACACCTATCAGATTGGTTAATATGACAGAAAAGGGAAATGATAAATGTTGAAGAAGATGTGGGAAAATTGGAACACTAAAGAATGCATTGTTGGCGGAGTTGTAAGCTAATTTACCCATTCTGGTGAGCAGTTTGGAACTATGCCCAAAGGGCTATAAAAATATGCATACATACCCTTTGATCCAGCAATACCACTACTAGATCTGTATCCCAAGGAGTTCATAAGAAAGGGAAAAGGAGCCACATGTACAAAAATATTTGTAAGCACCTCTTTTTTGTGGTGGCAAAGAATTAGAAATTGAGGAGATGCCCATCAACCAGGGAATGGCTGAACAAGTTGTGGTATATGAATGTAATGGATTACTATTGTGCTATAAGAAATGATGAGCAGGCAGATTTCAGAAAAACCTGGAGACTTAACATGAACCAATGCTGAGGAAAGTAAGCAGAACCAGGAGAACACTGTACATAGTAACCGCAACATCGCGCCATGATCAAGTGTGACAAGACTTAGCTCTTCTCAGCAATACAAAGAACTAAGACAATTTCAAAAGACTCATGATGGCAAATGCTATCCACATCCAGAGAAATAACTATGGAGTTTGAATGTCGATCACAAAATACTATTTTCACTTTTTTTTTTGTTTTTTTTCTTTCTCGTGGTTTTTCCCTTTTGTTCTGATTCTTCTTTTACAACATGACTAATGTGGAAATATAATTATGATGATTGTACATGTATAACCAATATCAGATTGCTTGCTGTCTTGAGGAGGGAGGAGAGGAGGAAGAAAAATTTAGAACTCTGGAATCTCATAAAAGTGAATGTCAAAAAAAAATACTCCTTAGCAGCCCTACTCCTCTAATTGAGCTTTAATACCTCTACGTCACATTTATAAGAATGTAAGGTTCTTGAGAGCAAGATCATCTCATTCTTGTCTTTGCATCCCCAACACTTAACACCTCACTGATTCTCAATTTACTGAATGCCTACAATCAACAAATAACAAATTCAAGGAATAAAAAAAAATAGAATCTGTCCTCAAGGAATTCTGAATATAAGTATAAAAAACACATTAAGATACGTATATTCAGAATTCCTTGAGGACAGAGTCTATTTTTTTTTTATTCCTCAAATTTGTTAGAATAAGGGTTTCAAAGGTGAAAGAGAACTGCCCATGAGAGGTAGATATCTCCCATACACAGAATAGGAATATGTAAAGGCATAAAAGATGTAGGTAGCAGCACTGAAGTAAATCTTGAATGATAAGAAAAAAAAATTTTTAATATGGTATTAAAAGCTATTGTCTTCTCTTTAATCCCCCTTCCCTCGCCCCTAATTGGCTTCCTGTTGAGTCTGATATATTTCTGTACTAAAATATGTGTGTGTTCAACCTTCCTTTCTCTGTTTTAGAGAAGACTGATGTTCATGTGATACTTATTGCCATACCACTTCTTCCTCGGTCTTCTTCTCAGGCACGCCAATTATGAAAAACAGCTAGTTTCACCCTTCTTATCCCTTTCTATACTAGAGGATTCCTTTTATGCTCCTTTCTCTTTCCCCTCTTAAAACTTTTGGTAACAGAATCAATCTACCTCAGGGTACTCTTTTTTGTATTTATTCCCTCAATAGCCTTGGAGGACATTAAAGTTCTAGAGCAACATTTGTTTCTTTACCCTCTATTAAAATGTTACTGTTATACCTTCATAGATCCAATTGCTCAGAGAAATTTAACTTTCTAGGTTTCTCTTAATTCTGAATTTGTATTTCAAAGCTCAAACTCAGCTCTGATCTTTTCATTAAAAATGCTTGGAAGTCTTCTATTCCATTAAAAGTCGATTTTCCTCCATAGGACTATATCCAGCTTCACAGGTTAGGTTATTCTTGATTTCAAGCCATTATATTTGGCCACTGAGAACGTTATTTTTCTAAGATCTCCTCTGATTTTTAGAAGAAGTTGCCAAGTCCTATATGATCCTACAATTCCTTAGTTCTTGAAATCCTTTCTGGATTTTTGCAGTATTTTTTAATTTAATGTAGAAACACTGGGGTTTTGCTGACATTCCTAGGATTTTTCCTTTTGAAGGTTTTTTCAGAAGATGATCAGAGGATTCTTTCTAACTTCTCCTTATCTTCTGGGTCTAACAGATCTGAGTAGTTTTCATCTGATTTCTTGAAATATGACATGCAGACATTTTTAAAAAAACATGGCGTTCAGCACCATCAAATAATTCTTAAACTCTTCTTTTCTTGTTTTTCAGGTCACTTTTTTAAAATATTAGATACCTTATGTTTTCTTCTAATTTTTTCCATCTTTTGATTTTGTATTTAATTTCTTGCTGATTCATGAAGTGACTGATTTTTATTTGGTTTATTCGAGTTTTGAGGGAATCCATTACTTGAGGAAAGTTACCACTTTCTTGTTTAAGCTATTTATTCTGTTTCCAATTTGTTCCTTGAGAGATTTTATCTCACTTTTTATCTCCTGCTTCATTTCTTCTCTCAGGGGTTCTTAACCTTTTTTTATGTCATGAAGCACACTGGCAGTCTAATGAAGCCTATGGACTTCTCAGAATGTTTGTAAATGCATGGTACTGATTACAAATACACAGGAAAGCAATAACATTGAAACAGTAATATTGCAATAATATTGCAACATCAAAATTCATGGACTTCAGTTAAAGACATTTGCTCTAGGTATTCTTGCAATAATCCATCTTTTTCCAGTGAGTCCGTTTAAAATCGTTAGTGTTACTTCATCCTTCTCTGCTTAATTCTGGGGTATTTCTAGATTGACAGCAATTGTTATTCTGTTTGGTTTCTTCTTTGGTTTGCTCATTTGTCCAGCTTTGGTACCTTAACTGGTGCTTTGTGCCAGGGCCAGGGTCTGCCCCCTCCTAAAGTTTTGGGTAGGGTAGTCGGTCCTGCTTGGTCTCAGGTCCAATCCTGTGGTTTTCTATGCCAACCTCCTCCTCCCAGGGTTCAACTCCTATTGGAACTTTGAAGTTCAAAATGCTATATCTTCAGGAGCCTCCACAGTATCTCAGGAAAGAGTGGTAGGGACCTCAGAGCCCCTGAGCACATAAACTCTCTCAGTCTGAACACTGAACAGGTCAGTACCCATCCTGGTGGCTTCCAATAAGTTTCTACCAGGTCTGGGGCTTTCCAAAGGGAGCCTCCAGCTCTTACTATTACCAGAGAGCCTGGTAGGTAGGATACATGCCCCTGGTTGTGCTCAGCAGTTGCAGACTTATTTCCCTGTACTGGTACTGCCTATGTCTTTTTGTGTAATTCAAGGGTAGTAAAAGTCACTTGGTATAGTTTCTCATTTCTAGATCATTATTAGGTCTGGTGCTAACTTCTGACTTTTGCTCAATAAAGTAAATGGGTACTGGGTGGTCTGTTTCCATTCAGGCAACCATTCTGGCAGGAAATCTGAGTAGTTTGGTTAGGTTATAGAATGTTTTATAGGTGAGTAGACAGAAAAAGCTGGATAGTTATACTGATACCTTACTGCAGAGAATAATAAAATCTGGCAGTGTAGTAGGAAGGCTGAATTTATGATCTCAAAAAGGATCATATAAATATCTGAATGGTTCGAAATCGATGGGCATACAGAATTCTCCAAGCAGAAGGCATCAAAAAATTTATTCAGGGCCCAGAGCAACAAATTAGCAAACCAACCTCCCCATTCCAGTATTGTGAACACAAGCCTCCAGGCCCAGTAGGCCCGCCTCACAAGAGTAGCCAGGAGGCCACAAAAAAATAAGATGGCATAAATCATATTCACCACTAGAACTCCTGGGTCCACACAGGGGTCAGATTTTTTCTAGCTATAGTTTTCTCGCCTCTCCTCGCAGCCAAGCCTCTGGTGTTCTCAAGTCAACGACTAGAGACCAGAGTTCAGAGACCCATTGGTTCCCGAATTGGCTCCTTTTAAGTCTTTAATCTACGCCCACAGGGGTTTCACACCAGATAGGGCTTTGGGCCTGGGGCTTAGCGTTTAACAGGTGAAAGTACTTTCACCATGAACAAAAGCCAAACTCCTCAAGGGCACCCGTTAAACTAAGCCCATTTTTGTCTTACTGGCACACTCCACCCTTATGTTCTAGGATAATTTAATCAGCTATGTATCCTAGAATATACATTGACCTATTAT
>CM053622.1:174992952-175048354 GCA_028646595.1 Phalanger gymnotis
TTTCACACCTGATAGGGCTTTGGGCCTGGGGCTTAGCGTTTAACAGGTGAAAGTACTTTCACCATGAACAAAAGCCAAACTCCTCAAGGGCACCCGTTAAACTAAGCCCATTTTTGTCTTACTGGCACAGGCAGTCAAAGAACTTTAAAGTTTGCAAGGCTTTACTACAATATCTTTTTTTATCCTTACACAATCTTTGTCTTACTTTTGTATTTGTATCCCCAGGACTGTACCCAATATATAACAAACATTGAAAAATGTTTGTAGGTTGACTGAGGTCAGTACTGCATATATTTTGGCAGATAAGGAGTCTTAAGAAGGCAAGTGAGGTGCCCAAGGTCACATAGCTATTAAATGCCAGTGACAAAGAGCCAAATCCAAGTCCCTCCTCACTCCACACCTTGATCTCTTCCTGATATGCTATTCATTGTCTTTCAGAGAGCTTTAAATGCCATGCTAAGATGACTGAACCTTATTTGGTAGGCAGTATATAACCTTGGGCGGGACTGAGAATTGGATGACTACACCTAAAATACTGTCGTTAATTTGTCCATGTCAATTGGGGAGAAGTGATTAGTAGAGCCCCAGGAATCTATCCTTGGATCTGTACTGTTTCACATTTTCATGACTTAGATGAATGCCTATAGGACATGCTTAACAAATATGCAGTTGACACAGTTAGTCCATTAGAAAGTAAGGTCATACAATCAACAATTATTTATTAAGGATATCATCATCATCATCATATCTAGTATTTATATAGCCCTTTAATCTTTATAAATCAACTTACATATGTTATATTTTTTCAGTACTATTCAATCATAACACTTACTACGTGCCAGCCATTGTGCTAGGCAATAGGTTTAGAAAGAATAATTTCTATTGCAATATTAAATGTTAGCAACAAGAGGGAAGGTCCACAACACCTCATGCCTAGACTACTGTAATGGCCTGCTGGTTAGTCTGCCTGCTTCAAATCTCTCCCCATTCCAATCCATCCTTCTTTCAGCCCCTAAAGTGAAGAGTCAAGCAAGTCACACCTCCCTCCCCGCCCCTCAATAAACTTCAGTGGCTCCAGTAACAAGTACCTGAGAATGGGGGGAGGGGAAAGGAGACCAAGACCAAGGCTGGGGGTTCTTCTTTTCCCCCCAAGCAATTCCGTTTTAAGAGCTTATCTGGAAGGGTTCTACTCTAAATTACTAGAGGATTAAATCCTTAGGTTCTCCACCAATTACTATTTATAGGTGACCCATAAGGCATGACCAAGTTTCCTCAATAATCTGAACACATTTCCTATGTGATTTCATTTCATTTCATGCCTTTCAAGGACTACTCACACTTAGACTAAACCCTATGACTTACAGATTGATATTGAGGCCCTATTTACTGATAGTACATATATCTTTGACTGATTGTTCTCACTTGATAAAGGCATCAGCATTTTATCATTTACTTTAAGTGAGCCAAGTAATCTGATTGACTCAATTAACCCTAACCCTTACGCTGGCAAGACATTGTTTTCCTAAGCCCTATCTTATTCGGTGATTTGAGAGATAGTAATGTCATGTTTATAAAATCCACAGATGACATAATGCTATTAAGGAAAATTTGTGGGATAACGTACTAAGATCTAAGAGGATCTTAACTACTTGGAGCACAGGGCAAATATAGCAAGATGAGATTTAACTGAGAAATGTTCAAAGTCTTGCACCAAGGATTTTACAATATGCAGGAGAATGGTTAGAAAGTAATTCTTGTGAAAAGATTTAGCGTTTTTGATAACTGGGTCAAATGGTATAATGTAGCTACAAAAAATATGTAATAATAGTGAACGCCCAGGATTATGTCCAGAAGAAAGAAGATGATGTGTCCAATATCTCATTTCAACACAACACATTGGTAACACTATTTCAGTTTCAGGTGCCATATTGTAAGGACATTACAAACTAGAAATCATCCAAAGTGAGGTTACCAGGATGAAGAAAGGAATCCAAATCATATTAAAGAAGTACAGCAGAAAAAACAAGATGATGGAGCAACAGAAAATAGTTCAACAAGCTCCCCTGAAAAACTCCTCCAAACAAACCTAGAAAACATGAGACTGAATCCTAATGGAGAAATTAAAGAAGTCATAGTGAATCAGTCTTCCCTCCAGTTCAGCGTGGGAGTTTGAAGGATCCTCCTGAACACGTTTTCTTGAGTTTCCCTATTTTCCAGGGATGAACCCCTCCGTCCCCAAACTAACAACAGTGATTTTTTTTTTTTGGCAATTGAACTCTATTAAACTCTCAGTGTGCCACTGCACTCAAGACAACTACACACTTGGCTCTAGCCAATCTAACCCAGAATGATTAACTTTGTACAGCTGAGACCCTTTCAGATAAGTAGAACCTCCATTATCGGGCAGTTTCCAAGCCCTCCTGCTTCTTTTCACTCCTCCTCCCCTACTTCTCCCTTCCACCTCCCATACCACTCCCAATTGGGAGGGAACTGCCCTCCATTGCTCCCAAGAGATCTCCCCTTTTTGATGCAATCCTTAAATACTCAAAGCTTTGCCTGGATTTGTTGGACTCCTTTGTACTCTATAGAAGAAGAGACCCAGTATGCAAGTTTCCACCTTCTCTTGTAATAAAATAAGTTACTACTCAAGTCTTTTGGAGTTGTGACTGGTTGACAGGAGATAGAGAGAAAAGACTATGGACACTAGGTCAGGGTCTGGCCTTGAATGTGCCACAAAGAGCACTCCAAAAGGGAAAGGCTATGCATCTAGGCAAGAAGAGGTTTTAGATCTATACGAGGACACCAAGATCAGAACAGGTGCCACGTGATAACTCTGTTGCCCACTACCAGTCCCCACACAGAGTTCCAGGGTAGAGTAAGGACACCTGTACCTATGGGTGGCATTTAGGGTAAAGAGCAGTCACAGGCTTTAGGCACTGAATGAAATCAGAATGCTAGAGGGGGAAGAAATGGAAAAGAAATGAGAGCTATGGAAGAAAGGATGGAAAGTGGCACAAGTACAAAACCTTGCCCAACCAACAAACTCTCTCAAATTCAAAATGTACCAAATAGAAGCCAATGACTCCATGAGACAACAATATCAAGATAAAGTGAAAAGACTGAAAAAATAATTGAAAAAAAATGCAAGGTATCTTGTAGAAAAAACAATTGACCTGGAAAGAGAAAAGAAATCCAAGAATCATTGGATGATCTTAACACCATGATTAAAAAATGAGCAAAGATAATCATATTTCAAAAAAATATTAAAACTACTTAGATATCTTAGAAACAGATGGCAAAGTAGAAATAGGATCCATTAGTTACGTGCTAAAAGAAACCCCAAAATGAAATCTCCAAGAAATATTATATCCAAAATTCAGAAATTCCAGGTAAAAGAAAAAAATACTATAAAAAACCAGAAAGAAAGAATTCAAGCACCAGAGAATCACACCAGATTCAGCAGCCATTATAACAAATCAAAGAATTTGGAATAAAATATTCCCAGAAGGCAAAGAACATATAGGCTTAGAGCCAAGAATAATGTACCCAGCAAAACTGAGTATAATCCTATAAGAGAAAAATATAGATTTTTAATGAAATAGAGGACTTCCAAATATTCCTGACAAAAAGACCAGAACTGTATAAAAATTTTAGATTGCAAACACAAGAGTTAAGAGAAACATAAAAAGATAAACACCAATGAACAATGATAAAAAAAAACCTAAGCAATTAACTCTTTACATTCTAATATGGGAAAATAATATATGTCTCCTCTGAACTGATTATCATTAGGGGTCATGAAGGGAGTCTTAGAGGGAGTCTAATTAGACAGAAGGTCTAGGGATGGTTCTATCATGTCTCGATTTTAAGAATGGAAAAAGAGGTGAAGAGGAGAGGTAAACAGAGTGTAAAGTTAGGGAAAATTACCTTGTATAATCCAAGTGCCCAAGTACACATCTATACATAAAGGAGGAGCATACTGGGGGAGGGTAAGGGAAAGGAAAGTTGCAGGAAACTACCTCATAGAATCCAGGTGCCCAAGTACACAACTACATAAGCAAGGAAAAGGAGGTGATAGGTATAGTAGATACTTGAACCTCACTCTCATATGAACTCGTCAAAGCAGGAAAGAGTACACAGACGCGTCGCGCACACCCACACCCACCAACACACACACAATTTTGGGGTATAGAAATACATTTGACTCAACAGCGAAATAGAAGGGGAAAAGGAGGAGAAAGTAGGATAAGGGAGGGATTAGTTCTAAGCAAATCAAATTCTAAGGACATTTAAAGGATTTATGGCTCTTCTTGAGGTGGCAAAGAATAGGAATCTGAGGAATTGCTCATCTATTTTGGAACAGCTAAACCAGTTATGGTATATAAATGTGATGGGATACTGTTGTGCTCTAAGAAATAATGAAGGGGATGCTTCAGAGAGACTCATATGAATTTATGCTTGAGTGAAGTGAACAAAATAGGAACAAGTTATACAATGCCAACCATATGGTAAAGACAAAAAGCTCTGAAAGATTTCATGACTCTAATTAGAAAAATAACCAACATAATTCCAGAGGACCAATGATGAAATATGCTACCCACCTCTTGATAAGAGAGGTGACAGAGGCAGAATGAGATTTACTTTTTTAAGTAATGAGGTAATTTTGCTATACATGTTTACAATGAGGGTTTTATTCTTCTTTCATTCTCTCTTTGGGGATGAGGAGGAGAGAGGACATTCAAGTAACAATCTCTTGATTTCCCACTCAGATGTACTCCTTTAGACTTCTCCATCCTGTCCCCAGGAACCTCATCATCCTACAGGACTGCATAGTGTTGGTGCTCAATCTCCATCCATACCCTCTCCCTAGAACCTTCCTGAAAGAGCTCCTCCCAAAGCCTCCTTTTAAGGTCAATCTAGCCAGTAACCTCTTTATGTCCCACCCAGCTTCACTCCTCTGGACTTCACGATGACACTGCCTTCCCCCTCAATGGATTGTAAGCTCCCTGAGGGCAGAGACTATTTATTCTTTTTTACATTTGTATCGTCAGTGCTTAGCACAATGTCTGGCTCGCAGTATGCACTTGGTACATATTTACTGACTGGGGAAAGGGGGTGGATTTTTACTGATTGAAAAAAAAATGTATATATCATCTATGAAAGAAGCGACAGCTGAAGGAACTAACGTTTGTTCTGAAGAGAAAAGAGGAAAAACAACTGGGAGCAAAGGACAGCTGGCTTTTAATCTCTGTGAAATGTTCTTTGAAAGCAGGTTTGAGCTTATTCTTTATGGTTTATACACTGAAGGGCGACCAATAGGTAATAATTATAAGAAGACATTTAAATTTTAGCTCAATACAATCAAGTCTGAATTTGAAAATATGTAAAATTTTAAAAGTAAAACTGAAACTCCACTTACCAATGTAGTTTAATTATAGTATTTGTAGTAGCATAATTATATGTAATAGTAATGTAATAGTATAATTACAATATACAATACACAAAGTGAACTTTTTCATAAAGTTTTGCATAGATTGTGTCCTATCAAGAGTCACAATTTTAACAAGTTCACTGTTAAAAATGAAGTGCACTAAGTAAAGATAATGACTACAAGGATTTTGTTTAGTAACCTTGACTTCAGAAATGCAGCCTTTGAACTGGCAAGCAATTTATTCTATTTCAAAAGCAATTTTCCCATTGTGTTATAAAATTTTACCGCAGTATTTAAAAACAATAAGATAATGAATAATGGATTTTTTAATAGCTAGAATGAGGATGAAATCTTAGTTTCTTTGTTGCTTGGTGTCACACACTTAATTGGTTTGTCACTCAAGGGAAAATCAAGGTTTCAGGCAATTAAGTATAATCCTAGAAACTTTAAAAAAAGGTAATGAAAACAATGTGAACAAAGAAGATATCAAAACTCACAGCAAGAATGCTACTAAAGGAAGAAATCTTGACTGAAATATGGTTGCCTGAGGTAAAATAGTAATAATAATATTTAACAACTTTCAAAAAGAAAATCAAGTGCTATATCAAGGACTATAATTTAAATGGATATAAGTGAAGTACAACTGTTTTAAATTCACTTTGGTTTTAATTAACCTAATTTTAAATTGTTTAAATGTTGATAACTTTAACATTTCTGACCAACCAATTCATATTAAAAGGGAACAGAAGCTTCAATTTTGCATACTTGCCCAAGAAAAAAATACATATTTTTCCTGACTATATATGTACAAGCACAGAAATGTTCTATGTAGAACAAAGCCAACACAACTAAAGTCCTCAAAGTCAGTACAACTAAAACTATTCAGTAATGGAAAATAAGTTCACGTGCCCTACTACAAACTATAAATTCTAGCCCAAAACAATTTTTCATAGCTTAATAGATAAATATAACATGATTTTGATAATGCTTATTTTCTATAGCAAAACAAATCAGCAAGCTCCTTTAAAAAAATGCATCTAAACTTCTTATCCATAGAAATGAGTGCCAATCCTCATCAAAATGCACAAGAACACAAAAGGCTAATTTGCACTATTAGTTTTAACCAAACTTGTTCACCAAATTCTTATTTGGAATAGGGCAGAGGGTACTGATGGAGACTGAGCACCAACACTTATGCAGTCCTGTAGGATGATGAGGTTCCTGGGGACAGGATGGAGAAGTCTAAAGCAGTACATCTGAATGCAAAACCAAGAGATTCTAGGTTCAAATCCTGCCTCTGCCACTTGCAAAGTCACCTGTGTGGCTTTTGTATTAGACATTTAATCACTCTGAGCCTCAGATTCCTTGTGAGTCAAAACAAAGAGATTAGCAATATGAGAAAAATAAAAATTATAACTAAACATTAGCAAAGAATTAACAAAATTATCACTCCTTGCAGATAATATTACAAGCACTTAGAAAACCCCAGAAAATTAAAGAATTCAGCCAATTAGTTGCTTCAGCAAGGTAGCAAATACATAAAATAAACCCACAAAAATTTTCTATACTTCTACAAAGAATAAAAAAAGATAAGAAAAATTCCAACCAAAATAACTTTAAAAAAGTCAATAAAACATGTAGAAATTAACCAAGATAGAATTAATCTTTACATAACTATAGCCACAAAGCACTATTTATATTCATAAAAGGACAAAATAATTGACATACTTATTGACCATGATTACTCAGCCAATGTGATAAAAATGAAAATACTACCTAAACTAATGTTATAAAATAAAAAAGGCAAAAATAGTTGGTATGTAAAAGGAGAAAAATTGTGAAACAACATATTAAAATTCCTGGGATATACCTAAGGTTATCCTCAGAGATTACCTCTGAAATTCTACATTAACAAAATAGAGGGAAAAAAAGAGGGCTAATGAAGTTGATGAGGTCAGAATTGGGAGAGCTGGTTGATCAAATGTGAAAGAATTCACTCAGACCTTCTCTGCAGCCACTGCGAGCTTTATTGAGGCAAAAGCGGTGGGCCTGAGATTTAGCAAGGAGCTAAACAAAGGCACTGATGTACGGAAGGAACCAGACTTACACAGACAAAAAGCTATACAGACTGTAAGAAGATTTTAGGGTTTCTTACGGGGGTTGGAGATTTAGGAATAGGATAAGTCTTACCAGATAAGAACATGGGTAGAGGACAACAAATGACACAAGATAAGAGAGACCAGAAATTTTATTACCCAGGGTGGGGCAGGAGACAAGAAATTCCATGGTGTAGGATAAGGGGCAAGTTATGTGGTAACTCAGCATAAGGGGAGAGACTCTAGGATGTGCTCAGGCTCAGAAGGAGCCTCACGAGGTACTGAAAAAGCAACCCTTAATGTTATTTTTAATCCTTAGGGATCCACATCAAAGTGAGTGTGCAATCTTAAAAACAAGAAAATCAATAAAACAAACCCAAAATATGCACATAAAAAGTAAATCTTGAAAATTAGGAAAATACTTAAAAGGTAAAACGAAAAGGACTGCAGAAATTATCCATTAAAATCTGGTTCTTTGAAAAGATTAACAAAAATGATATACCTTTAGCTATTTAAACTTTAAAAAAAAGAAAAGAAAATTACCAAAATAAAAAATGAAAGTGAAATCACAACAAAAAGAAATAAAAAATTAACAAAACTTAATACATATAATTACTTTCAAGCAAATACAAAAATTTTAAAATGAAGGATTACCTAAAAAAAAAAAAGAAATCTAAATTAACATAACATGAAACTGAACTCTTATATAACCCAATCTAAGAAAATGAAATTGAACAAAACACAAAGAACTACTCAACAAGGGAAGGGGGAGGGAGGAATCCTAGTCCAAATGCATTATTTGGAAAATTCTATCAAACACTTAAAATGCAATATGCCACAAAAAAAATATTCTGAAAAGGTGAGTAAGAAAACACTGTACTAAACTCTTTTTATTAGACAAATATAGTCCCAAAATCTAAGCCAGGGAAGGTGAAAGCAAAGAAAAAGAACCATAAGACAACATCACTTAAGAACAGTGAGATAAAACTTCTAAATAAAATCATGGCCAAAAAAACCCACATATATCCAAAAATATATTTATTATGACCATGGTGGATTTATACCAAAACTCTAAGGGACAGATGATTCAACATTAGAAAAGCAACTAACATAATTAATCACATTTCTTAAAAACTCCAACCCATATATCAAAAAATAAAGAAAAAAGTTTTGATGAAGCACAACATGCATTTATTGCTTAAAACCCCTAAAAAGCATTGAAACAGACTGGCCATTGTAATTGTAAAGCTAGAATCACATTCAATGGGAACACAATAGAAGCACTACCAAGCAAAACAGGAGAAAAGCAAGGATGCTTCCTTTCCTCCACTGTTATATGACACAGTTCTAGAAATACTAGTTATAGAAATAAAAGAAATGAATTAAAGGCATAAACATTTAAAAAGGACTAAATCATCCCTAGATACTGAAGACATCATAGTTTGTACAGAAAATCTTAGCTACTTGGGTGAAGGGGGAAGAAAGGGGAGAAAAAGAGAGACAAATAATGTCAGTAAAGTAGGATCCAAAATAAATTAACAAAGAAATAATCAAAATTCTGGTACCTAGCACAATCATATTCATAAACTGATGGATTGATTTCTATAAAACAATAGTAAAATCTAGGAAGGAGTAATACAAAAGGAAATCCCATTCAAAACTCCAAAATGCATGAAAACCTAGAAATAAGCCTACCAAAATACACTCGAAATAAACTAAATTACGAAATGCTTTTTAAAAACCTATTTAAAATAAAAATAAATAAAATGAAGACTGAATTAGATGGCCTATAGTTCCTTTCCAGTTCTAAATCTACTTTTCTATGAAAGGAAAAGGACCCATATGTACAAAAATATTTATATCATTTCTTTTCTGAGGGGATGCCCACAACATGGAAAATGGCTGAGCAAGTTATGGTATATGAATGTGACGGAATACTACTGTGCTGGAAGAAATGATGAATGGGATGGTTTCAGAAAAACCTGGGAATATTTATATGAACTGATGCAAAGTGATATGAGCAGAACCAGAACAATCTATACAGTAACAGCAATATTGTAAAGATAATCAGCTATCAAAGACTTAGTAACTCTGATCAAGACAGTGATCCACAGGGACGGCTAGGTAGTGAAGTGAGTAGAGCACTGGCCCTGGAGTCAGGAGGACCTGAGTTCAAATCAGGCCTCAGACACTTGACACACTTATTAGCCGTGTGACCTTGGGCAAGTCACTTGGCCCCAATTGCCCTGCCTTCCCCCCTCCAAAAAAAATAAAAAAGGCAATGATCCACAACTCTAAAGGACTCATGATGAAAAATATTATCCACATCCAAACAGAAACCAGAAAGATTCAGAATGCAGATAGTAGCAAATTTTTTTCTTTCCTTTTTTCAGAATACAGCTAATGTGGTAATGTTTTACATGACTTCATATGTATAATGGGTATCATATTTCTTGCCATCTCAATGAAGGGAGAGAAAAAATTAGGAAATGAAAATAAAAAAATTTTTTATAAGTCATAGAAAAAATAAATAAGTAAACCTACGATCCTATTGACACTACATCTGTATTAACAAACAGTAAAATGGTCAAAACTGATAAGAAACAGTGAATGGAAAATATAGCACTTTACAATATTTGTGGTGAACAAAGATAATGATATTTTTATTTTATTCATCTAATGCTTAAGTGAAGAGGCTTACAGGTATTTCAATTATATATTATATTTTACAGGTTTAAAAATCAATTGTCTGATAACTGTAAAAGTGCAATATAAAATCAAAAGAGGAAATATTACATATGCAAATTTCAATCATAAAATGGATCATAAGGAAACATCATAGAATACTGTACATAAATAAAACACAGTTGCTTCTCATTGTATTTCTTCCCAAGAGTTCATTCTGCACACTGCCTAACTCCAGTTACATGATCTAAGTATATGCCCCTGTTCCACCTGATGGAGTATCAGCCCCATCCATATCATCAACTTCATCAGGCTAGCATACTCCAAACTGATCTTTAAATCAGATAGCACAAGGTCCATTCTCCTACAGCCTCTACTATTAGCAAGTTGTAGCGGAGTCTACAGACTTCCTGGGCCAGATGCTGACAAATTACATGGTATTTCTTAATTTTCCTAGCTCTGGCTAAGTGGAAGACAGAATATCTTATTTTCGCAGTGAGTAGAGTACTGGCCCTGGAGTCAGGAGGACCTGAGTTCAAATCCAGCCTCAGACACTTGACACACTTACTAGCTGTGTGACCTTGGGCAAGTCACTTAACCCCAACTGCCTTGCCTTCCCCCTTCAAACACACACACACACACACACACACACACACACACACACACACACGAAAACAAAGGACACAGTAAAATCTATGATAATGGCTCTTACTGTTCAAGAATATGAAATCCGACCTTAAGAGCTCTTCCAGTCCCAGTACTATTAAATTTAGCTGAATCTCAGTTTTTTCTGGCACTTTTGATGGCTTCAACTAATCTATTTAGAATGTATCATTCCATCAGATAACAGTCCCACTCAGTTGAAGACCACAGTGGCAGAGAACATGTGGGAGCATTTCATTTGCTACTCCATACCAATGACAGCACTTATTTCCAGAGTCAAATTTCATGACCCCATTTAATAGGATACAGTCCAGGCTGGCTCTGTGAATGAATCACTCATCTATAAATTGTAGAAAGGACCCCACTTTCATTTAAAAAAAAATTGAGGCAACAGCCACAGAAATGATAGAATATATTTCTTCTTGAAAAATTTAGAAAAAAAAAAGATTTTGAAAATTGTCAGAATATTTACCCTTTGAAACTGAAGTTAATAAATATTCAGGAAATAAAGGAAATTGTATTCATTATATCTGCAGAGAACACAAGGCATCTGACATCATCTCTCATGTCAGGAGCAAATTTCAAAAATCCATCTATCTATCTAATCCAATCTATACCCTTTCCTCACAGCCTAGCCTCTGGCATTCTCAAGCCCCGCCTCAACGACCAGAGACCATTGGTTCCCGAGTTGGCCCCTCTTAAGTCATTAATCCACACCCACACAGGTTTCACACCTGATAGGGCTTTGGGCCTGGGGCTTAGCACTTAACAGCTGAAAGTACTTTCACTCAAAGTAAACAAAAGCCAAACTCCTAAAGTGCCTTTCACTCAAAGTAAACAAAAGCCAAACTCCTGTTACCAACACAGAAATTAGTTACAACTAAACATAAAAAGTTTTGTTCACATCCTCCTCCCAGCCAAATTCTGATCTTTCTTCAAGGTCCAACAACTCAAGATGGTTTTCTTCCACAAAGCCTTCCCAGATCATTTCAATCTCCAGTGATCTCTTGCTCCCCTAAATTAAAAACACTTAAATTTCTCTATTACATTTCACAATTAATCTACTTAGTCTGGGCCCCCATCTCTTCTTATCTAGACACATTACAAACACCTTCTAATCATTCCCTCTGCACAAACCTCTCCTCACCCCAATCCATCCATACTGCTGCTTAATTAGTATTCCTAAAGTCTGACCACATGCACTCAACTGTTTGCCCCAAGGATCAAATACAAATTCCTTTATCATTTAAGGCCCTTAGCCTACCTTTCCAGCCTTACTACATATTACTCCCCTTCAAGTACTCCAGTCCAGGCAAACTGGCCTTCTTTCAGGTCTTCACACAAACAATCCATCTCCTTCCTCTGTATCTTTGCACAAGCTGTCCCTTCTATGTGTAATGCATTTCTTCAACTCTACCTCTAAGAATCAAGAAAAAAAAAATGCTCTAAATCACTATGGATTAGAGAAATGCAAATTAAAATAACTCAGAATTACTACCTCACACCTATCAGATTGGCTAGTATGACAGAAAAGGAAAATGCCAAATGCTGGAGGGGATGTGGGAAAGCACTGACTAAAGCACTGTTGGAGCTATGAACTGATCCAACCAATCTGGAAAACAATTTGGAACTATACCCAAAGTGATGGAATCCTAATAAAGCTGCCCCCAGCCCCAACATTTAACTTCCTTTTGGGCCCCACTGAACAGCAGGCATGTCCTGATTTAACCACACAATCTGGCTTTAACCACATCTCAGGTGCCCAGACTCAATACAGCCACTGCCCCCAAACTCAATAAAGCCATTGCCCCTAGCTAGGCACTGCCCCCAGATCTAATTCACATATTTGAACTAGTGTGTTCTTACACTCAACCACAATCACACCATCCATTTAGCCTAAGACAGGACCAAAATACCTAACTATCCATCTTGATCAGACATGACCACAATAGCTAGCCAATCAGAAAGCAGCATGACCAGGATATATGACCACCAAACCATAGAAAGGACCCCTCCCTAATACCCAATCCCTTAACAAACCCCTCCTGCCTTTTTAATATTCATAATTTCTGTTATGTAATCATCATCAATACACTACAAATTCGCCTGTTTTGTCTTACTAAGTTGCTGGTTCCTCCTGGAACTTAGCCTAATTAATAAGCCTCAATCTCAATAAATGCCTTGAACTTGGATTATAGTTGGTCTGACTCTGAATTCTTTGAGACAATGACACCATGACACATCATGAAATTGCAACAAAGGAGCTATAAAACTGCATGCCCTTTGATCCACCAATATCACTACTAGGTCTGTATCCCAAAGAGATTATTACAAAAAAAAAAAGGAAAAGAACCAGTAATACACAAAAATATTTATAGCAGCCTTTTCTTGTGGTGGCAAGGGATTAAAAATTGAGGGAAAGACCATCAATTGGGCAAAGGCTGAAATAGCTGTGGTATATGATTGTGATGGAATTCTATCATGCTATAAGAAATGATGAGCAAGATGCTTTCAGAAAAACCTAGAAAGAATTATATGATGCAAAGTGAAGTGAGCAGAACCAGGAAAAACATTGTACACACTATACTGTACTGTACTGTAAGATGATCAACTGTGAATGACTTAGCTATTGTCAGCAATACAACGATCCAAGACAATTTTAAAGGATTTATAAAGAAAAATGCTATCCACCTCAGAGAAAGAACTGTAGTTTGAATGTGTATTGAAGCATACTTTTTTAATTTTATTTTTCTTGGGGGCTTTTTTGTCTGTTTTTTCTTTCATAACATGACTAATATGATGTTTTCCATGATATCACATGTATAACCTATAGCAAAATGCTTGCCTTCTCAATGAGAAAGGAGAAAAGAGAGGAAGAAAATTTAGAACAAAAAATTTAAATTGAAAATGTTAAAAAAAAAATTTACATGTAATTGGAGAAAAATTAAATATTTAAATTTGTTTAAAATCTGGCCTCAGACCCGCAGTAGCTGAGTAACCCTGAGCAAGTCACTTCACACTTTTTGCCTCAGATTTCTCATCTGTAAAATGAGCTGAAGAAGGAAATGGCAATGCCAAGAAAATCCCAAATGTGGTCACAAAGAGTGGTACACAACTGAAAAATGACTCAACAGCAACAAATTTACTGCAGTAGCAAACAGCTGCCTAACTTGGACTTGCAGTCAGGAAACCTTTTTTTGCCTCTGCTACTCATTTTCTTAAGTGATCATTCCAACATAGCCTAACCTCACTAAATCTGTTTGTTATCTATGAAATGGAGATAATACCTATCTCACAGGTTCATGAGCTTCAAATGAGGTTATACACAGAGAGATTCAGAAACTTTAAAGCACTCTATGTTGCTTATTGTTGTTGTTATTCACATGTCCTAGTAGGTAGATGGCTGGCCTCAGAGTCTGGTAAACCTGGGTTCAAATGCTGTGCTAGCCACATACTGGTTGTCTGACCCTGGGGAAGTCTCTTAGCTTCTCAGTACCTCCGTCAATTCTTTAAGATTAAATAGCCAAGCAAGTAACACTCTACACTGAAAAAAAGAAGTGTATGACTTCTTTGACTCTAAGCCAAAGAAAAATTATTATTTGTTGTTTAAGTCTTAAGTAAACTTTCATGTTTTTATGCCTTATCTCCATAATTTCCTTGAGAAGAGAGACAATTATGTTTCTCTGAATGCCTCAAAAATATAAAGATAAGCACTCAAAGGTCTCTTCAAGATCTACAACTCTATTATAAAGGAAGTAAGAAGAAATATTCCATAATTTCACCAAGGGCCACTGAGGCTTCAAGTCAGCTAATCTTTCCTATCCTAGTTTCCCAACTGACTGAATTTAAAAGAAAAGGGATAAGAATAGAAACAGTTTTCACTGTCTATTTCTGTTGAGTCCTGGAGCAAGACAGGGTAAGCCAGAATAAGAATTCCTGTTTCCCCCAGACTCAACAAGTTCCTTCACCACCTAGCTACCTGCCAGTATTCTAGCACAGATTTAGAGCTGAAAGACACCTTACAGATTATCTAGAATTACACTTTCATTTCACAACTAGTAATCTGAAGGCCAAAAAAGTAAAACTGTCTTACCCAAGAAGTCACGTAGTAACTAGCAGAGTCTAGATCTGAACCCAGGTCTTCATACTGTAATTCCAATGTTCTATCCATTTGCCAATCAAAGTACCACCCCAAATCAAACAGCTAGAGTAAAGTGGTATACCCGTCCCTCAATTTATACTACTAAGCAATATAAAGCTATACTAAGCAATTAGTATGCTAAAAAAAATTATTCTTCCAAAATTCAGAAATAGTAGCCTAAAACATTTCTATACAAGTTCTTCCAAGTGTTATAAGTAGCACACAAAACAGTCAATTCCACATCTTTAATACAAAAGATACACCATAAATTCAATAAAATGTCTCCTTTATGAAGAAAAAATTAAGTGTTCCAGAAGGGACTATCAACTAAATGTAAATTTAACTAATTAAAAAAAAAGAATGTCTGAAGTATGTTGACAACATTTACATTATACAATCATTCTAATTGCAGCAGTGGTAATAGTCATATAATTAGTAAACATTTACTAAACACCTACTAGATGCTGGACAATGTGCTAAGCACTGGGGATTCAAAAAGAGGCAAAAGACAGCCCCTGCCCTCAACTAGCTCGTAATCAAATGGGAGAGGAAACGAGATGGATGAATAGGGAAAAAAAAATAAGACTGGGAAGGCACTAGAATCAAAGAGAGGTTGGGAAAGGCTGACTGTGGAAGATGAAATTTTATCTAGGGCTAATAGGATGTCAAGTTGAGGAAGGAGGGCATTCTAGGTATGGAGGGACAGCCAGAGAAAATGCCCAGAAATTAGTGATGAAGCGTCTTGTTTGAGGAACAGCAAAAAGGCCAGTATTGGAGAGGAGGGCATAAAATTGGAAGGGAGAAGGAGGCTAGACTAGGTAAGTAGTATGGAAGTGACATGGTCAGAGAATTCCAATAGCTGAAACTCTCTCTGTTAGAAGTAGAGCAGTTAGAAACTGCTGAAGACAGATGCATAACAAAAGGTAGCTTTTATTATAGGACATCAGATCCCAAAGAAGACAATTCAATTCGATAAACATTTATTCAGCACCTACTCTGTGCCAGGCACTGTGAGAAGTAAAATATAAACTCCAAGCCTAATACCACTTCTAAATAAAACTTAAGTGGATCTGGCTGTAAATGTAAATACTCCTGGACTGAACAATACCTAAAGTTAGTGCCTGGTACCCTACATTGAAAGAGAAAAACAGACAAATGATGCCAAAAGACCCTCAAGTCTCAAAAGGGAAAAGGGGAATGGTACCTGACCTTGGCCAGAAGCCCTACTCTGACGAGCCAAATAAAACATACATGGAGATATGATCTGAGCCAATAACGCATTAGCATTTTGTATCTTCGTCCCAGTTACAGACTAAGGAAATTCTACACTTCAACAAAAAGTGATTATTTACTCACCACTAAAGGGATACCTTCACTACGAGGATTTTCTTCACAAATTAAAATGACAGGTAATAAGATAGCTCTTTATAAGAAAAAATTATGATTATGCATTAACAAGTTGAAAAATGAATATATAATAAAATAACCTAGCTTAAAGCAGAAGTCAGTAGTGTAGCTAAGGCCAAGGAGTTTTTCCATTCTATCACTCGCTTCTCTCCACCCTTTCTCAGAAGTGGAAAAGGACAGCACCAGAAAAATCACTAGTGGACAAAGCCACAAAGCCCAGTTCCACTACAGGTTGGCACTCCAGCTAAGAAAAGCCTACAAAAATAAAGTCTATCAAGATTTGTAGTAAACTGAACTACATACAGAAAGACTAGAAATTCATGAAGTAAAAATCTCAAGGACTCCGAATGCATTTTTTTCCTTTTTAAAAGTTTCTTATCTAGTTCAGTTGTTTTTTATCTAGTTTTCATCTACTACAAAAAAAAGGTATATTAAAACGTATGAGATATGAATGATGTAATATACTAAAGGAGCAGAAGGTGGGCAGCTATAAGGTAAAAAGAACACTGAAGGGATTAAGAGTCACCATTAGGTTCTAGTTCCAGACCTCTCATTCACATGTCTTTTAACTTTTTAGAGTCCCATTGCCCTTAACTGTAAAATGAAGGATTGGCTTTCTAAAGTTCACTTCAAAGTCTAGAATTCTACTGGGAGGGAGGAGTTAGCATAATTCTGCCACCAATCACTGCTGACTTCAAGCCATTAGTTTGCCGGAGGGACAAAGAATATGATCCTCATAATGTACTCTGTTGAAAGCACTTTACAACTATAAATTGAAAAAAGAAAAGAATGTCTCCTTATAAAAGCTGAGTTATTGCCGGAGTTACACTTTGCAAATATGCGAAACCACGAGGTCTTCAATGACTTTATCATGGACTGGGTACTTTTTTTAATTAAGAGAAATATTTCTCCCTCCTAACGGATATTAAGTGAAAACTCATCTAAAGTGTTTAGATACAACCCAATTACTTTATTTCAGCTTCATGACAAATGTTTGTAAGGTCAGCCAATGAGGGCCATTTATTCTTTACACTAGGCACTTTCCGAAATTACCCAAGCAATGGCAAGGTCAGGGCTGGATCCACCAATACAGACATTTCTGAATGCATTCGCTGTTTCCCTGACCCTCCACGTTGGGTGTCGCGAGGGGGAATCTGAAGTATTCACATAGTGCACAAAGCATCGAATAAACTTCACCCGGCCGGTGTCCGGCCGCTCCAGACACGCAGAAACACGGGCCAATGACTTAATCCTGCCAAGCCGGCCCCTGCCCCGGAGGAGAAGGAAGCAAGCACCGCCAGCAGCATCACCCCTGCCGCCTTCACCTCCTAACTCTGGGTTGGAAGCAAAACCGAAACGAGGCCTAGCTGCCCGAGCAGTTCGGAAGTGAGGGGAAGGTGGAGCGCGGAGAACTGGGAGAGCAGCTCGAGGTCTAGGGCGGCGGTCAAGGGCGGGCCTCCCTGCAGGGGTCGGGCCCGGAGGCCCCGCCCCGGGGATGCTCCGGATGGGCCAGGTGAGCGCCCGCCCCCGCCACCACGCTGGGGCCCGGGTCGGGGCGCCCAGGATGCGCGGCAGCCGCCGGCCCGAGGCTGGGAGCTAGGGAGAGAGGAGGCCGCGGGAGGACCGACGGGCGGGGGTGGAGAGGGGGGAAGGGGAAGGGGAGCGTCTGACCCCGCCCTCGCGGTTACCTGTTATGCCGCTCGCCCCCAGGCCCGGACCCCGCGGCACTGTAGTAGGCCGCTCGTTTGTGGTTGGCGGCTACTGCCGCCACAACGGCGCTGCGCACTGGGTACAGAGGGATCTGGTCCGCCATGTTCCGGCCGCCCCCCCCAGACGCCGCCGCCGCCGCCGCCGCCGCCGCCGCCACCGCCACCTCTTCTTCCTCCTCCCCCTCCCGTCCCCTCCCCTTCTCTTCTCCTCCGTCCCCCTCCCAGAGCCAGGAAAGGGCGCGTCATCCGCACGCGCACGCCTCCAGGAGGTCTCCAATGAGAATGTGGATCCCTCCCTATAGGCCTCTTCCCGGGTGACGTCATGCGCCGATGAAGGCGCGGAGCACGAGAGAGGTTCGACCCATCGCGTCTCTTCTCTACCTGGAGAAGTTAGGGCCTGGGCGCATGCGCTTCTTTCAGAGCTCGGGGCTAGTCGGAGGAACTGGAATGTTTGAATGGAAGCATGCTCGCCAATTTCTACAGCCAAGGTTGGATGGGAGTGTCTTTAGCAGCGGGAACCAGAAGAGCGACTCCAGGCACAAGTGCAATAGTCCCATATGGACGTAGCCCCTCTCTTGGGTGGTCGGCTATTTTCGTCTCAGTTTGGAAAACACGATCCACCCCCAAGCCTCAGGGCAGCTGGGGCTGCATTTTGGGGAGTGTCGGCCTGCTGGTTGCTAAGGCCTTAGGCCAGAGGGAGGAGGGACCTTTAATAATAATTCATAAGCTGCTTGTCATTAAGATTGTAACGTCACAGCGCCTAAAGACCCCACGGATGCCAGGAAGACCTTCCCACCTCCAAACAGTCCCCAGGTTGCAACCTTGTTTCCACTTCTCCCTTGCAGGATGGTACGTAGGTGCCAGAGGAGGAGGAGGAGGAAGCAAGCAAAAGATCTCAGGCCCTACAGATAAGATAACCCTTTGTCTATTTTTCTTGAAGCAAATGTTTTGTTTTTTTTCCTATGGGGGCTTCAAGAATGAAGTCAAGAAGTATTTATTAAGCAATTAATATGGGCCAGGCACTGTGCTAAGTGCTAGGTATGCAAATGCAAGCAGAAAGCTGAGGAGCTCACATTCTAAAAGGGACTTCTTCAAGCTTGTCCAACTTTTGAGAGTTTTCTTGGCAGAGACTGAAGTGGTTTGCTATTTCCTTCTCCAGCTCATTTTATAGATGATGAACAGTTAAAAACAGGGTTAAGTGACTTGCCCAAGGTCATATGGCTAGTAAGTGTCTGAGGCCAGATTTTAACTCAGGAAAATGAGTCTTCCTGCACCCAATATCCATTGTGCCACCTAGCCGCCCCTCTAAAAGGAAGTTGAAAATGGGATGAGGTGGTTGAAAGTACCCTACAAAGTCTCTGTGAAGAGACAAGAGAGCAGCCTGGAGAGGAATGAAGATAAGGTTGACCTGGGCCTCCTCAAAAAGGAGGTTCTGAGAGGAAGCAGAAAGTCAGAGGGCTGCCGGTATTTCAAATATGGAAGTAATCCAGGACGAAGAAATTTCTATGGCATGGTAGACAGAAGTCTTGTGGAGATGAGGCAGCAGTGCACCCTGCTGAAGTTTGCAAGTGTTTTGTCCTTTGCAAAGCATTGATTCAGGTAATGGACGAAGATGTGTGAATCTCACATTAAGAGCTGAACAGGACTTATAACTTAGAAGTTATCTACTCCAGGCGCCCCCCCCCCATTATACAGAAGAGAAAATGAGACCCAAACAGGTTAAGTAGCTTGCTCAAGGTGATTTACAGCTAAGCTTTTTGGATTCTGGATCTAAAATGATTCCACTGTACTGTGTTGCCTCCTCTTAAACAGTTTAATTAGAAAAAAACTCTCAGAATTTTAAGTCCACCTATACTGATCTTTCTCTCCTTTGTTGTTCAGCCATAGCTGACTCTTCGTGATCCAGTGGACTATAGCCCGTTGGTACTGTCCCTGGGGTTTTCTTGGCAAAAATACCTTTTCAAGTGGATTAAAAGCAAACAAAGGTTAAGTGACTTGCCCAAAGTCACACAGCTAGTAAGTGTTTGAGGTCTGATTTGAACTCAGGTCTTCTTGACTATAGACTGAACACTCTTATCTAGTTAATGATAAATGAGAACATAGTTGAATGCGTGCTCCAAGTTTTAGAAATTTAAAGGAAAAGATAAATTTGATCCCACGACTTGAGACTCTGAAAGGGAAGTCAACTCAAAAGAAACGGAAGGTTCCTCTGAATGAAGTTCTAGTGAAATAATCATTTCATAGATTTCAAGCTCAGAAGGAATTTAAAAGTTCATTGCTCATCCACATTATCTATTCAAGATATATCTTATCCAAGATAATCTATATGAACTATCCATATATCAGCACATCAGAGTCTAGACCAGGGGTCTAGAACCTGCGACCTCCAGGCCTTTCAGGGACTTGGGTGCAGCCTTTTGACCCAAGTTTTACAGAACAGATCCTTTTCTTGAAGGGATTTCTTCTGTGAAGTTTGGATTCAGTCAAAGGGCCACCCTTGAAGACTTTGAAGCCTCGGGTTACCCTGATTTAGACAGAATGTGCATTGTCTGGAACTCTTCATCCACTTGATTTTTCCTATATAGAGAGGTTGAATTTTTTTTGAGTAATTATGGATATTACTGAGGAGGCTATTCAGTGTTCCAGAATTCTATGCAATCAGCACAATGTCAACTGTAAACAAATATCAAACAATTTGTATAAGGATGCCTTATTTCTTTTGGACTCTATTGTACATACAAAGAGCTAGAAGGAGTCTCTGAAGTCATCTAATGTTATAAATGAATGTACCGAGGGGCCAGAAAGGTTGGGTAAGAGACAAGCCCAAATCATTCATCCTACACATGGCAAAGAACTTTGATAAGCATACTATTCCTTGTTTTGCATATCATTTGATAGTAATGAGATCATTAAACAAAGTTGTACCTATTATTATGCCTTTCAAGGACTCTTGTATCATCGGGGCGCAGAATTAAATAGGTTGGGGAGAAAAGGTTTGACTATCTTTGGGTGCCTGAGCAGTGCTTTTCATAACCATACACATCAATATTTTTCGGATTTTGCTATATGACTGAATCAGGAAATAATAACACAAAATCCAAAAAATTAAAGTTGCAAATCACCCCTAGGTCAACAAAAAGACATTTATTTTGGGTTTAGTAGTTGAAGTATTCCTTCAAGTAAGAAATAACTGAACAGGAAAAGCATTATGAAGAACATCCTCAGAGAGATGTGTGATGAGAAAAGAAAGTAGGCTGGTCATTTAGCAAGATTGGAGACCAATGTGGATAGTCCTTGTATCCTGTTGGTAACCATGAAATACCAAGACATCCAGAAGAATAGCCCAGCATTTAGGGTGGACCTTCTATGGAGAATATATGAGAACACAGACAAGCACACATTTGCATGCAGTAATAATCATAAATTGAGGCCTTTTTCTCCAATATTAACATTTTTTTCCACACTTCTGCTTAAATGCAAACTACATTTAGGTCAGAATTCATATGTAGAATTTCTAGAAGAAATGTGTAAATTCTTTAGAAAAACAAACTTGTGCTCCATCTAGGAGCTTACCTCTAGGCTTGCTCCCTTAGTAGTAAAAAGAACTATTTGGAAGGGAAAAAAAACTATTTGGAAGATAAGGGAAACCCTTTAAGATACTTTTTTGCCTGCCTCCAACTCTTATTAGCTGTGTGACCCTAAATAAATCACTTTAACCTCTCCTAGCTTCAGTTTCCTTGCCTGTAAAAATAGGGATAATAAGAGCAACATTCCTCACAATATTGTGAAGACTAAATGAGTTAACATGTAAAAGTGCTTTGTAAACTTTAAAGTGCTATATAAATGGTAGCTTTATTATTAATGTAGCTGTGACTCTGTCTCATCAACCTCAGGGCACATTTTATGATTCCAATAACATTCGTATTAGTACTATGGACACTGTTTCTCCCATCTCACAGGAAGACAGATTGGTCATAGACTCAGCAAGCAAGTGCATGAGTTTTCAGGAGTAAACAGCAAGATTAGTGTTACAACAAAATCAGCCCATTTGGGTCACAGGGATCACCTCTATAGTGACCACTGTAGAGTACTTTCAGATGGTACCCCATCTAATCTTGTTATCTTGTCCCCACCATCTTGCAGCTAGGTGGCACAGCAGGATAGAGCACAAGGCCTGAAGTCAGGGAGACCTCTATTCAAATCCAGCCTCAGCTACTTACTAGCTATGCGACCGTGGGCAAGTCACTTAATCCTATTTGCCTCAGTTTCCTCATCTGTGAAATGGGCTGGAGAAGGAAACAGCAAACCATTCCAGAATATATTTGCCAAGAAAACCCCAAACACGAAAAGTTGGACATGACAGAAAAATGGCCGAACAATAACATCATCCTTCAAAGACAGTAAGAAGAGGCAATAAACTTTCTTATTGTGGGTAAATTAGTACTTAACATCACATGCTGTTATGAAAGACAAGGTTTGGGAGTATTTTGTTTTAGGAAATTTAGGAACCATTCTTAACTGAGATTCCCTGATCAGAAAGGAGATCTCCCATGAAAGTGCTTTTAAAATGAGGACTTACTGGTATTTGAGTAGAGTAGGAGAAGTTTAAGAGGCAGCTAGGTGGCTCAGTGGATAAGAATGCTGGTCCTAGAATCAAGAAATTGTTGTTCAGTCATTTCTGACTCTTCATGACCCCATTGGAGTTTCCTTTTCCAGCTCATTTTACAATGAGGAACTAAGACAAACAGGGTTAAGTGACTTGCCCAGGGTGACACAGGTAAGTAAGTGTCTGAGGTCAGATTTGAACTCTCAGGAAGATGAGTCTCCCAGTATCCACTGCACCACCTAGCTGCCAACATCAGTATATATGCTGCCGCCTTGACAATCATGATGAGTTCAAAGAAAAATTTTATGAAGACCTGGAGTCCCTCACCATCAATATGCTGAAGGAGGACAAACTTATAATTCTGAGTGTCTATAAAGTGAGAGTAGGCACAGAGTACCAGACGTGGCAGGGAGTCCTTGGGAGAAATAGAGTTGGAAACAGCAACACTTACTACTAAAGACTTGTGCATCTCGTGGCCTCATCACCAATAGAGTCTTCCATTTACCTAAACATAAAACTTCATAAATACACTCTCATAGAAAACATTGCCATTTGATAGACATGTTATTGTAAGGAGAAGAGATAGGATGTGAGAGGATGAAGGTGTGTGGCTCAAAGGGCTAGACTGATTATAGACTTATTCTCTCCAAGCCAAACATTCACATTCAACAGAAGTGGCAATCCCAAGTGTTTCCACAATCTGGCTAGCAGCTTCTGTGGGGGTGAAAGATCCACCCACAGCCAGCACCCAGAAAGCTGCCAACAGCACAGGTTCTTTTGATCCACTTAACTAAGGAAAGCAAGGTGAAGGGGTTGGCAAGCTTACTTTAATTCAGCACACAAATATCATTCACCTAGTTCAGGGGAAAAAGCCAGCACACTAAACTTCAGAGCAAAATACAAACAAATTACAAACATCAACAGACAGACCCAATACAATTCATAGTTACCAACATCTAGGTTCAGCCTGGGAGCTCAGAACAAGGGCTGGCCCAGAGTCACACGCGCCACCACTGCTGCGGCAAAGAGCTCCAAGGAAGAGGAGGCCAACCCCTAGTTTTATATCTTTTTCAGCGTCGGGTGAGTCACGCATGTGACTCACCCACGTGACCTAGAATTGTCTCAAAAGAGGCTGACTTAAACCCACATGGTCTAAAAGCCTCTGCTGTCCCAGACATTTAAACTAGGCTCTCCCAGGAGTTAGCCCCACCTTGGGCCCCACCTTAGTTGCCAATCCATACCTACATAGGTTTTACACCTAATAGGGGTTTGGGCCTGGGGCTTAGCACTTAGTAAGACTCAATGAAATACACTGAATTACTCAACACAAACAAAAGCCAAACTCTTCAAGGGCACTTGTTGAACTAAGTGCTAAGGAGCCCATTTTGCTTACCAACACACCAAAGCAAGATGACTACAAGAAGAATTAATGTCACCAGATTAGAGCTTTTCTAAGCAGAAACAGTTTGTTGCTAACTTGAAGGGAAAGTTGAGCCAACATACAGTTGGCAATAGTAGAGCAGAAGAGGTGTGGGCAGCTTTTAGAGATTTGGTGAAGAACACTGCTTTTACTTATCTCGGCCAGAACACATGCAAATATAAAGACTAATTTTGATGAAAATGACAGAAATTCAGAAGCTGATAAACAAAAATAAATGAGAACTCCACAGAGATTACCAGAAGGATAGTTCATCTGTCTCTAAGAAAGCAGTATTTAACTCCCATCAAAAGTAAAATACAAACAAAGCTGAGAAAGAGGCAGGATTCTTGGCTCAGTAAGAAGGCAGATAAAATTCAGTTTTACACTGAAGGTAACAATCCAAAGCACTTTTATGATACCCTGAAAGCTATTTATTGGTCAAAGACTTATGGTGTATCTTAACTACTTAGTACTGATGAAGCCACATTGATTAATGATAAGGGCATGATCCTGAAGAGGTCATCTGAACATTTCCATAATGTTCTCAACAGACTGACATCAATCAATGCTGAAGCCATTGACTGTATACCTCAGGTTGAAGTCAATCCCTCTATAGCCGAATTTCCAATTCCTCTCATGTGGCAAGGTGCCTGGTTCTGATTGTATTCCAGCTAAGATTTACAAGGCAAAGGGGAGTCCACTCCTCACACAAAAGACTGAAATTTCCCAGGTTATATGGCAAGAAGAAGTTATCCCTGAGGAGTTCAAGAAATTTATTGTGCATATCTACAAATATTAAGGAAATAGATTGTCCTGTGACAATCATAGAAGAATTTCTTTCTTAGTCATTGCTGGAAGATACTTGTCAGAGTCCTGCTTGATAGGCTGATACTTCACCTGGAAGATGTTCCTCTACCCAAGAGCCAGTGTAGCTTCAGAAAGGGCTGAAAAATGGTTGACATGGTGTTTGCTCCCCAACAACTCCAGGTGAAATGCCAGCAGAACACAATGTTTATCGATCTGACCAAGGCCTTTAATATTGACATAATACAGGGCTTGTGGAAGGTCATGTCAAAATTTGGCTGCCCAGAGAAGTCCATCAGTATTTTATGTGAATTGACAGAATTCTTGCATGGGTTCTGGATAATGGACGATGCTCTTGAGCTTTCCCAATGAAATGGGATGGGAATGGGAATTACCAATGGAATGAAACAGGGCGATGTGCTTGCTTCCATGCTTTTTAGCATAATGTTTTCAGCGATGTTGTCATGTCATTCCTTCAATGAGGATGAAAACACATCAAGGTCAGCTACCAGGCTGACTATAAATTATTTAACTTTAAAAGGCTACAAGCCAAGAATAAAGTGGAGAATCAGTGCATGATTTTTTGTTGACAGCTAATTGTGCACTCAGTGCAGTTTCACAGGCCAAGATGCAACAAAATATGGATAAAATCTCTGCCGCTTGTTCTAATTTTGCCCTAACAGTTAACACCAAGAAAATACAGGTTCTCCACCAGCCAGCATCACACCATCCATATGTGGAACCATCAATTACAGCAAATGGAGAAATTTTTAATACTGTGTATAAATTCATTTGCTTTGGCAGTATGCTTTCCAGGGATATATCCACATAGTTGATGAAATTGATGCAGCATTGCCAGAGTCAGCTCTGGGTTTGGGAGGCTCTGAAGGAAAAGCGTCAGAGAGAAGAGGTATTCAGCTGCCTTCCAAACCGAAGGTCTACAGAACTATTGTGCTGAACTCATTGTATGCCTGTGAAATCTGGACAGTCTCCCAGGGCCGTGCCAAGAAACTGAACCACTTCCATTTGAACTATCTTAGGAAGATTCTGAAGATCATCTGGCAAGATAAGGTAATAGACACTGAGATCCTTTCTTGAGCTAAACTGACAAGCTTTCAAGCTCTGTTGTAGAGAGCGCGACTCCAATGGGCTGACCATATTGTTCAAATGCCAAGCATAAGTTTGCTAAAAGATTTTTATGGAAAACTCACAGCAGGCAAGCACTCACATGGAGGTCAGAAGAAGTGATACAAGGACACTCTCAAGGTGTCTCTGAAGAACTTTGAAATCAAATGTGAGACCTGGGTGACACCGGCAAAACACCATTTCGTATGACATGCCCACATCAAAGAAAGCACTGTGCTATATGAGCAAAGCAGAATTGCAGTAGCTCAAAAGAAATGTGAGATGCACAAATTTAGAGATATCTTCACTCCAGATGTTCATGTGGACTATTTGTACCCAATCTATAGTAGAGCCTTTCAAGCTTGTATTAGTCTGATCAGCCACAGTCAGACTCACTGTATCTTGACTCCAACATAATGATGTCATTTTGGTCCTCTTAGAGAACAAAGGACAACCACCACCAGATCTGTGCTCACATCAGCGTGAATATTACCTCCAAACATACAGATCATAATCTATGAATGCTTTCTTATCTACTGTGCAGTGTTCACCTATAAATTCTCCAGCCAACATGCTATAGTCCTTTCTCTAGGCTAGGCTTTTTAATAATCCACAGACTTGAATGAATGAATGAGAACTTATCATAATAAATTCTTTTGTTTTTCAGTTGTGTGCACCCTGTGGACCATGGTATGCCAATGCTGTCCATGTGGTTTTCTTGGCAAAGATTCTGGAATGGCTTGCCATTTTCTTCTCTACTAGATTAAGGCAAACAGAAGTTAAGTAACTTGCCTAGTCACACAGCTAGTAAGTGTCTGAGGTCAGATTTGAACTCAGATCTTCCTGTGTTCTATCCAGTGAGCCATCTAGCTGCCTGTGATATATACTTACTATGTGCAAGAAAAAAAAAAAAACAGTGCTAAGTGCTGGGGATATAAATAGGAATATAAGACAGTCCCTGTTCTCAAGGAATTCACATTCTAATTAGAGTGACTAACAAATGACTAGCTAAGTAATGGCTGTGGATCAAATTATAGAAATAATATAAATCATATTGACAATATAATGTAAATATTACATTAAAATTTACGTAATGCATAAAAAGCAGGCAAAGTAGCACTTGGAGCAAATTTATATCTTTGAATGCTTATATTTAAAAATGAAATCTCAGTTTGAAAAAAATAGCCTAACAAAAGCAAAAACCACTTGAATTAAAGATAATTAGCAAAAATAAAAAATTAAGTAAATTAAGAATTTTTAAAAATTACCAATAAAAATGAAATATCTAAAAGGAGCAGAGAGGAAAAGCAAATGCTGCAAATCAGAACTAAGAAAGAAAAGAAAGATTCAAGGAAGGAAAGCATTATATGCCTATTTGCCACCAAACTGATCATTTAAAAGGAATTTTTCAAAAATATTTGAAAAAAATATTTTCCAACTCATCTTAGAAAAAGAAATTAAATGAGCCATCAATGAACTCCCTAGGAAAAAAAAATCCCTGGGCCAGAAGAATTCACAAGTGAATTCTATCAAACATTTAAAAAAACAATTAATCCCAATACTATATAAACTATTAGAAAAATAGGAATAGTCCTACCAAGTTCCTTTTACAGCATAAATGTGATGCAGATACCTAAACTAAGTAGACCAAAAATGGGTTAAGAAAACTATAAGCCAGTTTCCCTAATGAATATTGAAGCAAAAATTTTAAATCAAATACTAGCAAGATTATAGCAATATATCACAAGCATTATATACTATGATCAGGTAGAACTTATACTAAGAATGCAAGGCTGGTTCAATATTTTCAAAACTATCAGCATAATTGACCTTATCAGTAACAAAATGAATAGGAGTCATAGCATTATCTCAATAGATGCAGAAAAAGACTTTGACAAAATACAATACCTATTCTTTTAAAAACACTAGAGACCATAAGAATAAATGGATTTTTCCTTAGAATGATAAGAAGTATCTACCCCAAACCATCAGTGAACATTATCTGTAATGAGGACAATCTAGAAGCCTTCCCAATAAGATCAGGAGTGAAACAAGAATGACCATTACCATGACTCTTATTCAATATTGTACTAGAAATGCTGGCAATAGCAATGAGAGAAGAAAAAGAAGTTGAAGGAATTAGAGTAGGCAGTATGGAAACAACACTATCACTTCACAGATGACATGATGGTATACTTAGAGAACCAACTAAAAACTGGCTGAAGTAATTAACAACTTTAGCAAAGCTGTAAGATATAAAATAAACCCACATAAATGATCAACATTTCTATTTATTATCTATAAAACCCAGCAGCCATTTTAAATAAATGTGGACGATTTAAAATACATGGGAGTCTACCTGCCCAGATAAACCCAGGCACTATATGAACACAATTGAAAAACACTATTCACACAAATCAACTCAGATCAAACAATTGGAAAAATATTAATTGTCCATGGGTAAGCTGAGCTAATACAATAAAAATGAATAAATTAATCTACTTATTCAGACTATACCATATCAATCAAATTACCAAAACTTAGTGAGCTAGAAAAAATAAAATTCATCTGGAAAAATAAAAGGTCAAGAATATGCAGGGAATCAATGAAAAAAGCATGAAAGGAAGGCAGCCTAGCCATAACAGATCTCAAACTATATTTATGAAATAGTTGTCATCAAAACAATCTGAGACTGGCTAAGAAATAAAATAGTGGATCAATGGAATAGATTAGGTACAATATATAGTGGTTAATGACCATAGTAATGTAATGTTTGATAAATCCACAGATCCAAGCTTTTGGAGCAAGGACAAGTTTGACAAAAACTGCTAGGAAAACTGGAAAACAGTATGGCAGAAACTAGGTGTAGACCAGCATTTCACACCATATACCAAGATAAAGTCAGTATAGGTATATAATTTAGAAATAAAGGGTGACAATATAAGCAAATTAGAAGAACATGGAATAGTTTATCTGTCAGGTCTATAATTAAGGGAAATTTTAGGACCAAATGAGATAGAGAGCATTACAAAATGTAAAATGGGTAATTTTAGTTATATTAAATTTTAAAAGTTTTTGCACGTACAAAGCCATGCAATCAAGATTAAAAGAAAAGCAGAAAGCTGGGAGAGAGGGAGGGATTTTATAGCAAGTATCTTTGATAAAGGTCTCATTTCTTAAATATAGAGAACTGAATCAAATTTATAAGAATACAAATCATTCTCCACTTGATAAATGGGCAAAGGACATGAACAGTTTTCAGATGAAGAAATCAAAGCTATGTATAGTCATATGAAAAAAATGCCTTAAATCAGTATTGATGAAAGAAATGCAAACTAAGACTACTCTGAGTTACAACCTCACACCCATCAGTTTGGCTAATGTGACAGAAAAGGAAAATGTCACACGTTGGAGGGTATATGTCGGACATTAAAACACTGTTGGTGGAATTGTAAACTGACCCAACCATTCTGGAGAGCAATTTGGAACTACATTCAAAGGGCTAAAAAACTGTGCATACCCTTTGACCCAGCAATACCACTATTAGATTTGTATCCCAAAGAGATTTTAAAAAGGGGAGGAGGGAACAGGCCTATTTGTACAAAAATACTTATATCACCTCTTTTTGTAGTGGCAAAGAATTGGAGATTGGAAGATGTCCATCAATTGGGGAAAGGCTGAACAAGTTGTGATATATGCTTGTAAATGAATACTATTGTGCTATAAGAAATGACAAGCAGGATTATTTCATCTTTTTTAAATTTATTTTTTATTTTTAGTTTACAACACTCAGTTCCACAAGTTTTTGAGTTCCAAATTTTCTCCCCCTTCCTTTCCTTCTCTCCCCCCCCTCCCAGGCTGCATGTAATCTGATCTACATATATCTACATATATCTTCACATTAAACTTATTTACACAATAGTCAAGTTGTTAACAAGAATTATAACCAATTATAACCAATGGAATGAACCAGGAGAAAAAAGAAACATAACCAAAAAAGAAGAAAAAAAGGGCAAATAGTTTGCCTCACTTTGCATTTAGACTCCATAATTCTTTCTCTGTACATGCATAGCTTTTTCCATCATGAGTCTTTTGGAGCTGTCTTTGAACCTTGTATTGCTGAGAAGAGCCAAGTCTATCAGAGTTAGTCATCACAGATACCATGTGTCTGTAAACATGTATAATGTTCTCCTGGTTCTGCTCCCCTCACTCAGCATCAGATCATGTAAGTCTTTCCAGGTTATTATGAAGTCCATCTGCTCCTCATTTCTTATAGCACTATAGTATTCCATTACATTCATATACCACAACTTGTTCAGCTATTCCCTAATTGATGGGCACTCCCCAATTTCCAATTCTTTGCCACCACAAAAAAAAAAGCTGCTGTAAATATTTTTGTACATACAGGTCCATTTTCCACTTGTATGATCTCTAGAAGTGGTATTGCTGGGTCAAAGGGTATGCACATTTTTATAGCCCTTTGGGCATAGTTCCAAATAAACAGGATTATTTCAAAAAAAAAAAACCTGGACTTACATAAACTGATGCAAAGTGAAGTAAGGAGAACTGAGAACACTACACAGTAACAGCAATATTGTACAATGAATAACTGTGAATAGATTAACTATTCTCAGCAATATAATGATCCAAAATAATCCCAAAGTTTTCGTGATGAGACTGAAGCATATTATTTATACTTTCTTCATGGGGAGGGTTGAGTTTTCTTCCACAAAATGACTAATATGGAAATATGTTTTTCCATAACCGTGCATGTGTAACATATCAAATTGGTTAGCATTTCAGGGATGGGGAGAGGAGGGAGGGAGAGAATTTGGAACTCAAAATTTAAAAAAAAATGTTAAAAATTATTTTTGTATGTAATTGAGGAAAAATAAAATATTATTTTAAAAATATATAAAATTTTCTAATTGACAAAACGTGGAATAGATAACCTAAATACACCAATGTTAGAAAGAAAAAATGGCCTGGCTTTTAATGTGCTGATATAGAAAAGAACAAATGGATTCTCAAATGAATTCTTGAATTCAAAGAAAAATAATTACCTCAATTTGTCAACTTTTTAATATTTATTTTATTTTTGTTATATTTTGAGTTGTATACTGTCTCCCTCCCTCCCAACCTTGCATTAGGAAAGATCAGCATTTGATACAGATACATTCTTGAATCCATATAATACATACTTCCATATATCAGTTTTCTTTGGAGGTAGATAGCATCTTCCTTCATGGTTCCTTTGCTGTTGTTGTTATTTATCCCCCCTTCTCAAAGAGGACCAATAACATCATGAGGATGATGTCTTGACTTGCACATGAATTGGATTTAAGTGAGTCAAGAGTCGTTGGAGTCCAGTGGCAAGACAAAAGTCATGATGACTTGCAATAGCCCAGGATGCAGTGGGTGACCTTGGCCTTTCTAAATTAAGGTCTTTCCCAGGTCTCAGTTTGTCTGAGGCAACAGCTATTCAAGTCTAAGGGCTAGGTAAGAATTGGAATAAAAGATGACCTAATTTACTGTGCCAAAATATCGATCTGGGAGGGGAAGACCCATAAAGTTTCTGGCCAAAACAAAAAACAATTGCTATTTACCCTCATTCTAAGGCATCTAAACCTGAACAATAACCTGAACAATAACCTAAACCAGCTTGGACTGGGAGCTATTATTGGCCATTCAATGAAAACCAGAGTGATTTGGGGTGGTCAAGTAGCCCCCTTTGAAACACAAAGGACTTTTTTAAGGCCTATTTTTCAGAGGTACATTTCAAGAAGTCATAAATGTGTACTGCACCAGGCAAAAAGTAAATTGTCCTAGCTTTTTGGAAAAAAATAAAATTAGAAAAAATTTAGCTCCCAATTCCCAAAACATCTTATAAAATATGTGACCAAAAATTACATTCCTATGGACAGAGCACCCACATGTAATGATATGGTCCCCCAAGTGGAGAGAGGGACCATGTGTGGCGAGGGAAGAAAAGGAAGAAGAATAAGAAGATGCTTTGTAGTTGACTTGAATGTTCATATTACTCAGAATAGCTATCATTTACAGTTACACTTCATACAATATTACTATTACTATATATACCATGCTCTCAATTCTGCTAGTTTCACTATTCATTATTTCATTCAAGTCCTTCTATGTTTTTCTAAAATCAACCTTCTCATCATTTCCTATAGTATAGCAGTATTTTATCACAACCATATACCACAACTTATTTAGCCATTTCCTAATAGGTGGACATCCTTCCACTTTCCAGTTCTTTGCCACCACAAAGAGAACTGCTATAAATATTTTAGAACATAGAGTTTCTTTTCCTTTTTCCCTGATCACCTTGAGAAACAGATTAGTGGTATTGGGTTAAGGGGCGTGCATAATTTCATAATTCTACATTGCTGTCCAAAATAGTTGGATCAGTTCACAGTTCTGTTGAGCTTTAGGGGTGCTGGGACCCTGAAATAGCGACACATGGTTCTTGCCCAAATGAATTCGACTCAAGCCTTCTTTCAGCCAAAGAAAAATAAGGTTTATTGGCCAGACTCTTAAGGAATCTGAACATTTGTAACGCTGATATAAGTGAGCCAGATTGAACCTGAGCGCCTTAATGGAGTCTGAGATGTATCTTACATACAGAAAGACTGTGGGAGGGATCTAGGGTTGGCCAAGTAGTCTAGGGTGATTGGAGGAGGATCTAGGGAGGATCTTGATGGGAGTGGCCAGTAGGCTGGGGTGGTTGGAGATTGGAGGCCAGGAACCAAGAGAATGAGGTTTAGATAGGATCTAAGGTAGGAAGTAGCCAGAGGCAATCCTGAGGTAATGGAGAATGAAGGCCTGGGCTAGGCTAAGGGTTACAGAGAATTGGGTGTAGCAGTGATAATGAAAGGTCAGTTGAGGGGAGTATAGCCTCAGGTGAGAATGCCAGATCAAGTGGGAAGAAAAAGAGTTCAAAGGGGTTTCCAGAGACTGTACCCAGTCAGTTCCATCAACAGTGTATTTGTATTCCAGTTTTTTTCACACTCTCCAACATTTGTCATTTTCCCCTTTTATCATTTTATCCAATCTGGTACATGTGAGCTGGTATCTCAAAATTGTTTTAACTTGCATTTCTCTCTAATCAATCATGTGTTAGAGCATTTTTTCATATGACTATATATAGTTTAATTTCTTCCAAAAACTTCCTGTTCATATCCTTTGACCATTTATCAGTTGGGGAATGACTCATTCTTACAAATTTGAGCAAGTTCTCTAAATATTTGAGACATGAGGCCTCTATTTGAGAAACTGTTTATAATTTTTTCCTTTAATTTTCTGCTTTGCTTCTAACCTTGGCTACATTGGCTTTATTTGTACAAAAAAAAATTTAATTTAATGTAATCAAAATTATCCATTTTGCATTTCACAATGCCTTCAGGCTCTTGTTTATTCATTAATTCTTCTATCCATAAATCAGATAGGTAATGCGTTCCATGTTCTTCTAATTTACTTAAGATATCTCCTTTTATGTCTAGGTCATGTATTCTTTTTGACCTCATCTTGGTGATTGGTGTTAGGTATTTATCTATACCTGTCAAAGTCTAGGGGTGCTAAGAACCCTAAACAACGCAGGTCCTGCCTCGAATGAATTTGATCCAAGCCATTCAGTTAGAGACAGGGTTTATTAAAACACCAGTTGGGATGGGAGAGATTTTAAGAATTTGTGCTTTGGTAGATGAGACTAACCCTTTTATTAGCGAAAAGATCTGTGGGAAGATTTGGATGAGAGTGAACAGTAGGCTGGGGTGACTGGGAGGTAAGAGAGAGGGGGTCTAGATGGAATTAAGGGTGGAAAGTGGTCTAGAGTCATGCAGACAATGAAGGCCTGGCCTAGGTTAGAGGTAACAGAGTTGGAGGTCTGGGCTTGAGGCCACAGTGAAAGGACAGTTGAAAGGATTACTGGTGTGGGTCAATGCCTCAGGCAGCCAGAGACTTGGCCACGTGGGAAAGTTCAAGGAATAGGGAGGTGGGCCCATAGCCTATTATACCTAGTTTCTGCCTGACTGGTTTCCAGTTTTCCCCCCAATTTTTTTTTTTTTTTTTACCAAATAGTGAATTCTTATCCCAAAAGCTTAATATTTGACCTTTATCAAACACAGGGTTACTCTAATCATTTACTACCATACATTGTATATCTACTCCTGATCTACCATTGTATTTCTTAGCCAGTACCACAGAGTTTTGATAACACAATACAATTTAACATCTGGTACTACTATACTTCCTTTAGGTTGTTTTCACTGATCTCCTGGATATTCTTGACCTTTTGTTCTTCCAAACGAATTTTGTTATTATTTTTTTCTAGCTCACTAAAATGATTTTTGGTAATCTGATTGATATGGCACTGAATAAGTAAATTAATTTAGGTAGAATTGTCATTTTTATTACATTGGTTCAGGCTACCCATGTGCAATTAATATTTTTTCAATTGTTTAGATCTGAGTTGATTTGTGTGAAAAGCACTTTGTAATTCATGTAGTCCCTGGGTTTGTCTTGGCAGGTGGACTCACATGTATTTTATATTGTCTACATTTATTTTAAATCGCTGCTGGACTTTGTTAATAGTATATAGAAATGCTGATGATTTATCTGGTTTATTTTACATCCTACAACTTTGCTAAAGTTGTTCATTTTTCCAGGTAGATGCTTCTTAACATTCTAAAGAAAAATCCATTTATAACTATGCTTTCAAGTGTTTTAAATAGGAATGAGTGTTGTATTTTGTCAAAAAAAAGTTTTTCTGCATCTATTGATATAATTGTATAATTTTTGTTAGCTGTTTTATTGGTATAATCAATTATGTTAACAGTTTTTTCTCATATTGAACCAACCCTGCATTCCTGGTATAAATCCCAATTAGTCACAATGTATAATCTTTATGATATATTGTTATAGTTTCCTAGCTAGTGTTTTGTTTAACTTTTTTTGCTTCAATATTCATTAGGGAAACTGGTCTATAGTTTTCTTTCTCCATTTTTGGTCTTCCTGGTTTGGTTATCAGCACCATATTTGTTTCATAAAAGGAGTGTGGTAGGGCTCTTTGATTATTACAGTTATCCCTTCCACAGCATGGGGTTAGGGGCCCAGTGCCCCCACAATCTGGAAAATCTCTGCAAAATTTTTTGACCCTCCCTTCATACCAGAGAAGTCTGAATTTTTTTCTTTTTCTTTATGAGATATTTACAATACCTTATTGTAAAATTTGGGTTAATTATTTGGTCGTAGACTCTGTGTTGTCTGTTAGCCTTCATGTGTCATCTACAGCTTTCAAAAAACTCCAAAAAATTCCCATTTAATTTCTTATGCCAACCCATGAAATATCAAAACAGCAATGGGGAAAGTCGCAATGTGGAAGAGATAACTGTATTCCAAATTACTTATTATTGAAATTAGTTGATCTTTAAATGTTTGGTAAAATTCATTTCTAAATCCATTTGGTCCTGATGCTTTTTTCTTAAGAAACTTATTTATGACCTATTCAATTGCTTTTTCTAAAATAGGTTTATTTGGACCTTCTATTTCCCTTTCTGTTTATCTGGGCAGTTTATATTTTTGTAAATGTTCTCCCATTTCACTTACATTGTTAAATTTATTGGCATAAAATTGGGCAAAGTAACTACTAATAATCAATTTCAATTTCATCTTCATTAGTGGTATATTTTTACCCTTTTTATTTTTTATACTAGTGATTTTGGTTTTCTTCCCTTTTTAAAAATCATACTAACCAATGATTTGTTTATTTTAATGGATTTTAAAATAAAACCAACTCCCAATTTTATTTAATAATTCGGTGGTTTTCTTATATTCACTTTTATCAGTCTCACATTTAATCTTCAGGATTTCCACATTGATGTTTCATTGGGCATTTTTAATTTGTTCTTTTTCAATTTTTTAAAATTGCATACTCAACTCACTGATCTGTTCTTTCTCTATTTTATTAATATAAGCATTTAGAGACATAAATTTTCCTCTGATAAGGGCTTTTGTCACATCCCATAAGTTTTGGTGTGTTGTCTCATTATTATCATTCTCTTTAATAAAATTATTTATTGTTTCTATGACTTGTTCTTTAACTCTTTCATTCTTTAAGATTTGGTTATTTAGTCTCCAATTAATTTTTAATCTGTATTTCCATGATCCTTTATTAAATGTAAGTTTTTGCATTGTAATATGAAAAGGATTTATTTAGTATTTCTGCTTTTCTGCATTTAACTATGAAGTTTTCATGCCTTAATATATGGCCAGTTTTTTTAAAGGTGCCATATGCTGCTGAGAAAAAGGTAAATTCCTTTCTGTTCCCATTCAGTTCTCTCTAGATGTCTACTATATCCAACTATCTAAGATTCTATTCATCTCTTTGACTTCTTTCTTATTTATTTTTTGGTTAGATTCATCTAGCTCTGAGAAGCACAAGTTGAAATCCCCTGCTATTATAGTTTTGCTCTCTATTTCACCTGTTATTTATTTACCTTTTCTTTTAAATTTTTGGATGCCATAGCATTTGGTACATATATGTTAAGCCTTGATATTACTTCATTATCTATGGTACCTTTTAACATAATGTAGTTTCCCTGCTCACTTCTTTTAATTAAATTAATTTTAGCTTTAACTTTGTCTGAGATCATGATTGCTACCCCTGTTTTTTTTTTACATCAGTAGAAACATAACAAATGCTATTCCAGCCCTTTATTTTTACTCTGAGTGTGTCTGTCATTTTAAAATTTGTTTTTTGTAAGCAGCATATTGTTGGATTTTGGGTTTTGAACCATTCTGCTATTTATTTCTGTTTTATGGGTTACTTCATCTCATTCACATTCAAAGTTACAGTTTCCAGTTGTATATTTCCCTTCATCATAATTTTTCCTTACTGTTCATCCTTCTATCTCTCTGTCTCTGTCTCTGTCTCTGTCTCTCTCTCTCTCTCTTTATCCCTCCTCAGAACTTTAACTTACTTTTGGCTGTTGCCTCCCTAAACAACACACCCTTCTAAGAGTGCCTCCCTTATCCTATCCCCTTGCCCTCCAATTTCTCTGTAAGTTAGGAAGACTTTTATATCCTATAAGATATATATATATAATTATATATATGCATATATACATATACATATATATGTATGTATATTATTCTTTCTTTAACCCAGTTCCACTGAGAATAGGATACCCACACTACCTGCCCTTCACCCTATGCTCCCCTTCCATTCATGCCTCTTTTGTATGAGATAATTTGCTCCATTTTACCTCTCTCTACCCAATTTTATCTTTTAGGATAAGCCCATCATAATCAATTCAGCCCCAAGCCTTCTATCTATGTAGACTCTTTTAAACTAACCTAGTAATGATAACATTCTTAAAAGTTAAAATATAATTTTCCCATATAAGAAGTAAACAGCTTAACCTTATTAAATCCATTATAATCAGTCTTTCATATTTATATTTTTGTGTTTCCCCTGATTCTTGTAAGTCAAATATTCTGTTCAGTTCTGGTCTTTTCCTTAAGAATAACTGAAAGTCCTCTAATTCATTAAGTATCAATTTTTTTCTTTTGCAGGATTACACTCAGCTTGCTGGGTAGTTTATTCTTGGTTGCAAACCAAGCTCCTTTATTCTTTGAATATCATATCCTTTCAGTATTTTAACGTGGAAGTTGCTAAATCTCATGTTATTCTGACTATAGCATTACAATATTTCAATTGTTTCTTTCTAGTTGCTTGCAATATTTTTTCCTTAACCTGGGAGCTTTGAAACTTAGCTATGAGTTTCCATTTTGGCATCACTTTTAGGCAGTGATGGTGGATTTTTTCAATTCCTGTTTTACCCTCTAGTTCTAAAACTTCAGGGCAATTTTCCTTAATAATTTCTTGAAGTACAGTGTCTAGACTCTTTTTGTTTATCATCATTTTCACGTAGTCCAACAATTCTTTTATTATCTCTCCACACTCTATTTCCCAGATCAGTTGTTTTTCTGATGCGCTATTTCACATTCTCTTCTATTTTTTCATTCTTTTGATTTTGTTTTATTATTTTTATGATCTTATGAAATCATTACTTTCCTTTGCCCAATTCTAAATTTTAAAGATTTATTTTCTTCTGTAAGTTTTTGGATCTCTTTTTCCAATGGATTGATTTTCTTTTCATAATTTTCTTGATTTTCTTGCGCTACTCATTTCTTTTCCCAATTTTCCTCAACTTCTCTTATTTGATTTTTAAAATCTTTTTTTAAAGATCTTCTAAGACCTCTTTTTGGGTTTGTGGACCATTTTACATTTTTATTTGAAGCTGTTACAAGTAGCTGTTTTTACTTCATTTTTTCTTCTGAATTTGAATCTTGATTGTCTGTGTCACCATAGTAGCTATCCATAGTTGGGTTCTTTCTCCGTTGTTCATTAATGTTTAATGGCCTATTTCTTGTCTGTTAACTTTACATTAGGGTTAGGCTCTGTTCCTGGGATTTGAGGGATAATGTCTCAGCCTTCGGGTTTTCTGTGCTGTTGTTTTCTGAGCTCTATCTGGGTTTTTTTTTTTTTACTTTTTGGTTCTTCTAATGTTATAATCCAAGGCTAGGTGTGTCTTGATCTACAAGTGACCTCAGGGCTCCTCTGCTCACCTGAGTAGCAACTCTTAGTACTGCTACCACTGCAAATGCTCTTGCTCCCTGTAATCCCTCAGATGGCTGCAAGCTTTAGCCTGCCCGTCTACCCTGGAACCAAAACCAGGGACTCTGCTCTCCTGCAAGTGACCACAATCAGCAGGCCTCACCCCTTCTATGACAGCCCTCGTTAGCATGTGTTTACTCCTCACCAGGCTAGCTCCTCACCAAGCTTACTCCTCACTGAAGCCATAATCTGAGACCTCATCTGGATAGTGCCAGCAAAGGGCCCCACAATCTTTCCCTGATCAGCTGCTAGACCTGTGTCAGTGGGGACTGACAAAAGTCAGTAGGCAAAAAGGTCCTGGAACTAAGGTCACCAATGATATAGCTGCTCCCAGGACTTACTGCTTTGCTCTAGACCGACCACCACTCTAGGTCAGATCTTTCCTAACATCTTCCCAAGCTGTCTTAGGCTACACTACTGGTTTACCCCTACTCTTAATTATTTCTACCATTCTAAAATTTACTTGGAGGTGCTATTTTAACTGGCTTGGGGGGAATTTGGGAGAGCCAAGTAATTTCCTGCCTCATTCAATCATCTTCTCACTATTCCCTCCCCAATTGTTTTGTGTTTTTAATAGAAGTCTATCTTTTTTATTTAATTAATTTATTTTTAGTTTTCAACATTCACTTCCATAAGATTTTGAGTTCTGCATTTTCTCCCCATCCCTCCCCTCTGCCCACCCCAATATGGCATATAAATTGATATAGGCTCAACATGTACAATCATATTAAACTCTCTCAAACCCTACTCACACTAACAGCCTGGATCCCCAGAGTTCTGCTGCCACTTATCCCTTTCAGAGTCTAGGGTTAGGCCTAGACTGGGTCTTTTTTTTTTCCCTAATGCTATAGCTCTTGAACTCCTATCCTCATTTGTGCTTCTCCCATTGGTTATCAGTTGATACGAATTAATGTTAGACTTAATTAGCTTTTAGAAATGGATATATATGTGTGTGTATATATGTATGTGCGTATATATGTATATATGTATATATGCATATATATATATATATATATATATATATTTACTTATGGGAGGGTATTATGTACTCTCCCATAAGTAAATACAGCATTTATTTATATGAGAGTATATCACAGACTTTTGGGGGAAGATTTTATACCAGATATATCACTATAGTATGTATATGTGTGTGTGTGTATGTGTGTGTATATATATACATATATACATATATGTATGTATATATGTATGTATATATGTACATATGTTTGCTGGGCTCCTACAGACCTTTGAATCTATCTTTCCTCATTGAGTTTAATTTGTCCTTGGTCTCATTGCAATCATTGCCATCAGCCATTGCTGTCTTGAGGACATTGCTAGGATGCTAATGAAATATTATAAATCACTTGGTCCTCTGAAATCCATGGGGTCCTCCTCCATTCAGGGGTGATGCAGGAAACAGGTGGAGGCGCTATTCTCTCCACTACTACTACCACCCTCCCAGTGATTCCTTCTCAGATACTTGGCTGGAATCTTCTTTCACTAAGTGTTAGCTATTTGAATCCTCAATTCCAATCCAGCTGATGGTTTTATACAAACCCAACAGGGCATGACCAGGCTTCATATTGCAATTAACTGAAAGGCCAGAGATGCCCAAGCTTTGTTTTTGCCCCCTAACTTATACCACTGATGGACTGATTAAATAGATATGTGTTCTCACCTGAAAGGTCTCAGGGCTAAGTCGATCCAGGTGATTTCAATCCCCTTTTACACTATTTCTTCCATGTACATGTTATATGAGTGTTGCCTCTCCATTAAAATGTGAGCACCTTAAGATCAGGGACTCTGTTTTTGACATTCTGTGTATCTCTAGCACTCAGCACAGTGGCTATCACCTAATAATCACTTAATAAACAATTTTGACTGACTAATATCTCACACTATATGCCACAATAAAATCCAATTTCCTTAATGATTGTAGATACGAAAATGCTAAATTAAAATTAGCTAACAGAATACAATAACATTTAAAGCAGGGTTTGTACAATGTTTGGAAGGTTGTTTCAATGAGAGGGAAATGATAAAAAATATAAAAAATTAAATCATATTATTATAGAGAGAGACTCTCTATAAATGGTAAACAGTGTTACATCATGATACATTCCCTATGTCTATTAAATCGCAGGTCCAGTATTTATCCTTATCCATCCTAAAATGTATTTGATAATATCTAACATTCATCCATGATTTAAACAGAAGCACTAAAAATAGAAATAGCAGTATTCTTGAACAAAATTTTGAAAAATCTAACAAACCCAGAGCCAATCTAATTAGAATAAAAATTAGAAGTATTTTCACTAAATGTACTTTTAAACAATGATGCCCATTATCACTGCTTTTAATTGATATACTATTAGAAATTCTAACAATTGCAGTAAAAGAGGAAAAAAAATTAAAGGAATTAACACTGAAAGTGTTATCATTTGCAAATGACGTGATAGTGTATCAAAAATTCAACTGTCAATGAAAATAAAATTAAAACAATAAATGAGTTCAGCAAGGTCATAGGATATAAGATCGGCCCACAAAATCATTTACATTCCCATTTACTAACAATAAAGATCAATAATACATCATAAAAACTCAGTTTGTCTTAACAAAAAAAACCATTAAATATTTGTAAACTAATCTACCTAGAAATACACTTGATATAGAACACATATAAAAACAAACAAATATAAATCACAGAACACAAAACAAAACATAAATTTATAATGACTGAAATAAACAGAGACAAGTAATTGGAGGGACATTCAGTGTTTGTGGGTAGGTTGAATTAATATAATAAGAGTGACAATATCCTCCAAATATTTATATATTTTATGCAATTCCAATATAAAGATAAGTTCTCATAAAATCATGATGAAATGTATATATTTTTTAAATGGTCAAGAATATTAAAGTGTATGGGGAAAGTGGGAAAAAGCAGAAGGAAGCCACTGGAGGTGATGTTGCCCTCCCAGACTTTAAAATATGTCACAAAGAAGTTACCAAACCTGTCTGATATTAGGGGGAAAATAGGGAAATAGATTATTGGCGCAGACCTGTATTTGATAAAATTTTGTAAAAAAAAAAAAACTCATGAATGAACTCGTGACTTAAATATATTTGGAAATTTATTAGAAATTCGACAAGAAATAGATTTGAATCAACATCTCTAATTATGTGCCTCAAAGATTTCCAGTCCGAAACTTAAACAAACAAAAATAACTAAGAAAAGAAGACGAGGAGGAGGAGAAGGAGGAGGGAAGTAGAATAATGTACTTATTTCATTTGGGGAGAGGAGATTATTTTTTCTATTTAAGAAATAGAAGAAGTTATTAAAGATAAGATATATGTCTTCAGTTGCTTTAAATTTTCTGTGTTAAACTATAATCCAATTAGAAATAGCATTTCAGGCAAAACATGGCAAATATTTCATATTAAAATCTTGACATCTAAAATATATAATTATTAAAATTTTACAAACATAACTTGTAATCCAGCCTGGATAAATGGTGACAGAATATGACAATTTTCAAACTAGAAAACTCAGATTGTAAATAGTCACCTAAAAAAGGATTTACCTCACTAAATAAAAAACAAAACATAGTTTTTAAGTAGCACCTGACAGCTACCAAATGGACAAAAATGAACAATTAATCAACAAGCATTTATTAAGTATTTAAGTGCCAGGCCCTGTGCTGTTGGATGCTATTAAAAAAAAAAAAAGCAATCCCTGCCTTCAAAGAACTCATGTTCTAATGGGAGAAAACACACCTATAAATAGGCACAAGATATGTACAGATATACCCTGGAGATGGAAGTCAAACAGAAGAGAAGACACAAGCAGCTGGTAAAATGAGAAGTTTAGAGTTTGAGTTAAGACTTGAAGAAAGCTGGGGATTCTAGGAGGAGGAGGTAAGGAGAGAGAGCATTCCACGAATGATAGATAACCATTACAAAGACCCGGAAATAGGCCAGTATGAGTGCATGAAGGGAACTAAGGTGTAAGAAGACTGGAAATATAGGAAGGATGAGGTTATGAAGACCTTTAAATGCCAAATAAAGGAGTTTATCCTTGATTCTAGAAGTAGGGAGCCATTTGACACTATTGAGGAGTGGAATGGCAATAGTAAGACCTAAACTTTTTTTTTTAAATCACTTTGGCAGTACGTGGAAGACTTAACTTTTTTTTTAAAATCTCTTCGGCAATAGGGATAGAAGGGAGAGGCTTGAAGCAGGGAAACCAATTAGGAAGCGACTGTAGTCATCCACACTAAGAAATGATGAGGTCTTAACTAAAATGGTTCTCATGTGAGTGGGCAGAAAAGGATGCAGGTGAAGGATGTTATAGAGATAGAAATGAGATCTGACACCTTATTGTATACAGAGGGTGAATTAAAGTGAGGGATCCATGATAACACCCAGGCTATGAACTGGGGTGACTAGGACAGAAACTAGCTTGACTGAGGGTTGGATTTAGAGGGAAAGATAATATAATGAGATCTGCATTGATGATCACAACTCATTCATACCTGTTCATTTTGTGTGATTCACTCTGTGCCAACCAAAATGAAAAGGAATGGGGGACATGGCAGAGCTCTTACACTGACTATTGCCCTTGTAAAGAATCTACCTCTTCCCAGGCCCCTATGGCAGCACGAGGTGATTATTTGTGGTTGGGGATGGGAAAGAGAAGCATTAGGTAGTACAGTGGGTAGAGTGCTGGGGTCAGGAAGACCTGAGTTCAAATCTGGCCTCAAATACAAGCTGTGTGACCCTGGGCACGTCATTTAATTTCTGTTTGCTTCAGTTTCCTCAACTATAAATTTTTGGGTAATAATAACACCTACTTCTCTGAGTTGGTGTGAGAATCAAATGAGTTAACGTTTATAAAGTGATTAGCACAGTGCCTAGCACATAGTAGGCATCATAGAAATGTTAGCTATTCTTATTCTTAAAAAGAGATGGGTGGGGAACAGACAGATGGATAAGAATTTTCCCAATGCCACCTGTGAAGCTGTTACTGTGGGTACCTTGGGACAGAGGGCTGAAAGGATTCAGCAATAATGGAGAAAAGTAGATGTAGTTGTAGTGAAATAAGAAGTCCCATGGGCTACCCAGAGGAGAGTGAGATGTGATCTACTTTCCTACCCTCCTATTGGTTGGTTCCCAAAGGGCTAGTGCCTCCACTATTGAGATTCCTGCCTGGGGAAACTCTAAATCTATAAATTCTAGACACCAAGGAAACCACAAGTCTGAACCAAAAATAATACAATAATCTTAATCCTGTTAAAAAACTATATAGGTTTTTCATTTCTTGCCATTAGTTGAAATAGGTACATTACATTACTTATATAGATAGAAAGATGGACTAAACAAATGGATATGCTGCAGTATAAGTACTGAAGGCTAGTGAGATAAGACACCAGATAAAAGGGGAAAAATTATAGTGTTTAAAATAGAATAAGAATTTTGTCCAACATTAATTATAACAAACTCGCATAAATATGCCTCTGTAATAATGTGAAATATCCCACTAAGTCTCTCATTTTATAAAAACCACTTTATGTTTAAAATGTATTTAACCAAGCCACCAGAATAGGGTTTGGGTTTGTATATGTGGGGGGAGGGGAAAGGGATTGCATGCAGAATTTCAAGCAACCCTGGAAAGCCCAAGAGTGTCCTAAGAAGTTACTATTGTCATGGATCAAACTAGAGGACAAGGGAGCCCTTGAACTGGCTCTATAGCTATTGTTTTTGTTTTAGTTTTTCAGAAGGTTCAATGGTTTCTCTAACACATTTCATTCAGTCACTATTTTAAGTAAATAAATACAGCTGTTTCAACTATCCCCTCAAACTAGAAAAAGTATATATACACATTTGTGATTAATCTTTTGTTGTCTTGGAGAATCTCAAAAGGTCACTAAAGAATAAACACACTAGGACCAAACTTTACACTGTGGAGTCCAGTTATGGTTGATTGGGTTTTCGAATCAATCAGTCTATTCTGTGTGCCTATCTGCATGAGTTGCCAAGATTTTTAGAGCTTCGATTTTAGCATTTAAGTGTCCTCTTCTAGCCCCAACAGAGTTGATTCAATAATAGAAGTGGGGAAACTCTCAAAGACCTCAACACTTAACCCTGAAAGAAGCACATTCTTTTGTAGAATTCCCATTTTTGTGTCCACCACTTCAGTGAGATGGAGCTAATCGCTTCAGTGTTCTTAAAAAGAAATCATTAATGTTGAATAGATGGATTGCAAACTGTGAGAATCTGAAAGATGAAATAGCCCAAAACACAACCTTTTCAATAGGACAAATATGCTTTCTGGCTTTTTGGTGAAATTCCAAAGAGAAGTATCCAGAAGCACTATAATTATGATCTTTTCTTCCAGAGATTATAAACTTCTTTTTGCAGAAATTCATGAGCTTCATTTTGAAAAAAAAATCATTTATCACTTAAGCTTTTAAAAGATATTTTCTTTAAAATTCTACTTTTGAAGTCAGATTTATTGAATATGTTCTTTAAAAATTAAATGTAGGTTGCATGGAGTATTAGTTAAAATGCTGGGCATAGAGTCAGGATATGCTGGGTTCAAATCCCAATTCTGTCATTTATTAGCTATGTGACCCTGGGCAAGTCACCTGACTGTGCCTCAAGTAACTCCCTAGGACTTATCTACTAAGTCATAGATGGGTTATGATCTCCCTTGATGGACAGAGTTAAAACACTGACAGAATCCCAGATCCTTTGCTTATTCACAGTTTTAAAGTAGCACATTTACCTTTGACAACACATTGACCTTTTAATGGTTGAATTTTTTTGTGTATTGATTCTTTGTGCCCTATCCACTGATAATGAGGCTTTTATAATAATATCTTACTTTTGTATAGAATTTTGCAGGTTCATAATCACATTCACATATAATATGTTATTTGATTTTTACAGCAACCCTGTGGAACAGTACAAATATTATTATTCTCATTTTTACAGATAAGGATACTTACTGAAGCTTAGAGGAGTTAAACGATTTGCCAGAGTTGAAAAAACTAATGATATGTGGCAGAGCTAGGAGTAGAATCCAATTCTTCTGATTTTTGTCTAGAGATCTTTCCACTACACTTTTCAGAGAGAAACCAGGGTAGCCTGAAAAATGAATTGTGGGAAAGCAATATGTAGAGAACTTAAATCAGGAATGAGAAAATTCTAGCAGTTCTTGCTCTGTTAATAACTAGCTACATGGTCTTGGACAAGTCATTCTACCTCTCTAGCTCTCATCTTCCTCACATGTCAGAATTGGTGCTCAACACCCAGCTGTTCAAAATGTGCCTTTACTTGGCCCTTGAGTGTATTCTACAGGAGATGTTTAACACCTAAAAAGAGTTTAAATCACTAGCACACGTGAACCGATCACAGTAGGGACCAACCATCTACCTATTACTGTCATGTAATGGAATCCCAACAGGGATCATGATGGCAGGCTTGGATAACTTTGTAACTACAATCCAACTGAATATAATTATGGCACTAAATTCATTTGGCCTCCATGCATATGGATTTCATATCATAAGGCTTCCCAGTGAAGATCTTGTATGTCCTTGAATCTGATGATTTCTAGCTCTAGACCTTTAGAATTCTATGGGTTGGATTTCTTTATCAGAGTTTGGCCTATTACTTATATGACACTCTAAAATTCTTAAAGGTTTGTTTTGCTATTTCCCATAAAAATCACATAGCATTCTATGTTCTTTCACATTTCAGAAGAACTATGATTTCATCATTGTGGATGCTTCTCCAATGGATGCAGATTACATTTATGTCTTCACAGGAAGACTTTGTAAGTTCTTGTGGCATCCAAAAAAATTCATCACTAGGTGGCCAGCTTCCTGTTGCTGATATGGTATAGATTGCTAAACTGAATTTTTTAAGCAGTTACATAGATTTCATTAAGGAGCCCCTGTAATGTTCTGAGGCTTCATGCATCAGCGGCAGAAAGTCACCTGCACAAAAGAGCATGGGAAAATGTCATTACCTTTACTTCCTCTGGGCCTTGTCCTTCATAGCACTGCTGAATACCTTTAGAGGACGTGTCTCACTATTTCATGCCTCACTTGATATTGCTTAATACTAAACAAGGAAGCGCATTAGCCATTTAGAAGCCTAAAGAGAACCAAAAATGGAATGTTTCCTTGGAATAAATAGAAGCTTGATAGCAACCAAGAGAGAGTATCTAGCCCTTGTTTCATCACTTCTATTACTGTCACTCAGTCTGACATTTCTAGTCTGTCAAATATAGAAACATTTTTATTGAATATACATATAATTCTTCTTCAGTAAGGCCTTGCTTTTATCCATTAATATGGAATAGTCATGACTCAGAATTCTTAAAAGAGTATGGTAGTAAAGCCAAAGGTGTGGCAGGTCATGTCAAGTTGGGAAGGCTTCAAGTATGGGTAGGTCTGGCAATATGTATATATATATTGTCTGAAGATCACCCTAACTAATTAGTCTCCCTGCTTAATATATATGCCTAAAGCTTAGGACTGACCATGTCACCCTCCTGCTCAAGAAAGTCTTAGTGTCTAGGATAAAATACAAGATCTTCTGTTTGGCATTTTAAAGCCATGCACAATTTGGCTCCTTTCTAGAGGCTTATTGTACGTTATTCTCCATTCCTCGCTTTACGTGTTAGTCAGACCGGCCTATTTGCTGTTCCATGTACACAACGTTCCATCCCTCATTCCCATGTATTCCTAAAGGCTCTATCCCTCTGACCTGTCATGCCCGCCTTTTTCACATCTACCTTAGAGAATGCTTAGCTTCCTCTAAGGTTTAGCTTAAACGCTACCTCCTAAATAAGATCTGCTCTCATCCCTTCCAAGTTGCTAGTGCCCTCCCCTGCAAATGACTTCATATTATATACTCGCATATATGGACATATGGATATATATACGCATACACACGTACATACAAATATATGTATACACATATATATGTAATATATATATTTGTATTTACCTATGTGTACTTATGTTGATGACCTCCATTAAAATGTGAGCTCTTTGCAGGCAAGAATTGTTTTATTTTTGCCTTTTTATACCCTCACTTAGTGCAGTGCCGGCTTCTGTTATTGTTGTTGTTCAGTTGTTTCAGTCACGTCCAACTCTTTGTGACCCCATTTGGGGTTTTCTTGGTAAAGATACTGGAGTGGTTTGCCATTTCCTTCTCCGACTCATTTGACAGATGAGGAAAATGAAGCAAACAGGGTTAAGTGACTTGCCCAAGGTCACAAGCTAGTCAGTGTCTGAGACTAGGCACTCAATTCACTATACCTCCTAGCTTTCCATGCTGGCACATAGTAAACACTTAATAAAAGTTTAAGCAGATGAATGAGGTTGTAGATACATTAAAATATTGAAAGAATGCTTTTTGATAGGCCTGGTTTCCCCATCAAAATTTCAGCTCCAATATGTAGTTTAAATGCTTATAGATAATCATTGAATTCATAGTAGAAAGCAATCTGAGAAATTCAAACATTTCAAAGGTGATGAGATAGTGTCAGAATCAGCCGATCCACAATAAGCATTAATTAGATTTCTGCTATGTGCAAGGCAATATGTTAGGTTCTGGGGATATGAAAACAAAATCAAAAGCCTTTGCCCTCAGACAATGGCACTTTCTCTCCAATGTATAGTCCTAGAAAACTACCTAGAATACTGGATATTTGAGAGACTTGGTCTGCCATAGGAAGGATTTGAATGCAGGACTTCCTAGCTTTGAGGCTGGCTCTTTATTCATTATGCCATACTGCCTCCACATATAAATATGAATAGGAAATAAACACAAACTAATTACAAGGTCATTTAGGGAGAGGTCTAGCAATGAGTAATATCAAGAAAGGCCTCAGGTAGGAGATGGTTGGTATTTGAAGTGAGCTTTGAAGGAAACTAGGCTTTCAGGAAACCTAGGTAAAAAGGGAGTGTATTCCAGGCATAGGGAGGGACAGTGTATTGAAAAGATATGAGGACAGGATGCTTGTAAATGTTAATTGAATTTTAATAGGATGGTCTATGGACAACAGAATAATCTAATGGAATGTTGCATATGAGGAGCAGATTGAGAAGGGCTTTAAAAACCAAACAGAGGAGTTTGTTTTTGTACTTAGCCACTGTAGGTTACTGATCTGAGGATGATGCCTTTAAACCTGTACTTTAAAAATAGCATATTGGCAGCTTTGTAGAGGTTCGTTTGGAGAAACTTGAGTCAAGGTGCCCAACAGGGAGACTATTGCAATAATCCAGGTGAGAGATGATGACTCCTGAAACAAAGGTGGTGGCCTTGTGAGTGAAGAGATGGGGACAAATGCGAGAAATATCATGGAGACTGAATTGACAAGGGCAAGACTTATAAATTTATTGGATATATGAGGTGAGAGAATGTGAGGAATCAAGGATGAAAACAAGATTGTGACCCTGGGTGTCTGAAAGGAGAGCCCTCAATAGAAATGGAGTCATAGGAAGATGGGTAGGTTTGGGGGCAAGGTAATGAATTCTGTTTTGGATGTGTGTAACAACAATGTTGCTAGCAGCTGCTGTGGGGGTGAAACACCAACAGCAACAGCACACAGAAGGGCTGCTAGCACAGGTCCTTCGATCTGCTTTTCTAAGGAAAGCAACTTTAAGGGGTTAACAATCTCACTTTAATTAAATATGCATATATCATTCACTTACTCAAGGGAAAGCCAGCACCCTGAACTTCAGTGAGAATACAAACAGAAATTACAAGCAGAAATTGAATCTAAGATACCTAAGAGACATTCAGTTCTAAATGACCAATGTGGAATTAAAAATTCAGGAAAGAGACTAGGGATACACACACACACACACACACACACACACACACACACACACACACACACACGCACACGCACACACACGCACGCACACACACACGTATTTACTTATCTGTACTTATGTTGCACTTATGTTGATGACTTATACAGAGATGTATATACTATGTATCTATGTCTGAACCTTTCTCATGCTGTCAGTACCTCTATTCCATAGCCTCTTCCTCTGGTTGGTGAGTTCCTCTCTGAAACTTCATTTGAAGAAGCATACACAATTACCCTGTCTTCAAATCTGTAACCAGTCCATAATGCCTAAGATCACCTATTTACCTTCCCCCTATGTGCATGCCTTCTCCGATTCCCCACTTTTAGTGCCTTTTCATTTATTGTCTTCCCCTAATAAAATATAAGCTCCTTGAGGGCAGAATTATTTGCTTCCATTTGTAATCCCAGCACTTAGCTCAATTCCTGGCACAAAGCAAGTTCTTAATAAATTTTCTATACATTTCTATCTATCTATCTTTTTTTCTATCTGTCTAGAGCCTAGGTTAGAGTCTTGGGTCTCTAGATATCTCTTGGGGGTGAGATACGTATAGTAATCCAGCAAAAGAGACTGAGAGTAGTCATATTTAGGCAGAAAGAGAAACAAGAGAGATATAGCTACCCAGAAACCTCAGAGGAAAGAGTATCTAGAAGGAGACAGTGGTCATTAGTGTGAAATGTTGCAGAGAGCTCAAGAATGATGAGATTTGAGAAAAGACCATTGAATTCGGCAATTAACAGATCCTTGGTAGCTGTGGAGAGAATAATTTTGGATGAATGATAAAATCAGAAGACAGAGTGAAAGAGATTGAAAAATGAATAAGAAGAAAGAGAATGGAGCCAAGAAGCATGGTAAAGAAAGAATAAAAGTGACCAGATGTAATGGCAAATAAAGTGGCACTTTTTGTTGTCTTTTGTTTTGGAGTGCTTCTCAGTACTAAGGAAACCGAGTGCCTTTGATTCAGTCAAGAGTCTTTGATGACTTACTTAAGTCATGGAAGGCCTGGATCACATGGGTTTGAGTCACATGGATATGAAGCCTTCTGACCCTGAAGAAGTATATATATACTCTAAGGTTGGCATTTTGCTTGGGACTCACTCACTGGAAGAGTGTCAAGTGATTTGGAGCCATTGGAACCCCTCCAGCTTTGAAAAATCCAAATTTTGGTGCTTCTCTCTCTGGTAACTATGTATGTAATGTCTTGGACAGACAGGTAGAAGAAGCCTGTCCACTGATTTGTTATATATTGCTCTATTTATATAATTTCTGCTTGTAATTTCTGTTGTGTTTTCTCTGAATTTCAGGGTGCTGACTTTTCCCCCTGAACTAAGTGAGTGATATATGTATGTTTAATTACAGTGAGATTGTTAACCCCTTAAAGTTTCTTTCCTTAGAAAAGCAGATCAAAGAACCTGTGCTAGCAGCCCTCCTGTGTGCTGATGTTATTGGCCTTACACAGCCACAGTAGCGGCAAGCAGCATTGTTCACTGGAATGAAACTAGAGAAAAAGAAACTTAAAAATAAAAAGCATAAACTGATGAAATGTAGTCAATATAAACTCTGTGTATATTCATCCCATCTCCCACTCCAACAAATGAGTTGGGTTCCCAGAACTAGTCTATCTTCCTGTCGGGGTTCTAAGGGTACCCCTGAGGACCAATGTAGTGGCTTTCTCTAATGCCATTGGCTCAAGCACTTACTTCTTTCCAAGACTACTATTTAAGAATGAATTTAAACAGTCTTAAGAAGCTTTTAGAAAAGGGTTTTTACTAAGGGGGCATAACAATAACAGATGGTACAAAACGTATACCCCAAAATTTTGGGTCACAATATCCCACAATTATATACAGAGTTTAGGAAAGAGTGAGCCCAAGTTTAGGGAGCACATGTGGCAAAAGGGTAACTCACAGCTCCTGGCTGCTGATAGTGCTTTTCTCCCATTCGTGCAGTGCTCACCAGATTCCCACTCAGGCATGGTAACTCTTTGTAGGGCTTCTTGTAGACCTGTGATCCCAGTCTGTCTTGGTTCCTGATGATACAGACACTAGTAATAGCTAATCTGAGGAAACTATTTAGGACACCGATGGTATGGCCATCAGGGTCCAACCTCGGCGTAGCTCAGACATAAACTTATCCAGTGATCATGCCATATCTTGGTGGGACCAATGTTATATAGGAATTGTGCTAGACATTCATGTTTATTTATCTAGGTATAGACATTCATGTTTATATAGGTTATAGATTTCCAAACTTGTTATACATTTTCAAATAATATTCTTATTTCTCCATTCACATTTTGTGATGCAGAATTCTTCATATAAGTAAACACCATCTTATATTATTTCTTTTGTATAATTCTTATTTATCCCAACCAGAATACAAATTTTGACAGGGAAGATACAGAACATAGGATTTCGAAAAGGATAAACTATATCATCTAGTTTAATACTTTTGTTGGTGAGGAAACTTAGAGAGGTTAAGTGAATTGTTCAGTATCATACAGGTAAGTAGCAGAGAGCTGAGATTAGAACCCAGGTCTTGTGATTTCAGATCTAGTAATCTTTCATTTCCATCATATTGCCTTTCAATTTCTTCTGCTTTTCTTTTGTAAGTTCCTGCCACAATTCTGTGTACAAAGAAGGCATTCATAGAATAATTATTATTTGAGATAAATAATATCGAACAACATTTTACTGCATATGAAGCAGAAACCACCCTTTTCAACCACTTAAGGCTAAGGATTTTGAAAAACGTTTGATGTTATTCAGTGCAATCATTTATCTCTCTAAATTTTGTCCATGAATCACATTTCATTGAAATACATTGAAAATTAGAAATTTTGTTAAGTACCATTGTTTCAAGGTTGTGAACAAAATTACACATAAAATTTAAGGTGTATTTTTATGTCATAAATTATGGAGTATAAACAACAGTATTTTCTCATTCAAACTAAAGTTTTAGTCTATAGATTTTTTTTAATTGAAGGAAAGTTTTATTTAAAAAAATGTTTTTCCAAGTACTACACCCGAAATAAAGATTGACATTCAACCCTGTCAAATGCTTTTTCACCGTCAGTTGTGATTGAAAAGGAAGGCTATAATTAGGAATAAATGAGATAATAGCATGAAGCCTGTTGCCATTGTCTGGGCAAAATTAATCTTGAAGAAACATTATCCAGTCTGAGTACATTCCAAGATGAATATTCAGCTTTATTCTCATTTCTAAGACTTTGCTATTTGAAACCTACAAACTAATGTAAAAGCAAATGTCTCCATGGACAATTTTTTGATAAAATTGGTTTGTAATGTTGTTATCCTTTAAGTAAATGGAATGTCAGCTTACTACATTATGTTTCATAAAATTTTGTTCCTAAACTATTGAGTTTGGGACTTTCCCAGTTTTCTTGGGCTGGCAAGAAATACTGTATTTCCCCACGTATAAGACCCACCCTTTTTCAAAAAATTTGGGGCCTAAAAATTGGGTGGGTCTTATACAGTGGTTGTAGATTTTTTTAACTTGCATTTCCTGCTTTTTCATGCTTGTTTTTGCACTCATTGTTGTAGATTTTTTTACTTGCTTTTCCTGCTTTCTTGTGCTTATTGTCTTTGCGCTCATTGTTTCTCATTTGTTACCAGTATATTAGGTTACATTTTGCCACATTCTGCCCAGAAATGGCTCAGAAAAGATTTTTGTACAGTGCTGAATTCAAGTTAAAAGTGATCCAGTTTGCAAAAGTGAATGGAAATCATGCTGCTGAACATATTTGGTCCTCTTCCAACTGAGAAAACAATCACGCACTGTCTACAGGAAGAAGAAGCTCTACTGAAAATGCCACAGCAGAAAGCCATGAGAGGCAAGTCAGCAAAATGGCCTACTTTAGAGAGGGAATTGAAGATATGGATTGAAGAGCAAAGGGTAATTGGAATTCCTGTGTCCACAAAGATGGTTCAGCATGAGGCAAGAAGAATTGCTGATGAAAAAGAAGTTACTGATTTCAAAGAAGGACACAATTGGTGATTCAGGTTCCTGAAATGGAATGGACTAAGCATGAGTACACACAGCAGACTTGCCCAAAAGATGCCTGAAAGCTATGAGCAGAAGGTCCTTGAATTCCATCGTATTATTGTATGAATTTTATGATGAATAAAACTTAAGTTCAATAACTTTATGTAAGACATTTTTTTTTCAAAATTTGGGCCCCAAATAAAGGTGCATCTTTCACATGGGGAAATGCGGTATCTACTGAGGCTCTATTGGTTCCTTCTTTATTGTACGATTTATTCTGCACTGTGCTGACTTTACAACAACTCTCATGCACTTCCCATTCTCTCAATTCACATAGCCACCACCCCAGCATACGTCCTCATCACCTCTCTCCTGGACTATTTCAATAACATCCTATTTGGTCTCCATGCCTCATTTCTCTTTCTATTTTATTAATCCATCTTCAACTATGCTGCCAAAGTGATTTTACTAAATCAAAGGTCTGACCGTATAATTTCCCCCCACCTCTGTTCAATAAAGTAGGGCAGCTAGGTGGCTCGTTGAATAAAGTACTGGGCCTGCAATCAGACTTATCTTCCTGATTTCAAATCTGGCCTCAGACACTACCTTTGTGACCCTGAGCAAGTCATTTAACCCTATTTGCCTCAGTTTCCTCATTTATAAAATGAGCTGGAGAAGGAGATGGCAAACCATTCTAGAATCTTTGCCAAGAAAAACCTAAATGGAGTCATGAAGAGTTGGACACAACTGAAAATAACTGAACAACAGTGTGGATATCTAGTTATTTAAATGATGTCTCCACCTGTAAAATGTTGTAATATTAATTAAGGTAGGACTTTTTTTTTGTTACTGTTTTCTCTTTTAGAATGCTAAAGTAATCAAGTGCCTTTGATTAAGTCTTACTAGGTGTGAAGCCTCAGGCCCACGCCCTTTTGCTAACTAGGTGTGAAGCCCCAGGACCACACTCTTGCTGATTGGATGTGAAGCCCCAGGCCACATGCTTTTGTGGATTAGGTATGAAGCCTTCAGGGCCCTAAGAAGGGTATATAAACTCAGGGGTTAGCATTTTGTTTGGGGGCCATCACTCACTGGAAGAGTGTTGTGTAATTTGACCAGATGAGACTCTGGCTGTTATTAAGGAGCCCCCCTAGCACTGGAAAAAAAAAAACCCAGATTTTGGTGCTTCTCTGGTAACTATGTATATTGTGATTTGGTTAGATAGAAATATTGATCTGTTTATATTGTCTCCGTTTGTAATTTCTGCTTGCATTTGCTCTGAAGTTCGGGATTCTGGCTTTTACCCCTGAACTAAGTGTATATGTATATTTGATTAAAGTGATATTATTAACCCCTTAAAATTGCTTTCCTTAGAAAAGCAGATCAAAGAACCTATGCTGACAGCCTTCCTTTGTGTTGGTGCCTTTATTATGTAAGAAGTCAGCCTAAATAGTCAAACCACCTCACTTAAAGTCATAATATGACAGGAAGCCCTGATACACTACCAGGTGAGAATAAATCTAAACTTTTTTTTTTTTACTTTTGAACATCTATTTTTGAAAACTTTGAATTCCAAATTCTCTCCCCTCTTCCCTTCCCACCCACCCTCCCTAAGAAGTCAAGCAATTCAACATGGGCCACATGCATATCATTATGTATAAGCTTTCCACAATACTCATGTTGTGAAAGACTGACTATATTTTGCTTCTTCCTAACCTATC
>CM053622.1:175048854-175064882 GCA_028646595.1 Phalanger gymnotis
GGCTATGACTACTTGTAGAGTAAAAAGTTCTATGTTCCACACTTGGGGGGATGCGCTGCTGCGCCAGCACTCCTCCTTCCCCAAGAACCCCCAACCTGGACTGGGCTTAGCTCTTCAGCAGGCTCTTCACTCCTGCTCTGATCCACCACTTAATTCCTCCCACCAGGTGGGCCTGGGGCCAGAAGCAACTGCAACTGTAGTTCTGTAGCTGCCCCACCTCCGCTGCCCCCAGGGCTGTGGCCAAACGGCAAACTCTGTCCCCAGCAGCTTTTCCCACTAACCTTCTCTGTTGTCTTTGCTGTTTGTGGATTGAGAGGTCTGGTAACTGCTGCAGCTCACTGATTCAGGGTGCTAGAGCACACTCCACCCGGTTCCTGGTCTGGTTGGCCCGCGCCACCCACGCTGGGCTCTGCTCTGCTCTACTCTGCTCCGCTCCTAGCTCTGTGTGTGAAAGACCTTACCCAGAGACCATCCAGGCTGTCCCGGGCTAGAGCCCTGCTTCTCTCTGCCACTTTGTGGGTTCTGCAGTTCTAGAATTGGTTCAGAGCCATTTTTTATAGGTTTTTGGAGGGACTTGGTGGGGAGCTCACGCTAGTCCCTGCTTTCCAGTCGCCATCTTGGCTCCGCCCCCCTAAATCTAAACTTTTCCTAGGTGTGAATAAGGCCTGAATACTTCCTTATGTGTAACAAAAAGTCTGTTTGGATTGGCGGAGGGACTTGGTCACGCCCATAAGGTTGAATAAAGAATCAGAGAACCGACTGCATAGCAGTGGAGAGGAGAGAGCTAAATCCCCTGAAAGGAAGTGATTGGGGAGCTGGGGAAATAAACAGAGCCCTGGGCACCAGTCTTGGTCTTCTACCCATCCTCCACCAGAGACGCCTCAAAAACTTTTACGAATCCTGACTACTGAGGATTTTCATCCTACCAGTGTCCCTAGAACTGGCAGTATCCTCACCAGGGGCTAAGCTAAGAGTAGATACAATGAGAAAAGCATGTTCAAGGCTCTATGAAAAGCCCAACAGAAAAATAATACCATACATATGGGGAATATATTGAAGACTATTAAAAAAGGATTTCCAGGAGCTGCCACAAGTACTGAGACCACTTTCTGTATACTTGTACAAGAATATTTATATTTCATAAATTTTTAGGGGAAATGTTTATATTAATTACAAACTATGTCATTGTTATTGTTTAGTCATTTTCAGTCATGTCTGACTCTTTGTGACCCCACTTGGGATTTTTTTGGTGAAGACATTGGAGTGGTTTACATTTTTTTTTCCTCCAACTCATTTTATAGATGAGAAAATGGAGGCAAACAGGTGAAGTGATTTGCCCAGGGTCAATACAGCTCGTAAGTGCCTGTACATATAGGTTCTTTTCCTTTTCTTTTAATCTCTTTGTGATACAGACTTAGTAGTAATATTGCTGGGTCAAAGGGTATGCAGAGTTTTATAGCCCTTTGGGTGTAGTTCCAAATTGTTCTCCAGAATGGTTAGACTAGTCCACAACTCCATCAACAGTACATTAGTGTCCCAATTTTTTCCATATCCCCTGCAGCATTTGTAATTTTTTTCTGTCATGTTAGTCAATCTGATAGGTGTGAGGTGGTACTTCAGTTGGTTTGTTGGCATTTCTCTAATCAGAAGTGATTTAGAGCATTTTTTAATGTAATGTTTGATAGCTTTGATTTCTTCTTCTGAAAGCTGCCTGTTTATATCCTTTGTCCATTTATCCACTGGGGAATGGCTCTTATTTTTATAAGTTTAACTCAGTTCCCTATATATTTGAGAACTTTCTATAAAATTTTTCCCTTAGATTCTTGTTTTCCTTCTAATTTTGGCTGCATTAGTTTTGTTTGTGCAAAAGTTTTTAATTTCATGTAATCAAAATTACCCATTTTACTTCCCATAATCCTCTCTATCTCTTCTTTGGTCATAAACTCTTCCTTAATACATAGATCTGACAGGTAGATTTTTCCAGGCTTCCCTGATTTGCTTATGACATAACCCTTGAATTTTAAATCATTTATCCATTTTGACCTTATCTTGGTATATGGTATGAGATGCTAGCCTATGCCTAGTTTCTGCCAAATTGTTTTCTAGTTTTCCTAGCAATTTTTGTGAAATAGTAAGCTCTTATCCCTAAAGCTTGTATTTTGGGGTTTATCAAACAGTAGATTACTATGGTCATATACTATAGTGTATTGTTTACCAAGGGATAGCTAGGTGGTACAGTGAATAGAGTGCCAGACCTGGAGTCACGAAGACCTGAGTTCAAATCCAGCCTTACATACTTAGTAATTGTGAGATCCTAGGCAAATCACTTTACCTTGATTGCCACAGTTTTCTCATCTCTATAATGAGCTGGAGAAAAAAATGTCAAGCCACTCTAGTATCTTTGCCAAGAAAGCTGCAAATGGGGTCATGAAGAATTGGACACAACCAAAAACTGACTGAAGGACAACAACAATTGCATACCAAATTAATTCCATTGATCCATCACTCTGTTTTTTAGTCAGTACCAGATTGTTTTGCTGATTACTGCTTTATAATATTGTTTGAAATCTGGTATTAGTCCATTTTGCTTCATATTCTTTTCACTGATTGCTTTGATATTCTTGACCTTTTGTTTTTCCAGATGAATTTTGTTATTTTTTCTAGGTCTATAGAATAATTCTTTGGTAGTTTTATTAGTATGATACTGAATAAACAAATTATCTTAAGTAGAATTGTCATATTTATTATATTGGCTCCACCCACCCATGAGCAATTAATATTTCTCCAGTTATTTAGTCCTTTCTCCATTTCTGTAAAAAGTGTTTTGTAATTGTGTTCGTATGGTCCCTGAGTTTGTCTTGGCAGGTAGGTTCCCAAGTATTTTATAGTGTGTTTTAAACTTTAAATTATTTTAAATGAACTCTTTCTATTACTTCCTGATGAGTTTTGTTGGTAGTATACAGAAATGCTGATGATTTATTGGGTTTATTTTATATCCTTCAACTTTGCTAAAGTTGTTAATTGTTTAACCTAGTTTATTTGATTCGCTAGAGTTTTCTAATTACACCATCATATCATCTGCAAAGAGTGATGATTTTGTTTCTTCATTGCCCTTTTTTATTCCTTCAATTTCTTTCTGGTTTTATTGTTATAGCAAACATTTCTAGTACAATATTGAATAATGGTAGTGACAGTGGACATGCTTGCTTCACCCCTGATGTTATTGGGAAGGCTCAAGTTTTTCTCTTTTACAGATAATGCTTGCTTTTTGGTTTAGATAGATAATACTGATCTTTTTAGGAAAAGCTCCATTGATTCTGATGCTTTATAGTGTTTTTAATAGGAATGGGTATTGCATTTTGTCAAAGGCTTTTTTTACATCTCTTTATATAATCATATGATTTTTGTTCTTTTTGTTGTTGATATGTTCAATTATGTTGATAGTTGTTCTAATATTGAACCAGTTCTGCATTCCTGGTATAAACCCCACCTGGTCATAGTATAATCTCCTTGCTAGATTTTATTTAAAATTTTTTGCATCAGTATTCATTAAAGGAATTGGTCTAGTTTTCTTTCTCTGTTTTTGCTCTCCCTGGTTTAGGCATATGTTACAAAAAGAATTTGGTAGAACTCCTTTATCTATTTTTTCAAATAATTTATATAGTATTGGAACTAATTGTTCCCTAATATTTTATAGAATTCACTTATAAATCCAGATGCTCCTGGGGATTTTTTCTTAGGAAGCACATTTATGGCTTTTTTCAATTTCTTTTTCTGAGACAGAGTTACTTAACTACTTGATTTCCTCTACTGTTATCTGGACAGTTTATATTTTTGTAAATATTTATCCATTTCACTTAGATTGTCAGTTTTGCTGGCATACAATTGGGCAGAATAACTCAATAAGTGTTTTAATTTCATCTTCATCAGTGGTATATTTGCTCTTTTCTTTTATGATAATGCTAATTTGTTTTTCTTTCTTTTTAAAAAATCAAATTAACCAATGGCTTATCTCTTTTATTGTTGTTGATTTAAATAAAACTAGGTTCTAGTTTTATTTATTAGTTAAGTGAGGGTTTTTTGCTTTCAATTTTATTAATCTCCCCTTTGATTTTCAGGATTTTGATTTTGGTGTTTAACTAGGAATTTTTAATTTGTTCTTTTTCTAGTTATTTTAGTTGCGTACCCAATTTATTGATCTGCTCTTTCTCTCTTTCATTGATATACACAGTTAGAGATATAAACTCTCCCATAAGTATTGCTTTGGCTGTATCCAACAAAAATTTGGAAGGTTGTCTTATTGTTATCATTCTCTTTAACCTAATTATTGGTTGTTCCTATGATTTGTTCTTCGACTCATTTAATCTTTTTAAAAAAATATTTATCTATTTAGTTTAATTTTCAACATTCACTTTTATAAGATTTTGAGTTTTAAATTTTCTCCCCCTTCTTCCTCTCCCCCTCCCTCATATTAAACATATGTTGTAAAGAAGAATTAGATCCAAAGGGAAGAACTGTGAGAAAGAAAAAAGCCAAAGGAAACAAAAGACAAAATTGTATGTTTCGATTTGCATTCAGACTCCATAGTTCTTTCTGGATATGGATAGCATTTTTCATCAATAGTCTTTTGGAATTGTCTTAGTTCATTGCATTGCTGAGAAGAGCTAAGTTTGTCAATGTTGGTCATTGCACAATGTTGCTGCAATGTTCTCCTGGTTCTGCTCACTTCACTCAGTATCAGTTCATGCAATTCTTTCCAGGTTTTTCTTAAGTCCACCTGTTCATCATTTCTTATGGAACGATAGTATTCCACTATATTCATATACCACAACTTGTTCAGCCATTCGCCAATTGATGGGCATCCCCTCAATTTCCAATTCTTGGCCACCACAAAAAGAAGTGCTATAAATATTTTTGTACACGTGGGTCCTTTTCCCATTTTTTTTGATCTCGTTGGGATACAGATCTAGTAGTGGCACTGCTGGATCAAAGAGCATGCACAGTTTTATATTCCTTTGGGCATAGTTCCAAACCACTCTCCAGAATGGTCGGATCAGTTCACAAATCTACCAACAATGCATTAGTGTTCCAATTTTCCCAAATCTTCTCCAGTATTTATCATTTTCCTATTTTAGCATGTTAGCTAATTTGATAGGTGTGATATGGTACCTCAAAGTTGTTTTGATTTGCATTTCTCTAATCAATAGTGATTTAGAGCATTTTTTCCTGTGACTATAGATAGTTTTGATTTCTTCACCCCAAAATTGCTTGTTCATAGCCTTTGACTATTTATCAATTGGGGAATGACTTGTATTCTTATAAATTTGACTCCATTCTTTACATATTTTGGAAATGAGACCTTTATCAGAGACACTGGTCATAAGAACTGTTTCCCAGTTTTCTGCTTCCATCCTAATTTTGGCTGCATTGGCTTTGTTTGTAAAAAAAAAAAAAACTTTTCAATTTAATGTAATCAAAATTACCCATTTTGCATTTCATGATATTCTCTATCCCTTGTTTGGTCATGAATTTTTCCATTCTCCATAAATCTTGCAGAAATCTGTTGCTTGCTCTCCAAGTTTGTTTATAGTATCACTCTTTATCTCTAAATTGTGTACGCTTTTGGACTTTATCTTAGTCGGTATAAAATGTTGGTCTATGTTTAGTTTCTGCCATACTATTTTCCAGTTTTCTCAGCAGTTTTTGTCAAACAGTGAGTTCTTGTCCCAGAAGCTGGAGTCTTTTGGGTTTATCCAACATTAGATTACTATAGTCATTGACTACTGTGTCTTGTGTACCTAACCTATTCCACTTATCTTCCACTCTATTTCTTAACCAGTACTAAGTAGTCTTGATAATTGCTGCTTTATAGTACAATTGAAGATCTGGTACAGCTAGGCCACCTTCCCTTGAATTTCTTCTCATTAATTCCCTTGATATTTTTGGCCTTTTGTTCTTCCAGATGAATTTTGTTATTATTTTTTTCCAGCTCTATAAAATGATTTTTGGTAGTTTAATTGGCATGGTAATGAATAAGTAAATTAATTTAAGTAGAATCGTCATTTTTATTATATTAGCTCAGCCTACCCATAAGCAACTGATGTTCCATTTAATCTTTAGGATTAGATTATTTAGTTTCCAGTTAATTTTTACTCTATGCTTCCATGACCTTTTATTGAATGTAATTTTTATTGTATTCTGGTGTAGAAAGGTTTTATTTAATATATCTGATTTTCTGCTTATGTTGTGAGGTTTTTATGCCCTAGTTAATGGTCAATTTTTGTGAAGATGCCATGTATACATGAGAAAAAGTTGCATTCTTTTCTATTACCATTCAGTTTTCTTCAGAAATCTAATTTGTCTTTCTTTTCTTTTTTTTTTTTTTTTAACAATTCTGTTCATCTCCTTGACTTCTTTCTTATTTATTTTATGGTTAGGCTTATCCAGCTCTGAGAGGGGAAAGTTGAAGTTCCCTGCTAGTATAGTTTTACTATTTATTTCCTCCTATAATTAATTTAATTTTTCCTTTAAGAATTTGAATGCTATACCATTTGGTGCATATATGTTTTAGGATTAATATTATGGTCTATGGTCCCTTTTATCAAGATATAGTTTCCCTGCTTATCCTTTTTAATTAAATCTATTTTTGCTTTGCAGGGCAGCTAGGTGGCACAGTGGATAGAGTGCCAGCCTTAGAGTCACAAAGACTCAGATTTCTGAGTTCAAATCTGGCCTCAGATACAGACTAGTTCTATGACCTTTGGCAAATCACTTAACCCTGTTTCCTTCAGTTTCCTCATCTGTAAAATGAACTGGAAAAAGAAATGGAAAACCACTTTAGTATCTTTGCCAAGAAAACCCCAAATGGGGTCATGAAGAGTTGGGCATGACTGAAGAGCAAGAAAAATTTTGGCTTTTGCTTTGTCTGACATCATGATTTCCACCTTTGCCTTTTAACTTTTTTACTTCAGTTGAAACATAATGGATTCTACTCCAGCCCCTTAATTTTAACTCTGTGTCTGTCTCTCTGTCTCAAGTATGTTTCTTGTAAACAATTTATGCTTGAATTCTGGTTTCTAATCTATTCTGTTATCTACTCCAGTTTTGTGGGTAAGTTCATACCATTCACATTAAGAGTTATGATTATTAACTATGTATTTCCTTCCATCTTGCTTTTTTGTATTTATCCTTCTTTTTCTCTTTTCAGTCCTGCCCTTTTTCTAAAGTCTGTTTGCCTTCTGAACACTGCCTTCTTTTATCCACCATCCATTTTGTCATATACCCCCTTTCTCTTATCCTCTTCCCTTCCTACTTCCCTATTGGGTAAGATAGATTTCTATTACTCATTCATTTCACACAAACACACCCCCTCACACCCACAAACATCCACACACCAATACCTCCCCAGGCCCCTACACCCCCTACCCCCCCACATATTCTTTGAACTAATTTAGATGTGAATGAGATTCAAGCATTGCCTATTACCCCCATCTTTGCCCCCTCCACTGTAAAAGCTCTTCTTTGCCCAACCTGTTTTATGTGACATAATTTTCCCCATTCCTCCTATTCTTTCCCCCTTCTCCCCAGGCATCTCTCTTGCCTTACCTTTTTTTTTTTTTTTAACATCATCCCAACATAATAGACTCACTCCTATGCCCTCTTTCTATGTATAATTTTTCTATCTGTCCTAATAATGACAAAATTATTAGAGATTAGATGTATAATCTTCTTGTACAGATAGGTAAACAATTTAACCTTATTGAGTCTCTTATGATTTCTCTTTCATTATTTATCTTTTTATGCTTCTCCCGAGTCTTGGATTTGAATGTCAAATTTTCTATTCAGATCTAGTCTTTTCATTAGGAATGATTGCAAATGCTCTATTACATTAAATATCTATTTTTTCTCTTGAAAGAGTATACTAAGTTTTGCTGGATAGTTTATTCTTGGTTGTAATCCCAGCTCTTTTGTATTCTAAAATATGATATGTTAAGCCTTCTACTCTTTTGACATGGTAGCTGCTAAATCTTGTGCAATGCTGACTGGCTCCAAAGTATTTGAATGGTTTCTTTCTGGCGGCTTGGTGTATTTTCCCTTTGACCTTGGAGCTCTGGAATTTGGCTATAATGTTCCTGGGAGTTTTCATTTTGGATCTCTTTCAGGTGATGAACAATGAATTCTTTCAAGTTCCTTTTTATCCTCTAGTTCTAGGGTATTGGGGAAATTTTCCTCGATAATTTCTTAGAATATGAGGCTTTTTCTTTCATCATGGCTTTCAAGGTATCCGATAATTCTTACCTCTCCTTCATCTATTTTCCATATCAGTTGTTTTTCTGATGATTCATTTTATTTTCTTCTTGTTTTAGTCTTTCGACTTTATTTTATTGTTCTTGATGTCTCATGGAGTCATTAGCTTTCACTTGCGCAGTTCTAATTTTTGAGGAATTATTTTCTTCAGCTTTTGTACCTCTTTTTTCATTTGGCCAATTTTTTTTAAGGTATTATTTTCTTCAATTTTTTGTGCCTCTTTTATCAAGCTGTTTGTTGTCTTTTCATAATTTTCTTCCATTGTTCTCATTTCTTTACATATTTTTTCCTCTTCCTCTCTTATTTGATTTTCAAAATCAGTTTTTAGCTCTTCCAGGAATTCTTGTTGGGTTTGTGTCCAACAAAGTCTTGTTGACTTTGCTTATACCTGTTTTGACTTAATTGTCTTCTGAGTTTGTGTCTTGATCTTCCTTTCACCACAGCAGCTTTTTATGGTCAGTTTCTTTGTTGTTGTTTGCTCATTTCTCCATTTTATTTCTTGATTTTAAACTTTATGTTAAAGTTGGGTTCTGTTCTCAGCATGGGGGTGGTGCAGAGTGACACTGTCCCAATCTTTAGGCTTTTTTCACACTGCTAATTTCAGAGCTAATTGTGAAGGTTTGGAAGTTTTTGGTGTTTTCAAGTTGTCATGAACTGAGGGGTGTCATCACTGCTCTCTTAGTCTGCACTTAGGTCCTTACCCAGGAAGGATCCTGATCCCTTGGGACTGCAATCAATACTGCTTTTCAGGGTCCCTATTACTGAAGAGAGTGAGAGGAAAAGAAGTGGAAGAGCAGGCATAAATGGCCTTCTCAAGGAGTTTAGTCACAGAAAGAGGATAGATATGGGATGATAGCTAACTGGAATGGATGGATAAATTGAAGATTTTTGAGGATGGGGAAGATATGGTGATGTTATTCACAAGAGGGAAGCAAGTAGTAGACATATAGGGAGTAAAGATTTAGGAGAGAGTAGAGATCATAGAGGATGCAATCTTTTAAATAAGACACAATGGAATTATATCATTTATGCATATATAGAGGTTTGTCTTAGCATGGAAAAGGGCCACCTCCTTATGTAAAACAGAGGCAAGGAGATTATATATACATGTATATATATACATATTACATGCATATATATGTAAAGTAGTTAGGTGAGGATGATTGATGTGAATTATGCTATAGAAAAAGAATATTATACAGGCACTAAAATCATTGAAGAAAGAGGAAAAATATCTTTGATCTCTGTAGATGACTCCATGAGGGACAGGATTTTGAGTATATATTCTGAGGCCATGGACTTTGAAGGAGGAGAGGTTGTTTAGTAAGGAGAACAAAGCAGTAGTCTGAGAAAGGCAGTGGGGATTAAGAAAAAAAAAACCCAGACTTTTTGTTGTCTCACTCCAAGGGTTAGGAAGTATTCTGGCGTAGCTCCTTTCAAATAGGGTTGGCAGAGTTGTAGTACCTTCAAGGAAAAGTCAGATTTCAGTTAATGCTTGGAGTTAGATGAAGTGGTTTGGGGAAAATAAATGGGATGGGTCCCTTTGTGATGGAATGAGTTTTCAAAGAGCACAGTGGAAGGGATTAGTGGAGGTGAAGAAATGATTAAATTGGCCATAAGATAGGTCTGAACAGAATAGGGATGAGAGTCTGGGAGGAGGTAATAGGGAGTGTGGTGGTAGTTTAGGGCAATAGAGAATCTGGAAAACAAACTAGAGAGACATTTTAGCATTAGGGCAGGGAAAGATTGGCAGAAAGATAAACTTTTTCAAGTGACTCTTCCAACAATACTTGATTATTGATGATACCGATGTGGGTCTATAGGCTGACACTCATCTGTGTATTTAGCCAGGTCAGTAGAAATCATAAGCTTTATTTGCATTTCGTTTCTTCTTATTTTCAATTAACAAGCATTTATCTTCTCATCCCAATTTAAAAGAAAACAAAACTCCATGATAAATGTGCATAGTCAAGCAAACATATTCTTTTATTGTCCTTGTCCAGAAATGTGTGTGATATTCTATATATTTCATCTGTCACTTATCTGTCAGGAGGCAGGTAGCATTCTTTATCATTGGTTCTCTGAAATCGTGGTTGTTCATAAGCTTCTGATGGGGAAGGGGCAAGGCACTGAATAGGGCTGCCAAGGGTACGATATCATTAGGGGACATCCAGGTTTCAGTTTTCACTGAAAGGTGGGAGAAGTTGAGAAATCCCTGTTTTAATGACCAGGATGTGTATATGTTAGAAGTAAATCTGCATCTTCCCTTCAACTCCTCATGCAGCTGTTTTGTTTCTTTTTGCTTTTATCTAAAAAGTTTCTGGGCTAATCCCATTCAGAGATCAGCTGTCATTGCATGGAAATTTACCTAGCTAAGAGTGGGGCAGTAAAATGCCTTAACTTTTAAGTCTTATTTGAGCCAAATGACATTTATCTGCTTCTATCCCCCTTTTCTTTTTTGGCACTGATACCGTGATGTTGCAGGCCCTTTTCATTTCACATTTTGACCATTTCAATAGCTTTCTGCTTGCTCTCCCTGACTCTTCTGTCCCCACTCCAGTCTGTCGTTCCTCCACTCAGTTACCAAACTGATTTTCCTAAACAGCAAGTTTGACTACATCACCTTCCCACTAATCAAAGTCCATTGGCTCCCTATTACCTCTGATCAAATATAAAATCCCCTATCTGGCTTTCAGAGCCTTTCATAGCTTGGCCCCCTCCCAACCTTTCCAGTCTTCTTATAGTTACGCTCCTCCCCAAACCACTCTGAACCAGTGCCGTTTCTTAAACAAAACATTTCATCTCCAGACTCTAGGCATTTTCACTGTCTGTCTCCTATGCCTGGAATTCTTCCCCTTCCCATTTCTGTCTTCTGGCTTCCCTTAAGTTTTACCTAAAATTCCACCTTCTAAAGGACGTCTTTCCATATCCTCTTAATGCTAGTGTCTTCTTTTTGTGGGTTTTTCCCAATTTATCCTATACATAGCTTGTTTGTACAGAGTTGTCTACATGTTGCCTCACCTATTAGACTGTGAGCTCCTTGAGAGCAGAGATGATCTTTTGCTTTTCTTTATATCTCCAGTGCTTAGCAGTATCTGACACATAGAAGGTGCTTAGTAAATGTTTATTGACTGTCTTGCTGGTTGTACCTGAGTTGTTATTCTCATTCTTGTTGGTTCACTCTCATTCTTTTTGGTCCTTCACCTCAACATCCTGCTGCCCATTTGGCTCTTCAATAAAAGCCTCATTTATTTCTTCTTTTGAGACTGAGTCTCCCTCTCTTACCCAGTTTGGAGATGCAGAGGTTAATACTACTGCCTAGAGAGCATCCACTATGTATCCAGCTCATCTTGCTTTTGACATATATTAAGTATGTAACCGTAGGTAAGTCATTTAACCTCTTAGTACATCAAGAAACACTTTAAGAGTATGAATTACAAAAGAAGTATTGGTCTATATTGGTGGAGAGAGTTTCTCACCAGGATTTCCCTTTATTGATGAAATCATACATTTGATCCCTCCCCCGACCCCCACTCCTGTCACTGAAGGAGAAAAAAAAAATCTACCAGAAAAGAAAGATGTGTGCTTTAACTCAGAAAATTTGGAACTAATATTGTCCATTGTATTTAGCCTTAGTTTTGTTTTCTTCATTTACATTGGGGACACATTTTATTGCTTAGAGATTCTTTCCTAAGTATATTTCCTCTTAAGCTTAATTTTAAGAGCTCTCTGTATATTCTTGCTCAGTTCCTATGCTTAGGAAAATTGTTGGATCAATCTGAACCCATATTCATAGTTGATATTAGTAGTCTCTGGAAGCACATCACCAACTTTGGTGAAAATAAGAACTAAATCAGACATCTCCTAATTCATAATTTATAGGTGTCTCTCATTCATAACGGCCTCTTCTCCCACACCAAACTCACTGAATATGCAGGAGAGAAGTAGCAATTATTTATAATAACTTTATTAGGTATAATTTGCATCTATCTTTTGAAAGGATAAAGTGATGTTTCTGGAAGCTGCATATTAAACAAAAGTGCTTATACTTGACCCTGAACTCTATCCACTCTGTGCACAGCAGCATCTCTTTCTTCCTGTGAAGGATGGGTACAATTTGTCACTACACAAATTATACTGTACTTGCTGTTGACATTCTTTTATCAGATGAATTACTTGTACTGATTATGCCAAAGGCAGTTCCATGAAAATTTCATATTGTGAAAATCTTCATTTAAGGTGAGACTAAAAGGATTGAACATTATCTTTGAATAATGGATGCAAAAATCTAGGTCCTAATTATTTGTATCCATTAAGGGCCAACTTTTTTTTTAGATTAGCTGCAAAGACTTCTGTGCAAACCTGTTTGCATAGCTGATCTGCAGCTCAGTATGTGTCATATCTTAGTCACTGTCTCATGTGTATGAGATCATGTGTGTGTTTGCAAGTAGAGCACATCAAAGTATATTTGTATATACATGTATGAAGTTAACACAAAAAAATGAGATATTCTTTTAGGATGTTTCACAACTCTTATAGAGTGCTTTAAGCCTTACAAAGTGCTTTATAAATATAATTTAATTTTATCCTCACAGCAACCCTAAGAGGTAAATGCTATTATTATCCCCATTTTATGCATGAGGAAACTGAGGAAGGAAGAAGTTAAATGACTTATTCAGGGTAATGCAGTTTGTAAGTGTCTGAGGCTGGATTTGAATTGAGATCTTTCTGACCCTTACTCTAATGCTCTGTCCACTATATCATCTAGCTACCTAGAACATTTGAGGATTTCTTTCTGAGTGGGTGCTTCCTTCACTGACACAGATTGACAAAATTTCTTAGTGCCATACTGGATGGTCTTTGTGATTTACTAGAGCCAAAAAAAATTGCATCTCCCAGTGGCCAGGCTTCTGGTGATACATCTGTTTAAATTTAGTGAAGCTATTCCTCAGAAAACAGATATATAATCTATCAGCAGGCCCACACTCAAAGCATTTCATTTCAATTTCTGAAAGCATCCTCTTTTCCATAAACCTATCTTTCCTCTCAATTTACATGTTTCTGTTGAGGGAACCAGTCCTCTCAGCTTTGTACCCTGGGAGTTATCTTCTACTCTTTATTCTGACTTACCTCCCATGTCTAATTAGTTGACTAGTCTTGTCAGTTTTGTCTCTCCTCATCATTTCTTGAATTTCTACTCTTCTCTCCACTTATATCCAAATCATTTAGCTCAAGCTGTCAGCCTCTGAATCGCATCCCTCATCTCAAGTCTCGTTCCTCTCTAATCCCTTTTTCACACAAATAGCAAGTTGATGCTCCTAAAGCACATACCTGACCCTGTTGCTCTTCTGTCCAAGAATCTTAAGTTGCTCCATTTTTGGCCTCTAGGATAAGATGCAAGCTCCTCTGTTTAGCATTTACAATTCTTTACAATCAGGTTCCAAACTTACTCTCTAGGATGATTACACTATGTTCCAGCAAAGTGGTCCATTTGCTTTTTCTTGTAGATAATGTTCCATCTTCACTCTCTGTTCTTTTGCACAAGTTGTCCCCCATGACCACCTCCCCCCACCCTGCCACATCCTTCCTTCTCGCCTGTGCATTTATTTTGGACTCCTAGTTACTTTCTAGCCTCAGTGCAAGTCTTACCCCCTAAAAGAGACCTTTATTCATTTCCTTAGTTGTTAATGCTACCCCTCTCACAAATTACTTTGTGTATTTTGCATTCATCTTATATTCATGGTAGCAAAGCATTGTGGATAGAGAGCTGGCTTTGGAGTATGGAAAACCTAGGTTCTATTTCTGACACATCCTGGCAATGTGACCTGAGGAAGTCACTCAGCCTCTCAGTGACCCAGGTAACTCATCTAAGACTTGCCTATCTTTATTTGTTTAGAGCATTTCTTCATTGGAAGCTCTCTACATTGATGAAATCATAAGTCCAGGAACTCCTTTCCCTCCCCAATATCTATATCATCTATATCTATATTTGTATCTATATATCTTTATCTACATGTCACATTTACTTTGTGTGTACATGTCATATGCATCAGTAGAATATAAGTTCCTTGAGAGCAGAAACTTTCTTGTTTTTATTTTTGTATCCCCAGCTGAATCCCTACTATACAGCCTGACACATCAGAAACGCTTAATAAATGCTAATGAATTGAATTGAAATTGAAGAGCTATTATCATTGGCTCAATGCTAACAATGAATAAAGTGATAGACTTCAAACTACTAGGAAATTAATAAATATCAAAGGTTTTTACCTTTCTTGTTTTATCAGTGACACCTTCTACAGTTAAATGACTTATCCAGGGTCATACAGTTTGTAAATGTCTGAGGCTTGATTTGAGTTGAGACCTTTGTGACTCTGAGTCTAATGCTTTGTTCTCTAGCTACCTAGAACATTTCAGGATTTCTTTCTGGGTAGGTGCTTCCTTCACTGACACAGATTGACAAAATTTCTTAGTGCCATAGTGGATGGTCTTTTGTGGTTTTTTGTAGGCAGAGTAGACCAGAAGCAATCTTCTATCCAATACTGGGACATCGAACTCCCCTGAAAATGCATGAGAAGGTGAAATGAAGAGATATGAGGAGACACTACTAACCTGTCCCTTCATGGAGGTGGGAGATCCACAGGTGTTACATATTGCACGTTTTCAGACTTTTTCAGTATATCAGTCACTTGTGCTGATTTTTTTTTCGTTCCTTAAAAACATTATATGTTATGTAAGATGACTCTTGGGAGGGAGATGGGGAGGGATATTTGAGATAACTATGGTGATGTAAGAAACAGAAATATCAATAAAAACAATTTTAAAAAAGAGAAAGGATGTGCATAAATGACAATTTGCTGCCTGTAACTATATAAACAATGACTTGGCTTAGGAAGATTTTTGCTTTTCATCATAGAATTAGAGTCTTCAAAGTGAGCTCAAAGATTTTTAGTCTAATATGCTCCTGGACAAGAATCACTATCATGCTTGAAGACCTTTATGATGGGGTAGCTACTCTCTTTTAAAGCAGTCTATTCAGGGACAGAACAAGAGGACAGATGCTTAAATTGTAGTTCCAAGTAGGTAGAAGTGAGAAAAAACCAATTTGGATCACAAGGTTCTTAGACATTGGAATAGGCTCATATTTTGGAATAGTGATGCACAGAGATTATACCAGAGAGACATATATTTGTCTGAATTGGATCAGATAGACTTTTGCCCCAGTTGGGTTTCTTTTAGTCCCTTAATTTAAGATTTTGTATTGTTTGTTTTATTTCAAGCTATTAAGCGAGGCTAGAAAGGGTACATATGGCAAAAATGAATGAGCATTAAATCTCAGTGGATTTTTTTTATTTTTTAAAAATTTAATTCATTAAATATTTCCCAATTACATATAACAAATTTAGCATTCATTTTAGAAAATTTTGAGTTCCAAATTCTCTCCCTCTCTACTGTCCCTCCACTCACTGAGAAGGCAAGCAGTATGATATCAATTGTAATGCCAAGTCATGCAAAACATATTTGCATATTAGTCATGTTGCAAGAAGGCATTTCTTTTTTTAATATTTAATATATTTAGTTTTCAGCATTGATTTTCACAAGAGTTTGAATTACAAATTTTCTCCCCATTTCTGCCCTCCCACCCACTCCAAGATGGCGTATATTCTGGTTGCCCTGTTCCCCAGTCAGCCCTCCCTTCTGTCACCCCACTCCCCTTCCAT
>CM053622.1:175065382-175091748 GCA_028646595.1 Phalanger gymnotis
TATATATATATATATATATACACACATACATATATACATACATACACATGTATACTCACATACACATGTATATACATAAACATATATATATATGCATATTCCCTTCAGCTACCCTAATACTGAGGTCTCATGAATCATAAACATCATCTTTCCATGTAGGAATGCTCAGTGGAATATTTAAGAAGCTGGGTTCACTATAAGATTTGGCACACCTGACCTTATAGAAGCTTAGCCTCCTCATTCACTTACCTTATTTCATCTGTTTAAATAGCTTACACCCTTCCTGGACTGTGGTATCTTTGAAGGTCAGTATCTCCCACAGTACCAAGCAAAGGTGTGGAAGGAGATTGATGACATGTATAGTAAATAGCCAGTTTGACTAGAATGAGGAAATTGTAAAGGGAAATAATATGAAATAAGACTAGACAGGTAGGATCATAGAATTAGAGCTGCAAGGTATCCAAAGGTCACACAATCTAACCTCCTTGGTTTATAGAGAATGACACTGAGGTGCAGGCATGTTAAGCAAATTGTTTAAGGTCACATAGATAGTGACTGTATCACAGGTTCAAACCAAGGTTCTTTGACCCAAATCCAATACTCTTTCTTTTTTTCTCCAATAATCTTTCCACTATCATGCTATTTCATAAATTGAAGCCAGATTGTGGTAAAGCTTAGATCTTAACAGTGGAATATCCATTTTTTTCCTAGAAGCAATAAGGAGCCACTGAAGATTTTCGAGTAGAGAAGTGAATTTTGTCAGATCTGGGTTTTAGGAAGAGAAATTTAGCTTTGTGTGGAAGAGAAACTGCATAGAGAGAAAGGCTGGAAGCAGGGGGCAATTAGAAGCTGTTGCAATAGTTGAGGAGAGAAGTGATGAGGACTTGAATTAGAATGGTGCTTGTATGAGTGGAGAAGAAAGTGATGAATGAGAGAAATGTGGAAGTGGAATTGATGACGCTTGGCAATTGATGGGATAGGAGGGGCAAGAATAAAAGAAGAGTCACAACTACCTTGGGTTCTAATAGGTGAGTTTTTGCATTATCTTTCCCAGATCCAGGTCTCTACCTCACTTCCTAGCCACCTCCACACAGTGCTTCTGTGTGCATACTCCCCTTTCTCACTCCTGCTTTGTGTGTTGTCTCCCCCATCAGAAGGACTGGCTGCCTTGCTTGTATTTGTATCCTCAGTCCTTAGCATATAGCCTTATACATAGAAGCTGCCAAGTAAACATTCCATCTATCTATAGATCTATCTGTCTATCTATCTATCTATCTATCTATCTATCTATCTATCTATCTATCTATCTATCTCTATATCTCCGTTGATTTATCTCTTTCTTTACATATATACATACATAATACATATATGATATGTGTGTATCTATCTGTCTGTTTATCTATCTACCTGTGAGTCACAGGTAATAATGAGGTAGCCAGCCTGAGTGACTAGAAGCATGGTGATACTCTCAACAGAAATAAGGTAGGTTGGAGTGCGGAGAAGGTTTCTGGAAAATAGAAGTTTTTGCTAAATTTAATTCAAAAATGCCTTTGAGACATTCAAGTAGAAATGTCCAACAGAAAGCTGATAATTTGGTGCTGAAGTATAAGAGAGCCACTAGCACTGGATTTAAAGGCTTGTGAATAATCTGCACAGAAATGGTCATTGAACTCATGGGAGCTCATGAGATCACCAAGAAAGTGAATGTTGAAAGACAAAAGAAGAGGATACAGGTCTGAGCCTTGAAGAAAGCAGAGGGATAACCTGTTAAAGAAGACAGAAGAAATGGTCAGATGGATAATAGGATAACTACCACATGCCACTAGGACAAAGTATTTGAAGACAAATTTCAATCATTTCCTTTCCCTTACCTGATACATCAGTACTTTGTCGGAGTCATGCTTTTACTGGGGTGGGAACTGCCACCACTAGGGTGAAGCATAAGTTCTGCTTGCCTCAATATCCTAGGTGATTCTTGGCAATATATTCCATAAATCCTCCATAGGAGATCTCTCCAGTGTGCTGGAAGTCTTACTCTGGTTCCCTTACTATCCTAAGTGCAACAGCATATATACCATTTGGGTTGTTCATTTGTGGCTTCTCTTTCTCACCTTAAGACGGGGCACTTTTTCTGTCCAGTCATCCATGTCACTGATATTATCTTTTATGTTGATTCTCACATTCAAGTCATCATTGGGAACATGTTATACTGTTATGTATTTGAGTCTTCAAAGAGCATGATTTTACTTGTTTTCAGTCATATGACACTACCATGAGAATGTGGTTGTTAAAAAGGATGGCTGCTGGTGAAGAAATAAAAAAAAGTACATAGACTCTAAGACAATCTATGTGGGTTGGTTTTGCTGAATTTTTTTAAGTCTTTGTTACAGAGAAAAGCTTACTGGTGAGGTTTGGGCAAGGAACATCTTTGGAAATGGATGTGCTATATAAAAGCAAAAGGCATATATAAAACCCTTTTTTTTTAAAAAAAAAAAGACGGGCTTTAGAGGCAGCAAGCAGTTCAGGAACACTAAAATTACTATGTCATTTCACGAATAGTATTCACCCCAAACTCTTCTTCCCAATGAATTCTGGGACATTGTCCATCTGGAACGCCTGTTCAAGAAATATACATCAATGGTATAACTCAGGGGGTTGCCTTTCAAGCTCTAGAACATCAAGAAAACAAAGTGTAAATCTTGTCACTTGTTACCATATGCTCCTGCTGCAAAGTCACAGTAGTTTCCATATCCACCACTTTGAGTTTAGGAGTGCATTATCTATAACCATTTCCAGAGCAGAAAGGAGAAACACCTCTCTCCACCATTTTCTCATATTTTCTAGTGAAGACAGATACTTCCTTCCTGACCCTTCTACAGTATTTGACAGTTTACCACCCACTCCTCCTGGACACCACCTCCTCTCCAGGTTTTCCCTCCACTGATTATTCCTCATTCTCTTTTCCTGGATAATAATAATAGGTAACATTTATAAAGCATCAGAAGCTTTGTAAATCATTGTGAGGAACCTGAGACTGGGAGAGGTTTAGCGACTTGCCCAGTCACACAGCTATTGAAGCGTCTGGGGCAGGATTTGAACTTTCTTCCTGACTCAAATCCTCTGCTTTAACTACTACACTACCTCATCGCCATTTAAGAGTGGATTTTTCCTAAAGCTCTGTCCTATTGTCTTCTCTTTCTACAATCTTTCACTTGGTAGCCTTGTCTACTCTTATGAGTTTAACCCTCAGCTCTAGGCAGATGACTCACCCTTATGTAGACATAGGTAAATTATATTATCAGTTTGTGTATAATGTTACAAGGCAACGAGGTGGGTCAGTGGTTAGAGCACTGGAGTCAGGAAGACCGAGTGCAAACCTAGCCTGAGATACTTACTAGTGGTGTGACCCTGGGCAAATCACTTAATCTCTGCTTGCCTTAAACCACTAGAGAAAGAAATGGCAAATCACTCCAGTATCTTAGCCAAAAAAACTCCATGAATAGTATGGTCCGCTGGGTTACAAAGAGTCAGATGTGACTAAACAACAACAAATATAATATTATTATATTAGTTACATTTTATGTCTCTCCCTTTCTGTTAAAATGTAAGCTCTTTGAAGGTAGGGACTGTGGGGTTTTTGTTTTGTTTTTTAGTAGGCACTGTGCTAAGCACTTTACAAATATAATCTTGCTTGATTGAATGAGTTTTGGATTACTAGGTAATTGCTATCTACATTAAATGGAAGCTGTGAAGATGCATATATTTTAGGGGTATCTAACTGATTATGCCTGCCCAGAGAGTATAAGAATACCATCCAGAACTGCTGGAGGGACTGACCTCTCCGGTCTTGTCTCTTCCATTGCTCCATTCTAAAATGCTCTCCCTTTTGGTGGCTGCATAGATTTCACAGTCCTGAGATGGAGGTAAGAAGAAAGCAGAAAGACTGCCAACAAAGAAGTATTACTGTGGTTCACTTCAAATGTCCTGATGGAATAAATGAAAAGGAATAAGATTCAATTCTAAATCTCTCCAAATCAACCCTATTAGCTGTGTATAATAAGTATTATGAGAGGATACAAAAGTTATGAGGCAACATAGCTCTTGCTCTTGAGAAGCTTTCAGGACAACCAGGGAAGAAATTTGTCTTAATGGGATTCTGGGCCAGGAGGCGGAAAAATTGGAATCTATTCTCAACACTGTTTCACTGTGCATGTGATTATCATGTTAATAATCTATGTACCATGAGAAAATGCCATGCAAACAATGTCAGTGCCATGCTGCTAGCCCACATGTCCCAAGCCAGCTCAATGGGTATCCAAACCAGGATCCTTCTTTGACCATTTTAATCAGGCATGCAGAGTAATAGTAATGTGGGTTCAATGTGACTTGAAACTTTTTCAAGGAAATAAATTAATATTGCTACTTTTCCATAACCTTTCTGAATTCTTGAAGCTAGTGAGTCTCTCTGAGTGTGGAAATAAAGATTAGTGTGATGTGACTTTTTTTGCTTAATGAACCACTCTTAGTGATCATCCTTCCCTTTCAAAGTGCTAATAAATTCTCCGCTTAATGATGTGTCCTGGACTTTTGACTAGGATCAAAATAAAGCTCACTATTCTGTAGGTTGCAATATGTACCTTTTCCCTTTCCCCAAATCCAGGCAACATTTGTTCTTCGTGATTCTGTTACTTTTCTATTCTTTACAGTAGCTCAAAAAATAATAATAATAGTGAGCATTTATATAGTGTTTTAAGGTTTGCAAAGTGCTTTACCAATATTATCTCATTTTATCCTCACAACAACCTGGGGAGATAGGTGCTATTATTATTCCTATTTTGTAGATGAGAAAATTGAGGCAGCTAAGTGGGGCAGTGGACAGGACACTGGGCCTGGCGTCAGGAAGACCTGAATTCAAATGTGGACTCAGGCACTTCCTAGCTGTGTGACCCTGGGCAAGTCACTTGACCCTGTTTACCTCAGTTTCCTCCCCTGTAAAATGAGCTGGAGTAGGAAATGGCAAACCACTCCAGTATCTTTGCCAAGAAAATCTCAAATGGGGTCATGAAGAGTCAGACATGACTGAAATGACTGAACAACAACAAAAACAAACTGGGGCAGACAGAGTTTAAGTGACTTACCCAGGGTCACACAGCTAGTAAAAATCTGAGGCTAGATTTGAAGTCTTCCTAATTTCTAGATCCAGAGCTTTGTGCCACCCAGATATAAATGAGGACTCTCTATTAACCATCATGTAAGACAATAAATACTACCATGAAAACAATATGGAGGACTTCATCAGAAACTGTTCTTTGACAACCTGTCAAATTCTGTCATAGCTCTTTTACACTTTTGCTTATTAAGAGGAATAATTCACGTTAATTAATTTGTTATGTAACTGGCAAATATTAAAAATACCATGTCCTAAACATATGCTTGTGAAACACACTTTTATTAAAAACCCTTTGCCTTAGATGACATCTGTTGAAGCTATGGTTTATCCTGATGTCATTATTTACTTTTATATCCACTCAACGATCTTATTATTTATTCTAGTCTCTGTGATGGTTTGTTTGTTTTTATCTGAGTGAGTTTGTATGGGGTTAAATACAATTTCCATATACAAGCATGTAAGTGAATAAGTAAACATATTAACAATTTCCTTTCCATCAGAACACAAAAAGGTTTTTTTTTTTCTGCCCCTAATTTCTTCAATGCTAAAAGGTTAGGAATGAGATTTTTGTATATTTCTTGACGTTAATCATGAGTTTACTTATTCCAGATGTTGCCTGATTCCATGATTTAACTGTAGATCTATTTAAAAAAATACCTTTATTCTAACTTTCTGCACTTACCATGTATAAAATAGCACATTATTGCATGGTCCCACTTTCTGTCTTTAGAATGTTGATTATACATGGTCTCAACTGAACTATATACTAGTAAATACTTGGCCTTTGATTGCATTCAAGTCATCAGGAGAGACTGAAGCCAACCATTATATTGAAATATACATAGTGCTCTTCTGCTATCTAAAACCTAAATGTTCAATGGAGTCCCAAGGGATGTAAAAGACATTGCTTGGATTTACCTAAAGTCATAGGTGAACTCTGGATAGTGGAATCAACCCACTGCCAATAATCCTTTTTTGGACCACTTCCAATACCCCTTGAGGCAAAACAAACAAACAAATGAATGAATGAACAGTTTCACACTCACTCACCTCAAGAACTAGTAAAGAGAAGAGATACTTGTAAATTATAGGGAATAAGAATATAAGGGAAGAAATGTTAGAAGTTGGTTTCAGGATCAGTGAGCATAAGGAATCAGGTATGTAGAGAAATATTAAGCTTCTGCTCAGAACTAACATTTCAGTAATTTAGACTTTTTAAATGGAGTGGTTCATTTAAAGAAAAAGAGCTGCATTTTGAATGTGTAACTTTTCATAAAAAATCAAATCTTTCTTGGACTTTTAGCAGCTTCCTAATGTCCTTGTGAGACATTTTGAACTTGAAAGTAGGACTATGTTGGGCATAAATAGGTGGGCTTATTTTTGCATAGCTATTTATTCTTTTAAGGAAAACCTCAAGACCAGGAGTTTCAACCCTATTCTAATTCTACCAGTTCCTCAACTCTCAGCTCTTCCATAATGCATTTGCTTTTTTTTCTCTTTGTGTCATTTTCTCAGCTTTTTTTCCCCTCACAAAGACAAAAAGATTGTAAATTTAGAAAGAACATACCAGGGAGAAGTCGTTTATAAGTACAGATAAAAGAAAAACTACATAGATCCAAACTAAATAGTGCCAAAGCTTTCCAGTCTAGCCATTTGTGTGTGCATAATTGTTTTGTCATTGTTACTGGTGTTATTTTACCCAAGGTCCATTGATGAATCTCTTGGCTCACCTATTCTGGGTTCAATTTTGAAAGCTCCTCAATAATAACTCTATGGTTTGCTTTGCCTCAACAAAGAAATAACCCTGGGAACTTCTTTGGAAAAATGTGGCTCAAGTTAGTCAAGGGTCTAGCACCTTAAAAACAACTGAGGCTACCAAAGCATAATATAGTCCAGATTTCTTAAAATGCATATAAAGAATGTACATGAGACTAGTGTTCTACCTGGTTAGAAAAGAAATAGTTATATCTCACCTTCCAGTGAGGGCTCTTCCTTCCTTCCCTCTCTCATTAGGATCAGTCCCCATACAGAATGTCATAATACCAATAAGTGAAGTCTTAGTAGTTACAGAGTGTTACAGTGTGCAATTAATTAATTCCAGTGTGGAATTAAGAGCCTTATTTTAGAGCAGTGTCAGTGTCTCCACTTCCTTCTCTTCCACTGCTTCCTTTAGCAGTATTGGTGTATTCTCATTCTAGCATCTATGTGCACAGCTCCATCTCATTTCTCAGCTCTATGGCACTCTGCTTGGTACTACCATATTGTTATAGTTTTTGCAGCTCCTAACTTGGCTCTGGAAATCCTTGGTACTTGCCTGGTGGCTACTGCCTTTGTTATTGCTACCAGTTTATTCAGTTTCACTACTGTATTCTAGAAGCCTAGTTTTTCTTGTGATTCTCTTTTATCCAGAATCTCTTGGTCCTACATTTTTTTATGTGCATGTACCCTAATGTTTTTCTTTAGGCCCTCATATGAAAGGAGCAAAGAGCCTAATCCTCTTAAAATGGTAAGATTCTTTTGCAGAAATACTGGTGGAACATATATAGTTTATATTAATAGTTACATTAACCAACAACAAATATTCAAATAAATAAAAGTTTTAAAACATGAAACTAGGCATAAAACCATAAATTCTAAATTATTTATAATTTGTTTAAGATGTATTTTTAAGGAAGAATAAAAGTGCCTTGTTCTGTATCCTTTTTTGACTTTTTTAATTTAAGAAGGGGTTGTTATTTTAAAATAATCATAATGAATGCCTATTTTTAGTTTTGTTGTCTTCATTTTATACCACTTCATATGTATTTCCATATTTCTTAATATATTTCATATTTGTTATATCTTTTGGAACAATAATATTCTATTGTTTTGATTTATTAGAATTTGTCCATTGACCAATTGTTTGACCTCTGAGTTATTTCCAGTTGTTGAGTGTTTTTTTTCCAGAACTTATTAATTTAATTTCTATTAAAATTTCCATACAGATAAGTTTATTTTCTTTTAATGGCATTCTGAAGGCATTGTTCTAAAATTTGCATCACTGGATGAAAGGTTATGACTATTTTCATAACTCATTGTGTATTACCATATATTACCATACTGCTTTCCAAAAAAAATTCCAACAATTTATAGTAATATGTGTTCGTGCTTTTTCATAGACCAAACAACACTGAAGTTTATAATTTTAAACTCTCTTTGCTAATATGATAGGTATAAAATGGCATTTAAGTATTGATTTTTCTGTATTCTTTTGATTATTAGAGACTTTTAAACAGTTTTTCAGGTAGTTATTGAAAATGTGCATTTATTCCTTCATGTCCACATTCCTATCAAGGAATGGAACCTAATATCATAAATTTGTGTCAATTTCTTATATACTTTGCATCTTAAATTTTTATCAGATATATTTAGTGAGAAGACAAATTAGAGCTTACTTTTTTTCCTTTCAGACAAATTATTTTTTGTTGGATAAAAACAGTTTCTATATAATCAAATCCTTCAGTTTTGTCTCCTATAACATTACTTTTTTCATTAGGTAAGTCTTTCCCCTCTCCATAATTGTGATGTAAGTATATCATTCATTTTACTTCTTTTAAAAAATGATTTTTAAAGATATTTAGGCCATCCATCCACTTGGAATCTGTAGTAGTGTATGGTGTGAGATGTGGATCTAATCTCATTTTTCACTTTCCCAAATGTTTTACAATCTTGGATTTATCAAATACTAATCATATATGCCATTGATTCTAATTTGGTATTATCCATTTTGAACAAATCCAGGAAATATAAACAATCAAATATCTCATAATACCCTTTCTCCCTGCTGCACTCTCATCTGGAAGTCCGGGGAGAAAAGGGGAGAGAGGAATGGGGCCATTTCACAGCTCTCTCTTATAGTCCATAGAGGGAGCAGCTCTTCCAATAAGAACTTTTCCTCCCGAGCTTCAGTCAATTAATCATAAGAAAGCAGTCGCAGTCACTGGGGACTAATTAGATGTTCCTTATGCCCTCTCAGCAAGAGTCTAGGATGCATATTGAACTCCATGTTAGGTTCTCCCTTTTGACAAAGGGTCATGCCTTGTAATTTCATCAAGCTAATTGGGGATCATCAAATTGATCAGAGGTTCTCATGATAACTGTCCATTCTGCTATTATAAAGTATTATTACAATAGAAAAATCATTCCTCTCATCATTAAAATCATTGTCATTGTTCTGCTTCTTTATTCATATTTGTGTCTCTTTTTTAACCCATTTCCCAATTTTTTGCACCAGTTTTCAAGTGAGGAAACCAGATGCAAGATGTGGCATCTGGGAAAGCATAAGTGTTCTTCTTGATGCCCTTGGAGAAAGATTAAGAGCATACTTTTTTCTAATACTATTCTTTAGTTTCGTCTCTTTCACTCTGCCCCACCCTCCACTGTCCCAAGATTAATTTAGCCCAGACATTAGCTTGTTAAGAACTATGTCACAGATCAAGCCTTCCAAAAGGTATGCCTTATGTGCCAGTAATAAATGTCAACAAATTAGAGTGGTTTGGTATTACTGATGTACTACGGTTGCTTTAGATTTATGGTGATTTTGATAATATTCACAAACGATACGTGTCCTAAACTTTCTCCTCTCTCTCTTTAATAAAAAGCTACATTACATATTCAGGGTGCATGTCATTGCTTTAGAAGGAGTTGTTCATTAACACATGGTATTTGTGGGAAGGAAAAGAAGGATTGGCACCTCCTAAAAAAACTCATAAAAAACCCCTACTCTCATTAAAGAATTTTAATACTCATGAATAAAGAAAAACAGAAGATGAAATTGCCTGGAATAGATTCAGCTCAGCCTTTGACTCTGTCCACTGAAACGTATAAGTGATTGCTCTGTCAGTCAGAGGCAGCATGGACCAAAATAGAGGCCAAAGCTTCTGGAATTCAAGATCTTCTGAAGTCCCTTCCTGGGAGCATACCCTGGTGGACCAATCACTTAGTCTTCCTATGTCTTTCACAGTCATTCCTTGCCTTTGTTTTCATACTTAAGGGGAGGGGGAACGGGGAACAACCTTGTTACTATTGGATCTAAATTGTTCTGTCTAGGAGATTATATCTTAGATGTGTGTAAGGGCTGAGGAAAAAAATCACACTGTGTGGTACCCCTATTCAAAACATTTTTATCCATGGGAAATCAATTTAAAATGAGTATCATGAACAGGGGTGTGGGGATATGTCACAAAAGGGCAGCCTGTAACCTTATGGGTGAATGTAGAGCTAGTACATGGGGCTATAATTTTAGGAATAGCTTAGATTACAAAATAACAAGTTTTTTTTAAAAAAAAATCTATTAGCTCTTTACTAATATACCCAGTGTTGTAATTCCTTTGTTTTTTATTTTTCTGTATTTTTATCAAATCATGTCAGTTTTAACTCATTCATTCTCATTAAGAACCCATTATGTACTATGAAGATAAGACAGTTTTTTGCCCTTCAAGGAATTTGTAATCTGCTAGAGGGAGACAGATATACATGTGCCATGTGTACATATGATACGAATTAGAATATCATCAGAATAGGCTGTATTGTGTAATAGAAAAAGCATTAGATTTGTAGTTGAAGGTCACAGGGCAAGTTACTTTCCCTCTTTGGGGGTCAATTTCCTCATTCATAAATTGTAGAGGTTGGACTAGATGATCCCTTAGGTCCTTCTAGCTCAAAATCTAGGATGCGATGATCCCATGAGTGTGTAAGAAGAGCGTAAGATCAAAGAATCTGTGCTAGCAGCCCTCCTGTGTGCTGGTGTTATTGGCCTTACACAGCCACAGTAGCGGCAAGTAACGTTGTTACAAAGATGTGATGACATCAGATGAGATAAAATGACAACCAGCTGGCAGAGCTCAGAGGAGGGGAGTGTGGAGGAAGAAGTCATAGTTGTACCGACCAATTTTAGTTGAGAAATATGTTTTACTTTGGCAAAATAGCTGTCTCATAATTCTTTCTCAGTGGCACAAAAGGCTGGTTTACCTTTTAGGGGTGAACTCCAGCCCCAATTTACAAACTTGGGGAAATTTCTGTTCTAGACGTCCAAATGAGTTTCTGCCCTTTATAAGTAGTAATAATAGTAGATAACATTTATATAACACTTTACAATTTGCAAAGTACTTTACATATATTATCTCATTAGATCCTCACAAGAGCTCTATGAGGAATGTTCCATTATTATTCCCTTTCAGTAGATCAAGAAACTGAGGCTGAGAGGAATTAAGTAATGTGTCTAGAATCACATAGGACAGCTAGATGGTGCAATGGGTAAGGCACCAGGCCTGGAGTCAGGAAGACCTGAGTTCACATCTAGCCTCAGACACTTAGTAGCTGTGTGACCCTGGGCAAGTCACTTCACCCTGTTTGCCTCAGTTTCCTCATCTGTAAAATGAGAGAAGGAAATGGCAAACCACTCTAGTACCTCTGCCAAGAAAATCCCAATTGGGGTCACAGAGAGTTGAACATGTCTGAAAAATGACAACTTCAAAACTAAAGTCACATGACTTGTCAGTGCAAGAGGCAGGATTCAAATTCAGGTCATTCTGATTACAAGTCTAGGACTCTATTTTCTGTGCCACCAAGCTGCTTCTGCCTACAATGTACCAAAAGGGAAGTTTTAATAATAACAAACAGGATAATTAGCACTTTATGCCAAAGTCTTTCAGAATCCCACAATGAACATTCCTCAATACAATTTGCAGTCCTTAAGGTAAAACTGGGGTCATCATCCATCACTCAGCACCAGTCTGATATAGTTTCCCTAGCAAAGTATTCTGCATTGCCTCTTTCTGGTTTGAATCCTTTGGGCAGCACTACAGTCCAGTATAGATGGAAGGCCTATGACTTTTGAGAGACAGATATGAGAAAGGAAGAGAACAGAAGATAAAACAAGGTAAAAGAAGGAAAAGCCAGACAGGACAAAAGGAGGAAATACAAGAGAAGGTAAGGCAAGAGAAGGAAAGGAAAACCAAGTCAAGATAACCCAAATCTTGGCTGTAGGGGTGGAGGTTGGGGAGGTCAGAAATGATAGCTGTCTTCAAGTATTTGAAGGGCTGTTGCTTGAATGAACGATTAGATTTGTTCTGGTTGGCCCTAGAAGGAAGAATCAGGGAAAAAATTTAAAAATTGCAAAGAAATAAATTTAAGTTTTATGTGAGGAAAAACATCCCAAACGAACTATCCACTATCTCAGCTTTTATACTCCCTTACAATTATCATGTAATATAAATGTACATGTTTGTATATAGGTATGGTATTTAGACATAATCACATATACACACATATATGTATATATATACACGTATATATTTGTATAAGGATGGGATGTTGATTGAACGAATCAATCAAGTTATCCTACTCCACTTACAGTACATGATAAGATGTCTTGATATTTTAATAAGGTGAGAACAAGTCTCGATCAATCAATAAATCAATCTTAATCATAGGATTTAGACTAAGTACAAGAAATCCTTGGAACTGGAATGGCTGCACAGAAATTGTGTTTAGATTGGCTGATGAAACTTGGTTACTCCTTAGGAATTGTTTATAAAATATCAAGCTTGTTTAGAACTAAAATCATTCCAGAGATTGGAGTAATTGTGGGCATTCCAATAAAACTCCAGAGAAGAAGCCCCTTGGGGAGATGTGTGGAACAGGAGATGATTCAGTTTGGGCTTTAGTCTAGGTTTCCCACCTTGCCTCCCCCCACCTCTTCACCGGAGGAAAACTTTCAGAACTTCAAAGGGTCTGGAGGAGTTTGGACTTCCCATTGGAGTCCTAGTAGGGGGTCCCTGGATCAGTTGATGATAATTTCTGAATTGGGAGCCAAGGGCGTACTAGATGAAGACTCTGGCTCTACAGAGATGAATGGACCATCAAAGAAGCCACTCTATGCCTATGTAGAACTTCTAGAGCACTCCACAAAGGGGAGAAAAGGATTTCCAACAACTAGGAGCTGTGAAAGCACATGTAGCAAACCTCTTTACCACATGGGCTCTCTAAGCTTGAGCTCACTTTCCTCTGGACTTTGTATGTGCTTGTAGGAGGGCGTGTTAGAGACTCTTATCATTTTAGTAAATGCCTCTTCCTAAAAGCTACTCAGAATTGGCTGTCTAAATTAACAATTAAATGATAATCTTGGGGGAAGCACGTGGAATGGTGCTTGAGCCTATATTAGAAGTAAAGACATCTTTCAGTCCCTCAAGGGTGCTCCTAGACCCCTGAGAAGGTATAGTTACCACACTTTATTTATCAGTGTGAATGGGAATTAGGACAAGTGCCTCAGAACAAATATTGGTTATACACATGCTATCTTTCCCAATATTATGCCTCTTGAGAATAGGAAAACTTTCATTTTTGTCTTTATATCCTAGCAAAGGTCTTAGTATAGAGTATATATGTGTATATATATATATATATAAAATATATGTTAATGGATTGATTGATCCAAAAGTGCAATGGACAGTCTTGGGAAGAAACCTCCTTGGAGGTCTTCAAGAAGAGGATGTTTGTTGGTTACATTGTAGAGGAAATTCTTGTTCACCTATGGGTTGGTCAAAATGACATCCGAAGTCCCTTTGAAGTTCAAAATTGTCTGATTGCAAGAGATAATTCATTGGTTCAGTCCCGCCAACTTCTGCCATTCATTGCTTTATCTGGTTAGGTCTCTAGGATGTCTTCTTTTGGCATAGCTCTCCACAAGAACTGCTTGGTATCTTTACCAGAGTGCTTGGGAATTTTCCCTCAGATCCACTAAATAGTTGGCTCTATGTGCAGTCTCTGTTCTTATACTAAGCCACAAAAACAGAAGATTTCTCCTTTTAAAGCATTTTCGTCTTGTTGTAGAAGTATAGTAGGCATAGTATAGTGGGCACTTCTGGACATCTTGGTCACAACCTTCTGTTGTTGGGACTTTGCAATACTATCCTGGGTCTAGTCCAATCACTTTCACTGGTTCCTTCATTAGTCATGTTGACCAATGCCATAAAAAAGGGATGCTGAATTCCAGAAAATCCCTTCCCCAAAGGATCTATATTTTAGTGGTTCAAGGTCTGCCAAGTCATGTCAGTTGTTCCCCAGTTTCCTCCTTTTAAGAACCAGGAGTACATGAATAACTGACCAGGACTGTTAGGGATGTGTAACCAGAAGGAAGGGCATATTCTGTCCTTGACTAAAGAATATTCTAAGAATATCCTTAGGTAGGAGTGTCCTCAGGATCACTTCCCCCAGGTATGTGTGTATATCACCTTTTGGAACTGAGAATCTGATGATGCAATGCGTTGTCCAAACTCATTTGACTAGGAAGCACCAGAACTGGTATTTGAACCCAGGTCTCCTGACTTGATGTTCGGTACTCTTTCTGTTATAGCGGGGTACTTCCTTTCAAATATTACAACACCCTGAAAGCGTTAGTCTCCCTTTCGCAGACACAGGTGTACATGTATACTGACTTCTCTCATGTTCTTCAGTTAGTTCTATGAAGCTAGCTTCTTTTACTATTTTTTTTCCTTGGGGGTTATTAATTATCCACCAACATCCACCAGCATATATCCTTCAGTCTTAGAATTCCACTTTCTGGGCACAAAAACTTTTAACTTAAATCTAATTTAAACTGATGGCGACTTGGACCACCTTTCTCAGCCCTGTATATAGAAGTGGCAGTAGCTATTGTATGATATCAGGAGCTAAATCCCAGTAGCGATAAAAATCAGCAATCTTGATATCTGTCATTTAAAATATGTAATGTGCAGATCATAGATTTAGAGCTGAAAGGGAACTTAGACGTAATCAAGTCCTGTGAATTAATTGTACAGATGAGAAAACTGAGGCCCAGAAAGGTTACATAACTTGCCTAGGGTCACACAGCTAATGTATCTGAAGCAGGATTTGAAACCAGGTTTTCCTGACTCCGAATTCAGTGCTCTGTTTACTAACCCATGATGCCTCAAACTTTGGCATTGGGGCCCTCAGTATGTATTTAAAGTATCTTTCTTTGCAAATCTCATCAAGGTGATCTTAAATTTGATCTGTTTGTACTTTTATTAATATATTGGCCTATTTAAAATATCCTGGTTTCAGCTGAACTGATGCTATCTTATTCTCATCATGTTTTGTTTTTCCTCCCTTCTATTCCTCATTAATGAGTCAGCTAGGTTGTACAGGGAATAGAGTGTTGGGCATAGAGAGAAAAAGAGTCATCTTCCTGAGTTTAAATCTTTTTTTTTTCAGGGGGGAAGGCAGGGCAATTGGGGTTAAGTGACTTGCCCAAGGTCACACAGCTAGTAAGTGTGTCAAGTGTCTGAGGCCAGATTTGAACTCAGGTCCTCCTGACTTCAGGGCCGGTGCTCTACTCACTGAGCCACTTAGCTACCCCATCATCTTCCTGAGTTTAAATCTGACCTTAGACACTTATTAGCTGTGTGACCCCAGGCAAATCACATAACCCTGTTTGCCTCAGTTTCCTCATCTGTAAAATGAGCTGGAGAAGGAAATGGCAAGCCACTACAGTGGTGCCATTCCAGTTTCTTTGCCCAGAAAACCCCAAGTGAAGTCATGAAGACTAAGACAAAACTGAAAAATGGCTGAACAATAAATTCCTCATTAATGGTATCCTTAAGTTTGGTTCTGTGAAGCCCATTGTTTAAAAAATAAGACCAAGAACACACAGTTTCCATTTGAGTAAAAGTTTACTAGACACTAGATACTATGTCATATGAAGGATTTGGTATTTCCACCCTGTCAAAATCAGAGAGGTTCTAAATATTGAAGTAAGTACTGCAGCAACAATGCTGCAAGCATTAAAGTAACAGAAATATAGTTCAAACAAAAGTACACAAAGATTATTTTTTAAAATTTGCTATTTGACTAAATTGTTGCCATTGTAGCAGACCTCACTTTTGCTGGACTTCTTTACTGGTGTTCTTCTGGGACTATAGTCATTGCCACAGAAATATTAAAAAGGCCCATATGTTCATTGCCATCCAGGCTGCAACACTTTCAAAATATTTCCCACTGACTACTGCTTATTTCACATCAAAAAGAAAACAGCCTACTTTGTAGTTAATCCCCCCTGGAAACTTTGGTAATTTAATTAGAAGCTGCTCTTGAAGCTCTAAGCATTCCATTTTTCATAAAGACAATTTTGAAAATGAACACCAAAGGACCAGGGGAAGGGAGGGAAGACAACCAGTTTATTTTTAGCAGAAAATTTCTGGGAAAATGTCAAAATTTGGACTGGCTAATTTGATGTGTATCAATAACTTTACACATTTAGAGTAACAAATTTTCATCAATGACAGCATGGCTTCAAATAATGAGAAATGATATTGAGTAGCTTGAGATCCCCAGTCTGCACTAGACCCTTCCCTTATCTTTTTTTATTTAAAAATAACAATTTTATGGATATTTTCTTCTTCTTACATCACCATAGCATCCTATGTACTACTCTGCCCCCTGCTCCCCAAGAACCATTTCGTATGTATATATGTCCATAAGTCCATAGTATTTTTTGGAGAGGAAAAAATTCAATGCAATTGACTGATACGTTGAAAAAGACTGAAAACACATGCCATGTGTAACATCTGTGGCCCTCCCACCTCCATGAAGGGATAGAATAGGAGTATTTTCTCACATCTCTTCATTTGAATCCTGCTTGATCTTTATAATTTTGTTACATTTACTTTTGATTTTGGGGGATATCACTGTTCTTTCCATTTCCATTTACTTATAACAATAAGTTACTGTGTACATTATTTTCCCCTCCATCAGTTACATAGATATTTCTGTGATTCTCCGTATGCATCACATACATTATTTCTTATGCCTTCAACCCCACCCCCTTCATTCTGCCTTACTCTAGGCAAGAAGTACTACCCCTTTCTCACATAGATATTTTATTTGCTGAAAGAGGCGAAAAAGGACATTTGTATGGGAAAAGCAACTTGAGACAGTTTTGAGGACCTGAGGGAAAAAAGCCTGTCAGATAAACATACTGAGAAGGCCTTTGAAAGCACCTCAGAGGCAAGCGTATGAACTAATGTAAAGATAGCTGAAATGCATTGTTTCACAGCAACTAATTTGAACTTGACTCTCTTTAGGACTTTGGAATTTATTGAAGGGAAACTCTGCACCAATGAATTATTTTGGGGATTTGTGCCTACTGTATGCTAAATATATTATATCTGAAAGAAATGTGGATATTAGATTTTTCATCGTAAGGTAGGAATGAGTCACTTCAGGCCCGGAGCCACTGCTTTGAAGCAGCAGAGTAAGTAGAAGCTAACTGAGAGGACTAGAAGCTAAGTGGGATAAACTGAGAAGGTGAGACAAGAGAAGCCACAGCCAAAAGACAGAAGCACAGAAGGCAAAATAAGAAGAGCAGAGACCAAGGCAGAGGATGAGAAAAACAGGTGGACTGAAAATAGACACCTTAGAGCCTACACTACCCCGCCCCCCACTATGACCCTTCCTTCTGAGTTGAAAGTAGGAAAGACAGACTTTGCTTCTGGGAGCTAAACAGAGAATAATTTTATTTCTGGTAAATAATTGGAGGTAAGGAAAATTCTTTGCTTTAAGTGAAGAGAAGAGCTGGTTTTATTTGTCTGTCTTGATCTTTAGTGTCATATACTTCTGGAGAGCTGACTTAAGACAGGCTCTGTAGCTGCTCAAGGATTAATTTGATTGGAGGCCAGAATCTTCTGCAGTTTGAAGAACTATCTAGGGCTTGTCTGCCTTGCTCCTTACATCTATAGCTTGATGGAGGCAAAATCCCTTAGAGGCTTGATTGCTTTGTCCTTTACTGTCCCCTTTGTCTGGAGGGAGAGAAATTTGTTAAGAGTCCAGAGAGTAGATGTACATAGCTCTGCAGATACCAAACTTAAGGTAGATTCTTGTCACTTAAAATGGTAGCATAGCTGTTTTGCTAAACAAAAAATGTAAATTTGCAACTTATGGACCATAAGTGGCTGGCAAAACTCATAAGTGCCACCTAGAACCCAGATTAAAATGTAATTGGGAAATGTTTAACAAAATAAATAAAAACCCAATACAATATTGATAATATTAATGTGTGGTTTTCTAAGTCAAATGCAGCTGATTCTACATGGGTCTGACACCACTGTAAAAGATCTTAACGCTGCTTCTGCATCTCAAGAGTATCAGAGAAGTGGCTTCATTTAGCAGAAGAGTAGAGAGGACAAAAAAGGAGTGGTCCCATCCAGCAGATGGTATGTGGTACAGATGGTTCCCTTAAGAATTTGATGTCCAGAGGTATGAATTGCCCTGGGCACTTAAGTTTTACTACCCATTAGGTTTCTGTACATTTGGGTCCATTCTCTTCACATGGGTACTATATACTTTGGTAAGAGAATGTAACCCAGATTTATAGAGTGGATTATTATTATTATTGCTTTTGTCTTCTATTCTATAAATGTTATGTTATGATTATATTTGCTTTTGCCTTCTCATTTAGTAAATATTTCATTTCTAATAGTCAAGAGTATCTTTGTGACTGATTTGTGTGAAAAGAAAGCATACCAGTGGGGGCCCAGGAAATATATTGGTGAACAGTAGGAATGTATCTCTCCCCTCCCCCCAAACCCTACACTCCAAAGGCTAGAGAATCCTAATAGGGAGTTGTAGATATGTGATGGTCATGGCTTCTCCCCTTCTGAGACTCCACCCACCTAGAAGCAAAAGTTTGGTGACTGAAGTAACAGAGAGAGGAGAGGTGGGGAGAGAAGAGAGGAAAAGGGAGGGGGAGAGAGAGAGACAGAGACAGAGAGACAGAGAAGAGATTTGTGCATAGTACACAGATGACATGCTTGCATTACACTTTTGGGGCTGGCACAATATTTGTTAGGTGGGGTTGGGGTCTCTTTGCGTTGAGAAAGATATGCTGGAGAGAATTTCTTTTTTATTTTTAGTTTACAACACTCAGTTCCACAAGCTTTTGAGTTCCAAATTTTCTCCCCTTCCCTTTCCTCCCCACTTCTCCTCCCAAGACAGCATGTAATCCAATAAAGGTTCTACATATACCTTCACATTGAACTTATTTACACAATAGTCAAGTTGTAAAGAAGAATTATAACTAATGGCATGAACCATGAGAAAGAAGAAACAAAACCAAAAAAGAAGAAAAGAAAGAGAGAACAGTGTGCCTCAATCTTCATTCAGACTCCATAATTCTTTCTCTGGATGTGCATAGCTTTTTCCATCATCAGTCTTTTGGAGCTGTCTTAGAGCCTTGTATTGCTGAGAAGAGCCAAGTCTATCAAAGTTAGTCATTACAGATACCATGTGTCTGTAATCGTGTATAATGGTCTCCTGGTTCTGCTCCCCTCACTCAGCATCAGATCATGTAAGTCTTTCCAGGTTATTATGAAGTCCATCTGCTCCTCATTTCTTATAGCACAATAGTATTCCATTACATTCATATACCACAGCTTGTTTAGCCATTCCCCAATTGATGGGTATCTCCTTGATTTCCAATTCTTTGCCACCACAAAAAGAGCTTCTATAAATATTTTTGTACATACTGGTCCTTTTCCCACTTGTGTGACCTCTTTGGGATATAGCCTTAGAAATGGTATTGCTGGGTCAAAGGGGATGCACAGTTTTATAACTCTTTGGGCATAGTTCCAAATCCAGAATGGCTGGGTCAGTTCACAATTCTACCACCAATGTAACAATATTTACTGGAGAGATTTTCCACCTAGATATGCTGGCATCACAGTGATCCCCTGGAGGAAAAACATTGTTTTTAAATTTTCATTTAAAACAAAGTTTTCCCACGTATTATCCTTTATAAAACAGACCCACTTCTGTGATAAAATTTTGATTGAATGTTTTTAGCATTTAATATTTGTACCCAAGTATGGAGGCTAATAGGAACAATATAGATGTCTTATTCTTAGAAGATGAGTGCTTAGAAAGGCAGAGAGAGCAACACAGAAACCTCTCAGTTAAGGGATTAATATGTAACCTAAAAGATAAGAAGACTGATGTTATTATTTAAGATACTGTTGAAAATATATGGAAATATTAAATTCTAAGAGAAATCAGAATGAAGATAAAATCTTGCCTGTTTTCTGTAAATTACTTAAGAATGTGTATCCTTGTAAAATTACTAGTAGAGTAAGGATTTTAGAACGTAATTAGAACCTGATCGTAAAGCCTATCACAGACAATGAAAGCACACTTAATAGTTAAAATATTAGTTAATGAGGGACTATCTAGAGATAAATTATTAGAATTAACTTGGAATAAAAAGCCATCTAAAAAGCCAGAAATATCTACATGTTTCCACAATCTGGCTAGCAGCTTCTGTGGGGATGTAAGATCCACCCACAGCCAGCCCCCAGAAAGCTGCCAGCACACTGCAAAAACACAGGTTCTTTTGATCTGCTTAACTAAGGAAAGCCCTTCTGGGTTGACATGCTTACTCTAGTTCAGCACACAAATACAATTCACTTAGTTCAGGGGGAAAAGACCAGCACACTGAACTTCAGAACAAAATACAAACAAATTACAAACATCAACAGACAGACCTTGTCTGATTCAAATCCCAATACATAGTTACCAGCTTCAACAAAGTCTCAGTATCCGGGTTTACAAGTTGGAGGGCTCCTTAGCTTACAGCTGCCGGACTCAAGAGCCCTGCACAAATGGCTCTATCCTTCCTTCTTATAGGGCTTCAGACATCATCAAATGTCATCTGAATGACCAGAATTTAGGCTGCTATGATAGGTTCTTGAGTTAGCCCCTCCCCTTAGGACCCTGGGAGGTTCACATCCACGTAGGTTAGGTTAACACCTATTGGGGCATGGCTCTGGAGTTAGCACCTCCCCTTAGCCAGCCCCATCTTGGACCCCACCCCAGTCACCAATCCACACCCACAGAGGTTCCACACCTAATAGGGGTTTGGGCCTGGGGCTTAGCATTACTCAAAGCAAACAAAAGCCAGACTCTTCAAGGGTACTAAGTGCTAAGGAGCCCATTTTGCTTACCAATACAACATATTAAATGACAGAAATATCAACAAATTTTAATTGGCTTCACCATGTTACAGCACGTAATGACATGGCAAACACAGACCTAGATTAGAATTTTTTTTTCAGAGAAAGATCCATATCCCTTTAAGGAAAAAACAGAGGATTTTAGATCAGAAATGTCACTGAAGCCTTACAACAATGGCAGGTACCCCAAACAGAAATATATGTATATATGTGTATATATGTATGTATGTATATATTTAGAAATTCTAAAAGGCATAGCACTTGAACTCGTGTTAAGAATAAAAGCTTCAAAATCTGAAATCATCTTGCAAGAATGATTATTATAGATAGCATTTAATATATAGTATCTACTGTGTGCCAAGCACTGTGCTTGTTGCTTTAAAAATATTATTTCCCTTGATCCTCACAGAAACCATGGGAGATAGGTGCTATTGCTAGTATTAGAGCTACTCACCCATAAGGAAACACCCTATGTAGCTTCAGAGTCATTTTGAGGCCCATTTGAGGTAGCAAGGATGCAGATACACAGAGCAGCTCTAAGCAGGTATGTCCTCTGGTAGCAGAACCACAATGCAGTTAAGGGGAGCAGAGAAGATATTGCTAGACTCAGAATTGTTCATCTTGAAAGGCATTTCTTCAAGTTTGCTTTTGAAGATCTCTAGAAAGATTGGAAGCATTACCTCCTGAGGCATCCCATTCCACTTTCCAATAGACATAATTGTTAGTAAAGCATCCTGTCTGGGCCACTCCCCCAATTCACACTTGCATTGTAAAGCTGGTTCCTAGTGAGTTGCTGCTACCCCCACAGCTTCTAAGATACTTTATGGGTCTGGGTTACTAACTTCTTCTACTGGGAAGAGTAGAGTTAAACACAGTACCATAATAAAGAAGCACACAATTAGGGAACACGCAGCCAAGACAATTCACCACTCCAGTAGTGCAAGATCTCAATGTCCTTTTTTTTTTTTTTCTATGGACTCCTCATGGTACTACTACAGAGCCTTGGTTTCTTTCCTCTCCAGAGGAGTCTTCATAATGATCTCCCATAGGTTTCAAGTCTTTTCTGGGAAGGTCTGTTCCTCTCCACAACTTAACTCTTGATTTGCAAGGAGAGCTCTTTTGAGTCCATAACTAATACTCTTTTCTGCTGCCAGAGGTCATGCCTACTTATAACTACTCTGTGTATCTATATCTTGGGTGCCTCAAAATGACTCCGAAACTTCTGTATAGGGTGTTTCCTTATGGGTGAGTAGCTCCAATACTAGACACCCAGGCTGATGAGAGGGAGAAGAGATGAATTTGCCCTTTCCTCTGAAGGTGATTCTCTCTGAGGGGCCTGATTGTTTTCTCTATTACTGGCTCTAAATCTGACTGTTTCAAACTGCTGGCAAGCTTAGCCAGCCAAAAGTCTACAAGAGGCAAATTTTCACTTGTTCTATAGCCAACTTCCCTTTAATCCCATCATAGAAAGGTATTCACACTTTGTAAAGAGATCCTTGGGTGTTAACACCGTGTTAACACACTAGCACCTCATCATCAGTGATTATATCCTGTGACTACACCAACTGAGTTGGGGGGAGAGAGGAACCAAATTCCCCCACCCCTCACATTAAGAAGTTTTTCCTTATATCAAGCCTTAGGCTGCCTCTCTGCAATTTCCATCATAACTCCTAATTCTCGCCTGTAAAGCCAAATAGAATGAGTCACATGACAGCCCTTAAAACTACTTGGAAGGAATTCTGCCCATGGTTTTTTTTCTCCTCTCTAAGAAGAACCTATGAGTTCAATTTCCATTTAACTGCAACTTCTTTATGAATCCTCCTTCCATTTACAGCAGGAATATCAATAGCAATTTGGCTCAGTGCTTTTATTTGTGTATTAACTTTGCTTTTTGGATAACAATCACATTCAGAACAGAAAAAAGTTAAATTGTTTGTGGATTGTCTAAGAATTATGTGATTCTTGGTGTTCTCTCCACCTCTTTGTGACATTCTGCGAGTATAGAGATGCAATAATTCAGAGATCTAGAAAGGCTTCCAGGAGGAGGAGGTGCCATGTGAGCTGAGCATTGAATGAAGCTCCAGTCATTAACCTGGCTAGAATGCCTGCCCAACAGTCTGTGCAAATGCATGGAAGTAGAAGATGGAATATCGAGTTGAGTAGGTCATTTGGCTGTGAAGAGGAGTACTGTGAAATAAAACCTGGAAAGGTAGGCAGGAGCCAGATTGTGAAGAGCTTTACTAGCCAAGCTGAAGAGTTTATAGTTTATCCTAGAGACTAACTAGGGAGCCATTTCTCACTTGTGCAATTAGTCACTTCAAATTTTGATTCTTCAGAGATTATGCTAGGATTCATAGTCATAACACTATTGGAATAGGTGGTTCATACAAGACACATAGAGAGTATTGCTTCCTTTTCCCTCCCCTCCCCTCCTCTCTCCTGGTCTCCTCTTTTCTCTGCTCCTCTCTTCTTGTCTCCTCCCCTCCTTTGGTAAGAGAAGGAAAGACTGGAATGGGGAGATGCTAGAAGGCTATTGCAATAGACCAGGGACACATTGAGTTTCAGATGCCTACAGGACATCCAGGAGGAGTTGTACAGCAAACAGATTGCTGTAGGACTGAAGATGAGGAGAAAGATAAGATCTACATATGTGGATTTGGGAATTATCTACATAGAAATGATAATTGGACCCAAGGGAGCTAGGGAGGTCTTGGTCCTTTATGTCTTGGACAAAAAGAAAGGTACCAACTATGCTGAGTGATATCTTTTACCTTTAAGGCAGGCCTGCACAAGACTTGGCCTACAGCATCTTGGAGCCAGCAAAAGATTTCCGGTGGCCCAGGAAAAATGGAGGGTTGCCACTGCGCACTGCTCCTGTTTGTCACGTGAAACTGAGGCAACCAACCATTGTCAGTCTGTCTCTAGTCTAATCTATCCACTACTGGAAGAAGTTTATTAAGTTCGGCAGGTCTGCTTTATGGAGTTGGCTGTTTGGATAAACCCCACAACATTGTCCAATAATAAACTGCAGTTCTCCCTTCCACATCATGACTTTCCCCATCGTAGTTTTGATATATTGAGGGTTGGCATAAGAAATTAAATGGGAATTTCTTGGGAGTTTTGCAGAAGCGGCAGATGATACTCGAAGGCCAGCCTATGAACAAATACGTAACCCAAATTTTATAATAAAGTGCTGTAAACACTCCATAAAAGAAAAAGAAAAAGAAAATCACACTTCTCCTCTGATATGAAGGGAAGGCCAAAAAATTTTACATGGATTTTCCAGATTTTGGGGAAAAGGAGAGTACCATGTCCTTAACCCCATCCTGTGATTTGGAAAGGATAGTTATGTAAGTCCCGGTTTGAGGAACTATTTCTAAGTATCCCCTGAAAAACAAGAATCATTGGAAACACAAAAACAAACTAGTCTAGGCCTAGGAAATCACAGAAGGTGGATTTTTAAAGGAAGCCAGTCACTAGATGGATGAATATTTAAAGCATTTATTAAGATCTTACTATATGCCAGGCGCTGTGCTAAACACTGGAAATACAAATACAAAAACATAGACAGTCCCTATTCTCAAGGAGCTTACAGTCTAATGAGGAAGGGGCAAGGTGGCAAAGTAATACTGAGAGTTAAGAGCTGATCCAGGTAAGGAGTGAGCATGGCTGTCATGGTTACTTTCTAAATGAAGGTGAGAAATTCACCAATTAGAGGAAGAGGCCACAGGGCTGGTGACAAAGATGTGAGAAGGCTGCTGTGGTGTAGACGGAAAAGTAGCTCATGAGTCAAAATTCAGACAATGAAATTTAGGCCTAAAAAGAAAACGGAGGAAATTGAGAGAGGAAATGAAACCCTCATTTCATTTTTTCTCCCTCCTTGGGAACATTGTCATCACAACAGCATTAACAGCAGCTTCAAGAAGTGTAAACTTTTTTTTTTATTTCAATTAGATAGACATTTATTTCTTGAGTGAGCAAAGACCAGATGACTCAGAAACAGCAGCAAAGTAGTAAATGGAGTTTATGTAAAATCCTCCAGCAACACAATGTGCTGGATGTGGCAGATATTTTAAAATAAAAATTGATGTATTTTCCTTTCCGAAGCAGTCTTCATCCCTAAATTCCATCTCAAACTACAATCTTGTTATTTGAGGCTGCGAGCTGCCCATGTTATAAAATCTGCAGTGTCTATGCTTGAATGAGAGATATCCCTGGAATCTAACTTGAGCAAGAAAAAATTTTGGTGCCTACTTAGAGTATTGTTTTAACTTTTTAAAAGTCCTAGGTTTTCACTACAGTACTTTGAAAATATTTGCCTTCCCCTAGAAAGTCTAATTCAACAAACATTTATTGAGTACTTACCATGTACAAGAAATATTGCTAAGCTGTATCACTTCTGTATTGTAATTCCAAGAAACTTGGCTCAACCTTTTTTCAATGAAAGAAAGTAAAAAGTATTTTGTTCGTGCTGGTCTGATGAACTCAGAAGTTGGTCTTCATAATTCAATGGAAAATTTCTTTTTCTTTTTTTGCTTCAAACTTTTTTTTTCTTTTTATTTAATATGTTTAGTTTTCAGCATTGCTTTTCGCAAGAGTTTGAATTACAAATTTTCTCCCCATTTCTACCCCACCCCACTCCAAGATGGCGTGTATTCTGGTTGTCCTGTTCCCCAGTCAGCCCTCCCTTCTGTCACCCCACTCCCGTCTCATCCCTTTTTCCCTTCCTTTCTTGTAGGGCAAGATAAATTTCTACACCCCATTGCCTGTGTATCTTATTTTCTAGTTGCATAAAAATAACTTTTTTACTTTTGAACATCTATTTTTTGAAACTTTGAGTTCCAAATTCTCTCCCCTCTTCCCTTCCCACCCCCCTCCCTAAGAAGTCCAGCAATTCAACATGGGCTACATGCGTATCATTATGTATAACTCTTCCACAATACTCATGTTGTGAAAGACTAACTATATTTTGCTTCTTCCTAACCTATCCCCCTTTACTGAATTTTCTCCTTGACGCTGTCCTTTTTCGAAAATGTTTGTTTTTGATTACCTTCATCCCCATTTGCCCTCCCTTCCATCATCCCCCCTTTTTTTTATCTTCTTCCTCCTTCTTTCCTGTGGGGTAAGATACCCAACTGAGTATGTATGGTATTCCC
>CM053622.1:175092248-175109872 GCA_028646595.1 Phalanger gymnotis
CTGTATGTTTTGGTCTTCTTTGTCACCAAAGAAGGATTCCAGAGTCTGAGACTGAATCTGGGTGTGTTTTCACTGCCTGGCCATGTTCCCAGCCAACTTACTTGACCCTTGAGTTTTTCATCGGGCTATGACTACTTGTAGAGTAAAAAGTTCTATGTTCCACACTTGGGGGGATGCGCTGCCGCACCAGCACTCCTCCTTCCCCAAGAACCCCCAACCTGGACTGGGCTTAGATCTTCAGCAGGCTCTGCACTCCTGCTCTGATCAGCCACTTAATTCCTCCCACCAGGTGGGCCTGGGGCCAGAAGCAACTGCAGCTGTAGTTCTGTAGCTGCCCTATCTCCGCTGCCCCAGGGGCGGTAGCCAAACTGCAAACTCAGTCCCGCAGTTTTTCCCAGTAACCTTCTCTGTTGTCTTTGCTGTTTGTGGGTTAAGAGGTCTGGTAAATGCCACAGCTCACTGATTCAGGGCGCTAGGGCACGCTTTGCCCGTCTCCTGGTCTGGTTGGTTCACGCTGCCCACGCTGGGCTCTGGTTGGCTCAGCTCCGCTCCCCTCAGCTCCCAGCTCCATGCGGGATAGACCTTATCCAGAGACCATCCAGGCTGTCCTGGGCTGGAGCCCTGCTTCCCTCTGCCATTTTGTGGGTTCTGCAGTTCTAGAATTGGTTCAGAGCCATTTTTAATAGGTTTTTGAAGGGACTTGGTGGGGAGCTCACGGTAGTCTCTGTTTTCCAGCGGCCATCTTGGCTCCGCTCCCCGGAAAATTTCTTTTTCACAGAAAACTTTTGCTGTTACACTTACAGGTTTGTTAGGTGGTCTCCAAACTTTTTTTGATCATTCATTCTTAGCAACAAAAAATTTTAAGCAAGCACCTTGAAATATGTATATTTACTATATGTATTACTAAACTAAAAATTATGTACATTATGAAACTTATACAAAATAGTAATTTAAAAGGATGAAATAAAGATGAAACAATATTCATAGATCAATGGCTAAAAATCCTTTTTGCTCTCACTAAAATATTATCATTGAAATTTTAGTGATAGCAGTAATTTAACTGTTACTTGATTGTTTCTGAATATTTTGGTTCAATTAAATTACTAATAATATGAGAAATGCCCATCTGAATAACCCTGAGATTCCTTTTCATAACCAGTATATTGGTGAAGATGGTAAAAAATGGAAATAGCCAATGTTGGAGGAATTGTGGGAAGATAGGAACACTAATGCATTGTTAGTAGAGTTGCAAATCAGTACGAATATTTTGAAAAGCAAATTGGAATTAAGCAAATAAAGTGAATAAAAGATCTATTAATTTTTGGCCTAGATAGTCCACTATTGGACTTGTTTGCTAAGGAGATCATTGATAGAAAGGAGGTCCCCACATACACCAGAAAATGAATTTGTCATTGTTGTCATTCAGTCATTTCAGTCTTGTTTGACTTTTCATGATCCCATTTAAGATTTTCTTGGCAAAGATATTAAGGATACTAGGGTGGTTTTCCTTTTCCTTTTCCAAGGAAATGAATAGTCACACTTTTTTGTGAAAACAAAGATTTAGAAACAAAGTAAATGTCTGTTTATTGGAGAATGGCTAAACTAATAGTGGTAATGAACATAATGGAATATCACTGTACTATCAGAAATAACGAACATGATGAATACAGTTAAGCTTGGAAAGACTGAAACAATCTCATTCAGAGAGAAATAAGAAGAACCAAGAAAATAATACACATAATGTATACAACAATGTAAATTTTTAAAAAATGACCACAAAACAATCAAAAATAAATGTTGAAAAATTACAAATAACAAGCATGGTTCCAAGCAAAATATATGGGAAGATTCCCTCACAAAATTCCATTGCATTTACGGTAGTTCCACAGATGTGTTTTATTACATTTATTTTCAGACTTAACATATTTGTGATAGAGATTCAGAGGTGCGTTTCTAAGTTAATTTTATTTTGGTACTTTGTTTTAATGGCTGTCAAAGCTGAAAAGGATACTTCACAAAAATACATATCTCCAAATGGAAATGGTACATCATTAGCCAAACCTTTTAATTCATGATATTCATCTTTCATCTACCAATTAATTATACAATAGTTTTTTTCAAACTTTGGATAGTAAATTTGCATGTTCCTTGATGTCAAATCAATTGTTTTGGCAAACTAATCAGAAGGAATTAAACTTGGGTTCAAAATGCACCAAAAAACTCTCTCTTAACAGATTAGAAAATTCTGTTCCCGAGTTTGTTTGTTTTTTGCATGTGTGTACAGGTATGAGAATTCTTAACTGTGACATACATCATTTTCAGTAACCTAGAGAGGAGAAAGTAATATTCAGGAAGAGAGGGTGTATTTGACATCATAGAGAAGGTAAGAAGGATGATGTCTGAGAACAGGTAAAATCTGACAACTGTGACCACTAATAACTTTGGAGAGAGACTTCAACTGGGATGGGGAAGTGAAGAGGGAAAGAATCTGAGATACTGGAAAGATGATGGTCCTTTCACTGGGAAAGGGGTTGGGTTTTGGGGAAAAGAGCAGATTTCAACCCATCCATTATTGCTTATCTTATACTAGCCACTCTATTAAAAAAAAGTGTGCATGCATGTGTGTGTGTGTGTGTGTGTGTGTATGTGTGTATGTTTTACAGGTCACTGCTTGTAGCACAGAGCCACCTCATCTACTTTTAACCACAGAGTTATGTATAAATCAATATGAAATGGTGATGGGAAATGAGGGAGGAATTTTGCCTGTATATGGTACCTGGGTCATTAGTAAAGTATAACCACCTTGGAAGTCATCAGTGGGAAGAGGGAGTAGTGGGAAAGTGTTAAGCTAAAATGGATGACAAGGATGGTGTTGTGTTGGAGATAAGCTCCACAGTTGGTTACAATGGGAAAGATGGGATGTTATCCATCTTTGTACTCTCTAATTGGTTGTTCACATAGCCTTTAGGGTCATGTCATGGTCCTCCAGTATGTTGTATCCATCTCTTCCAACTTTGAAGACAACTGGGATAGAAAATGCATAAAACATTTCATATTTTTAAAAATAATTTATAAAATTCCATTAGGTATTCCTTATTAGTCCTTTCCAACTCTATCTTATTTAGCCTAGATAACAATAATGAAACTAGCTGGATCATTAGGTTATTCATCCTTTGACCAAATATCTCTGGCAAATTCAGTTTGTTTCATGAATTCAGGTTGAGTAGATAGTGAAGTCACGTCATTCAACCTTATTTTTCTCCTTGATTTTGCCTTTGAGTCCTACTCAGATAGGCATATCAGGACCCTGCGTTTTCAAAGTCTCTGCTAGTAGATAGTAAGATCTAGCAGGTCCTACCAAGCTGGCAAGGCTTCAAGGGCAAGCTTGGTGATAGGTCCAATGTCTGTTGGCCAAGGACCAACTTAGCCGATTTCAGAGATGCACAACACCAGTTTGGCTGCAGGAGCATTAATTATCCAGACACAGCAACTTTTTTTTAAAAGCAATCTTATGTTTATTGATAACTTTTCTTTTTTATATCACATTTCCAAATACATAACTCCCTTTTCCCCTACCTAGTGATCCTTTATGGCAAATATTTTAAAAGACAGAGGGAGAAAGCAGTTCATCAAAATCAACAAAAGACAGCAAATCTTATAGACCATCTACTAAGTTAGAGAGGAGTCCCCATCTGCAATTATAGAGGGAGTGACCAGGTTGGCAAAATCCCAGCTCTTTGAAGCATTGAAGTATTTCCCTAAATTACACAGACCAAATGTTTGTCTAACTCCAGTGTACCAGACAGGTGATTTTTGGTTACATTAGATTTGGATCACACAACAAACAATACCATAGAAATGAATTGCTTACTGTGTGTGTAGAGCACAGAAAGATTTTGTACCTTCCTGTTTCTGAATTATCAGGGCTTGAGTCTTTAGTCACTGAATTGTGTTGCCTCTTAAATGTTCATTACCTTCATGTGTCTAGAGAGACACCTTTTCAGATAGGATAAATAAGGCAATAGAATAGAGCTCTTGCTAGTCACTATTAAATGCAGCCTTCCTTGGTTGTTGCAAGAAATTCCATATTTTGTGGAGGCTACAAAATTAAGTTCTTGATCTCTCATGGCTTTTGAAAGTCTAAGTCTTTAAGCTAAATATGTATGTTTGTTTTCATCTCAATTCTATAAGTCTTTATTTCAGTATTTTATATTAACCCCTAATTGAGCATTTACCTTGAGCCCGATTACAGTTCTGTAATTTAGCTGGATCTTGCATATTGTTCCCCTCATTTGGCTCACAAAGACAAGAAACATTGAAGGAAAGAGCTTGTGCTGATTTCTACATATGTTCCATTAAAAAAAAGTGACTGCATTTTGGTATTTGTTAGAAAATACTTTGGATTTTGTAATATACCATGGGTATATGTGATCAGAAACTAATGGTGTTATTCTTTGAAGTAGCAAAATAACTAGAAGCAAGTGCTTGTTTGGGGAATGGCCAAACAAATCAAAGCACATAAATGTGATGAAATGTAACTGAACTGTAAGACAAGATGAATATAAAGAATTCAAAGAAACATAGGAAGGTTTTTTCTGGTTTTTTTTACTTCTTTTTTAAAATTTATTTAATATTTTTAGATTTCAGAATTGATTTTCACAAGAATTTGAATTACATATTTTCTCCCCATTTCTACCACCCTCCCCACTCCAAGATGACATATATTCTGATTGTCCCGTTCCCCAACCAGCCCTCCCTTCTGTCATTCCACTCCCCCCATTCCCTTTTCTTTACTTTCTTGTAGGGCAAGATAGATTTCTATGCCCCATTACCTGTACATCTTATTTCCTAGTTGCATGCAAAAATCTTTTTTTTTAATATCTGCTTTTAAAACTTTGAGTTCCAAATTCTCTCCCCTCTTCCTTCTCCACCCACCCTCCCTAAGAAGGCAAGCAATTCAACATGGGCCACATGTGTATCGTTATGTAAAATCCTTCCACAATACTCGTGTTGTGAAAGACTATTTTTGCTCCTTCCGATCCTATCCCTCTTTATTCACTTTTCTCCCTTGACCCTATTCCTTTCTGAAAGTGTTTGTTTTTGATTACCTCCTCCCCTTATCTGCCCTCCTTCTATCGTCCCCCCCCTTTTTTATCTTCTTCTTCCTTGTTTCCTGTGGGGTAAAATACCCAACTGAGTGTGTATGTTATTCCCTCCTCAGGTCAAATCTGATGAGAGCAAGATTCACTCATTCCCCCTCACCTGCCTTCTCTTCTCTTCCAACAGAATTGCTTTTTCTTGACATTTTTGTGTGAGATAATTTACCCCATTCTGTCTCTCCCTTTCTCCCTCTCTCAATATATTCCTCTCTCATCCCTTAATTTGATTTTATTTTGGTATCATGCCTTCATATTTAACTCACCCCATGCCCTCTGTCTATATATAAGTATATTCCCTTCAGTTACCCTAATACTGAGGTCTCATGAATTATATGCATCATCTTTCCATGTAGGAGTGTAAACAAAATAATTCAACTTTAGTAAGTCCCTTATGATTTCTCTTTCTTGTTTACCTTTTCATGCTTCTCTTGATTCTTGTGTTTGAAAGTCAAATTTTCTATGCAGCTCTGGTCTTTTCACTGAGAAAGCTTGAAAGTCCTCTATTTTATTGAAAGTCCATATTTGCCTTGGAGCATGATACTCAGTTTTGCTGGTTTTAATCCCAGCTCCTTTCACCTCCAGAATATCATATTCCAAGCCCTTCAATCCTTTAATGTAGAAGCTGCTAGATCTTGTGTTATCCAGATTGTGTTTCCACAATATTCAAATTGTTTCTTTCTGGCTGCTTGCAGTATTTTCTCCTTGATCTGGGAGCTCTGGAATTTGGCAACAATATTCCTAGGACTTTTCTTTTGGGGATCTTTTTGAGGAGTCGATCGGTGGATTCTTTCAATTTCTATTTTATCCTCTGGCTCTAGAATATCAGGGCAGTTCTCCTTTGATAATTTCTTGAAAGATGACATCTAGGTACTTTTTTTGATCATGGCTTTCAGGTAATCCAATAACTTTTAAGTTATCTCACCTAGATCTATTTTCCAAGTCAGTGGTTTTTCCAGTGAGATATTTCACATTGTCTTCCATTTTTTCATTCCTTTGGTTCTGTTTTATAATATCTTGATTTCTCATAAAGTCACTAACTTCTACTTGCTCCAATCTAATTTTTCAGGTAGCATTTTCTTCAGTGATCTTTTAGACCTCCTTTTTCATTTGGCTCATTCTGCCTTTCAAGGCATTCTTCTCCTCATTGACTTTTTGGAGCTCTTTTTCCATTTTAGTTAGTCTATTTTTTAAGGTATTATTTTCTTCAGTATTTTTTGGGTCTCCTTTAGCAAGTCATTGACTTTTTTTCATAGTTTTCTTGCATCACTCTCATTTCTCGTCCTAATTTTTCCTCTACTTCTCTTACTTGCTTTTCCAAATCCTTTTTGAGCTCTTCCATGGCCTGAGACCAGTTCATGTTTTTCTTGGAGGCTTTTGATGTAGGCTCTTTGACTTTGTTGACTTCTTCTGGCTGTATGTTTTGGTCCTCTTTGTCACCAAAGAAAAATTCCAAAGTCTGAGTCTGAATCTGAGACCATTTTCGCTGCCTGGCCATGTTCCCAGCCAACTACTTGACCGTTGAGATTTTTGTCAGGGTATGACTGCTTGTAGAGTAGAGAGTACTTTGTCCCAAGCTTGAGGGGCTGTGCTGTTATTTTCAGAACTATTTCTGCACAGCAAGCTCTGCTATACCAGCACTCCTCCTCCCCCAAGGACCCCCAACTTGGACTGGACTCAGATCTTTTGCAGGCTCCGCACTCCTGCTCTGATTCCTTAATTCCTCTTAATTCCTCTCACTTAATTCCTCCCACCAGGTGGGCCTGGGGCTGGAAGCAACTGCAGCTGTAGTTCTGTAGCTGCACCTTCTCCACTGCCCCTGTGGTGGTGGCTGAACCATGAACTCCTTTCTCTCTGTCCCCAGCAGTTTTTTGCACCAACTTTCTCTGTTGTCTTTGGTATTTGTGGGTTTAGAAGTCTGGTAACTGCCACAGCTCACTGATTTGGGGCACTAGGGCCTGTTCTGCCCGGGGGCTCCCAGTCTGTTTGGTCAGGGCACAGCCCATGCTGGGCTCTGCTCCCCTCTGCTCCCAGCTCCCAGCTCCCAGCAATAGATCTTGCCCAGCAACCATCCAGGCTCTCCTGGGCTGGAGCCCTGCTTCCCTCTGCTATTCTGTGGATTCTGCAGTTCTAGAATTTGTTCAGAGCCAATTTTTATCAGTGTTTGGAGGGTGCTGGGGGAGAGCCCTAGGCAAGTCCCTGTTTTCCAGCTGCCATTTTGGCTCTGCCTCCAACATAGGAAGGTTTAATATGAATTGGTGCAGGGGAACAACATACATGGTGATTACAATAACATTAAAGTTAGACAACACTAAGGCAGCTAGGTGGTGCAGTGGATACAGTACCAGGCCTGAAGTCAGGGAGACTCACCTTCGTGAGTTCAAATCTGGCCTCAGACACTTATTAGCTGGGTGACCCTGGGCAAATCACTTAACCCTGCTTGCCTCAGTTTCCTCATCTGTAAAAGGAAATGGCAAACCATTCCAGCATCTCTGCTAAGAAAACCCAAAATGGGGTCACAAAGAGTAGGACATGATAGAAAATGACTGAAAAGCAACACTAAAAATAAGTGGATTCAGATTAATCTTAATTAATGATATTGGTTTCAGGGAAAAACAAATGTGACATATGTTCCTACCTTCCATTGAGGAGAGTGTTATGGGTGTACAATGTAGCTAGCATATGTTATCAGGCTTACATGTTAGTCAGGTTTGCATTTAATGGAAGTGGAGCATATCAAGAAATGACGACATAAAAAACAAAAAGTTATCATCTAAAATGGAAAATAATGATACTTTTCCATTCTTTACCATTATACTGGCAACAAAGCATAAATTCATTCAAATCTCAAAATGATTTAAATGACTAATATCTAGTCAAATATATTTCAGTTCAAATGGGAATTATTAATTGTAATATCTGCTATGACATTATAATAAGATTTGTATGTTTATACAATCTAATACGCCCTTGCCATAACATATCTAGAGTGTTATGTTCAGCTCTTAGCATTGTATCTTGGGAAAGATATTGATATCCAGAAGGATATCAATTTGGATACTTTTTGGAAGGTATCTGAAAAAGAAAAACTGGGAGGATAAAGGGTATTGAGTCCATGCAATGTTAAGATTAGTTGAAGGAATTGAGGATGTTTAGTCTGGAGAATAGATGACTTAGGGGATATATGACAACTGTCTTCAGGTGTTTAAAGGGCTATTTCTTTTTGGCCTCAGATAGCATAATTAGTAGCCATATGTGGAGAGAAATATAGATCTGATATAAGGAAAAAACTTCCCGATACTTAGAGCTATTCAAAAATGGAATAGGCTGGCTGAGGAGGTAGTGAGCTCTCTTCACATGACATATTCAAGCAAAAACTGGCTAATAAACAAATTTGTATATTTGTTTTAATCTTGATTCTATAAATTCTTATTCTATACTTTATATTAGCCTCTAACTGGGCAATCACCTTGAGCCTGCTTGTAGATCTGTGCTTTAGCTGGGTCTTATATTCCTCTCATTTGGTTCATAAAGCCAAGGAATGCCAAGGAATGTTCATAAAGCCAAGGAATGCTTTCTACCTCAGCTTCATAAAACAAAACAAAACAAGCAAAAAACAGTGGCTATACTCTAGCATTTTGTTTTAAAGTACTTTGGACTTTGTAATGTCATAGGTGTAATATGACTGAAAACTAATGCTGGTACTATTTGTAGTACCAAAATAACTAGACAAAAATAAATGACAAATTGCTGAGTATTTTTTGGGATGAGAGAAAGGATGGAGAAAGGATTCTTGCTCAGGAAAAGATAAGATGGACTAGATAGTTTCCGAGTTGCCTCCCAACACAAAGATCCCATGATTCATAATTACCATGACAGGATAAATACATTTATGAATTATCCTGAAATAACACAAGTCATTAGCTAGAATTCAAATAGAAGTCTTAAAGTTTATGAAATGATAATCTAACCTGTGGATAATATAACCTATGGAATGCAGTAGAACTAACAAATGGATTCAAAATTTGTCACTCACTCTTATTCCCTGAAAGACCTTCAATAAGCCAAGATATGGGCCTCAGTTTACTCATCTGCAAAATAAGACTAGATAACCTCTAATGCCCCTTACCGAAGTAGACCTATTATCTTCTATTTAGTGACTGAAGAAAGTACCTCAGTAAATGCAGATACAAAAGATCTATAAAAGTTCTTTGCCTTTTTTTTTTATCATAGATTCCTTTGACAGTCTGATAAAACCTCTGAACCCTTTCTAGGAATTATGTTTTGAAGTGCATAAAGTAAAATACATAAAACTCCTCAGGTCATAGAGCCCAGATTAAAAACCCCAGCCATAAAGGAGTGAGTCAAGTCATAGAAAACCTTTTGAATTAACAGTTTAAACAAGAGGAGGGAAAATTCAGCAAGTGCTTTGTTGGGAGTTATTAGATATCTTTGAATATACTAACTACGAAAGAGGAAAACAGACTTTGTAAAATTCATACCTGCTGATGCTTACAAGAAGTACATATTTTGAAGGTCAGGCAGTAAAATGTACAGAAATAAATTATTGTAGTACTGAAGTCAAGATGAAACAAAAGTATGGATTAAGGTTTCAGGAATGTTATTAGCACAAATCTCATTCTGTCTCTGTTCCTAAGTTGTGAGCAAGATATCTCAATTATATGATTGTTGTAGAGTTCCAAACAAAACAAAACAAAACAAACATGTTAGAATTCACAATGACTTCAAGGTCAGTAGCATTCTCTGAAGGATAAAGAGAATTGTCACTGAAGGAAACTACCACCGGTGACACCTGAGACCTCTGCTTTGGAAAAAATCAATCAATAGTAACTTGGTTTTCTGTTTTATCTGTGTTAGTTTAAGAACATTGGAAGGCGACTGTGATTGAGTATCACAAAGATAACTTTGTAAAACACCAAACAACTTTATGCAATCTGCTGGAAGTGAAAATTATATATAAGCACTGTCAGCACATATATGACATTGAGCTGCATAATATTATCCAATGAAAGAACATAAATGTGAAACAAAATACAATCTCCATTGACAAACCGGGACCAAGCTGGGGTAATCATTCCCCAGGGCTGCAAATTTAGTGTATTGAAACAAATAAGATCTAAGCCAATTGAAAAAAAGAGTATCTGATGAACTGATTGAGAATTATAATAAAAATAAAAAGAGGTCAATGTTGAAAAGTCCAACAACAAAGATGGGCCCTGGTCAGCAAATATATGAATGATGTTCCAGAGTCATAACTGAGTTCATAAAGCTGAAAAAGTGAGCTAACTACATATAATGAGACTTATATACATGTAAGATGCACACGGAAAGTCTAATAGCTAGTAGATTCCAAGCCTCCTTGAAACCAGAAAGAAACTCATCTATAAAGAGTAGGACTGCTCCCAAGTTCGGTTTCAGCTCTACTCAGAAAGCTCTAGGACACCTTGGCAGGTGACCAAATGAGGCCTCTCCTCCTGTCTCCCTCAAACCTAGAACTCACTTCATTTTGACAACTGAGTTCTACTAGTGCCGTAAATTATCTGGAACCTTACTGGATAAAGTAAATGCTGAGATGCTCTTTAATTGAACAAACCCATCAGTTGCAACACTAATAATACACTGTAATTACAATGGAAGCAAGTTACAATGTCACTGCAATAAATGGTAACACATCATCTACTTTGCCTGTTTATTCATTCCAGCACCAAAAACAGCCCCTGAAATTTCTCAGACTCAATTTAGAAAGTCTTAAATAGGGAGAGAAAGATTTAGGCAAGCCTAGCGAGCGGTTTTCAATAAGTCATTAATCCTGTAAAATTTCTAGTTAGCTCCTCAGATTTTCAAAACCTCCATCTTTTTAGCCAATAGTGCTCTCTTCCTCTTTAAGCCTCTTTCTGCATCTCCCCAAAACAAGGACAAAAAAACCCATTCTGAGTTCCCTGCCAACAACAATTCCCATACTTAAAACACACACTCACATGCACGCGCACACACGCTCACGTGCTCACACACACACACGTGCACACACACACACACACACACACTCCAAAAAGGGGAAGTTAGAGCTTCTTCTTAGGTATTTCAGAGTTTGGATAGATCTCAGAGTTCACCTAGTTCATGTTATACCTAAACAGGAATCCCTTCTACAACATGTCAAACAAACAGTTCTCCATCCTCCATTTGAAGGGAAGGTGAAAAAGAATAACAATTTATTAAGCACTTAGGATGTGCCAGTCACTGTGTTAAGCACTTTATAAATATTATCTCATTTGTCCCCCACAACAACCCTGGGAGGTAGGTGCTATTGTGATCTCCATTTTACAGTTGAGGAAACTGGCGAGGAGAGACAAGTGACTTGCTCAAAGTCACAAAGGTAATAGGCGTCTGAGGCTAGATTTGAACTCAAGTCTTCCTGACTCCAGACCCAGAATTACATACACTATACCACCTAACTACTTACAGTGATGGGGAACATATTACCATGGTGGCCAATTTCACTTTTAGATAGCTTCAATTGTTAGTAAGCTTTCCCTTACATTGAATTTAAATCCACCTCTCTACAACTTTTTCTGTACTTTGGGGAGCACAAGTAGAATTGTAAAATTAAGGGATGTCTTAAGGCCAACCCATATCAAGACCCTTTATAGTGTTTCCAACAAATATATTTGCTTCAGTGGAAAGCTTATTGGATTTGGAGGCAGAGGAAGTAGGTTCAAATCCGAGTTCTGCTAATTAATACTGCTTCTGAGACTTTGGAAGAATCACTTAACCTTTCTTGATGTCAGTTTCCTCAATTGGAAATTGGGAAGTTGGACTAGATGATCTCTGAGGTCTGATACCTCTAAATCTATGATCCTCTGACCTCAAAGGGTAGCCCATATCAGGATACAAATTCCTTCTAGGGCATCCTCAGCAAATGGTGAGTAAAGAGTACTGGTTCTGGAGCCATAACACCAGGGTTAGGCTCCTGGCTCTACAACTTACTATTTGTAACTTTGGACTGGTCATTTAATTTCTTTAGGGTTTCATTTATTTCTCTAAGTGGTAAAATGAGGAAATAGAAGCAGGTCCTTTCCAGTTTTAAGTATTATGATGCTAAGTCTCATCATGTGGGATGATTTCTTCTTGGCTTACTTTGCTCTCTTTTTGGTTCTGAATGCAATCCTGATATGAAAATTAACAACAACAACAATGACCACAATAACTGTCATTTATATAATGCTTCCAGATCTGCAAGGTGTTTTTCATCTCAGTTGACCCTCACCACAAGCCTGAGGTGATTACTATAGGTATTATTAACCCCATTTTATAGATGAGGAAGCTGAGCCTTGTTGAAGTTACATAACTTATCCACAGTAATATAGTTCTAAGTACTGGATGTGACATAAAACTATTATTCTCACATGATTTAATTTTTAGCATTCTTTCCACATCACCATGTTAACTTCATTTAACCAATACAAGGTTCAACAGGAAGACACTGGGTACTTTGGGGTGAAAAAGTTCTTGCACAAATAAAACCAATGAAGCTAAAAATTAGAAAGCAAAAAGTCAACTAGGAAAAAAAATCTTCGGAGCAAGTTTCTCTGATGAAGTTCTCATTTCCAAGATATGTAAGGAGCTGACTTAAATTTATAAGACTAAGAGACACTGCCAAATTGATAAATGAGCCAAGATATTGAATGGACAGTTCTCAAAGGAAGAGATCCAATCTGTCAATAGTCATTTGAAAAACATGATTCAAAATTACTAATAATGTGAGAAATCCAAGTTAAATCAACCCTGTGATTCCACTTCACACCTATCAAATTGCTAAAGTTGGAAAAAGAAACATGGCAGATTTTGGAGGGTCTGTGGGAAAACAGGCACATTAATGTACTGTTGATGGAACTGTGAATTAGTCCAACCATTCTGGAAAGCAATTTGGAACTATGCCTCCAAAGTTATTAATCTCTATAAATCCTTTGACCTAGCAATACCACTGTTAGGCCTATACCTGAAAAAGAGCAAAGAAAGACAAAAACTCAGTGAGTTGATCAGTCAATAAGCATATATTAAATGTCTCTGTGCCAGGCGCTGTGCTAAGTTCTGGGGGCACAAAAAGAGGCAAAAGACAGTGCCTTCTGTCAAGGAGCTCACAATCTAATGAAGAAGACAGCAAGCAAGCAAATATCTATAAACAAGCTATATTCAGGATAATTAAGAAATAATTACAAGAAGGACATCACTGGAATTAAGAGGGTTTGGGAAAGACTTATTGTGGAAGATGAGATTTTTAGATGGGGCTTTAAGGAAGCGAAGGGAGCCAGGACATAGAGTATTCCAAGCATAGAGGACAGCCAGAGAAAATGCCCAGAGCCAAGAGATAGAATATCTTGTTCATGGAACAGCCAGTGAGCCAGTGTCACTAGACTGAGGTATATTGGTGGGGATTAAGGTATAAGAAGATAGGGAAGGTGGTGGTGTGTTGACTAAGTTATGGAGGACTTTGAATGCCAAATAGAGGATTTTGTAATTGATCATAGAAGTGATAGGGAGCTAGTGAAGGGGGGTGGCATCAGTGACATGATTGTATTGTACTTTTGGAAAAATCATTTTGGCAGCTGAATGGAGGGTGGATTGGAGTGGGGAGAGACTTGAGGCAGGAAAAAGGACCAATAGGTACAAAAATATTCATAGTAGTTTTTTTTTGTAGGCAAAGAACTGAAATACCCATCAGTTTGGAATAGCTGAACAAATTATGGCATATGAGGGTAAAGGAATTGTTGCTGTTGTTTTTGAGTAGTTGCATTCATGTTGGACTCATTGTGACTCCATTTGAGGTTTCCTTGGCAAAGATACTGGAGTGGTTTGCCATTTCTTTCTCCAGCTCATTTTTCAGATGAGGAATATTATTGTGCTGCAACAAATGATGAAAGGATAGCATTAGAGAAACCTGGGAAGACGTGTATGAATAGACACAGAGTGAAATGAGTAGAACCAGGATGACAATTAATACAATAACAACATTGTAAAAATGAACAATTTTGAAAGACTTAAATTAAGACCTCTGATCACGATGGCCAACCCTGACTCCGATGACCACTGATGAAGTATCCTGCCCAACTCCTCTCAATAGATGAGAGACTGTTATGGTAATTAGGATGGGACTTTTTTTTTTTTTACTGTTTTCTCTTTTGGAATGCTGAGGTAATCAAGTACTTTGATGAGTTTTGCCTTTCAAATGTAATGGTAAGCAAAGTGAACTTTTTGTTGTCTTTTGTTTCTTTGATTGAATCAAGTGTCTTTGACCTGCTTAAGAAACAAGAAAGTCCAGTTCACATGGGTTTGAGTCACATGGTTGTGATGCCCTTTGATCCTGAAGAAGTTTATATAAACTCAGAGGTTAGTGTTTTGCCTTTGGGGACACATTCATAGAAAGAGTGCTGGTGATGAGACTCTGGCTAGCCTTGAACCAGCCCTCTCCGCCCTGGCTTTGAAAACCCAGATGTTGGTGCCTCTCTCTCTGGTAACTATGCAATTCTGTGGTCAGATAGATAGAGGCCTGTCTGTTGATTTCTGTATGTGTTTGCTCTGTTTATATAATGTGTGCTTGTAATCTCTGTTTGTATTTTCTCTGAAGTTCAGAGTGCTGGCTTTTCCACCTGGGTTAAGTGAATGGCATATTATGTTTAATTAAAGTGAGATTGTAAACCCCTTAAGGTTGCTTTCTTTAGAAAAGCAGATCAAAGAACATGTGCTAGCAGCCCTTCTGTGTGCTCTTGTTAGTCTTTCACCTCCACAGGTGTTGCTATCAACATTGTTGTTGCAGAGACTTAAAATGCAGACTGAGATACATTTTTGGATATGGTCAATGTGGAATTTTTGTTTTGCTTAATTATGCACATTTAGAAGAAGAGTTTTCTTTTTCTCAATGGGGGAAGGGAGGAGGAAAAAATTAGGATAGGGAGAAGAAAATGCTTGATTTATTTCATATTTAAAAATAATTAAAAATAAAAAAATGACATATGACACTGTCCTCAAATGATGAACTTTCTTATAATAAATAAAACATTGTTTGGGGTTCACAAACACTTCAAAGCATTTCTACTACTGTTGTTCTCATATTTGGTTCCTTTATGTAAGGCAAATGACACCAAGGTTGAATGGTTAAATTATCTTTATTTCTCTATCAGTCATTGAACCAAATTAGTTCTGTCATTACATCCCCAAAGAAAAAAAGCAAAACAAAACAGCAAACTTGCTAAAGAAAGTTGAGAAAAAATACATTATGTGCTATAAAGTAAGAAACCAACCAATCAATAATGATTTGCAGACATTTGGGGAAGAACAAAAAATATGGGATTTCTCAGCAAAGAGGTGGCAACAGAAAAGCATGTAAGTTAAAGCATATAAACTTCTCAGGTCACTTTTGTAAGAAAGTGGGGGTATAAACCTTAAATAAATAGATAGATAAGGACAAATAGGCAAAGGAGCAGGCAGATAGACAGGTATGTAATTTAGGTAAAGCAGAAGTTAACTATGCAGTGGAACAGAACACTTCTATAACTCCCATGCTGTAGGTAGGGTGAATTTGCATGGACTTTGCCATGATTGATCTCATTTAGCTTTATTTATTGTGCACAGGTTTTTATAACCATGACAGAATAGATTGGCTTTGTTCTAAGGAGCTGCAGTGGGTACTAACACTGGGATTCCTTGTCCTTTATCTATCACTATTTAGACTCTCTTTATCCATCATTATTTAGAACCTTGGGCCTGGAGTGAAGAAGACCTCAGTTCAAATCTGGCCTCAGGTACTTACTACCCGTGTAGCTATAAGCAAGTCACTTAACCTCTGTCTGCCTCAGTTTCTTCAAGTGTAAAATGGAGATGATAATAGCACCTGCCTCCAAGGACTGTTGTGAGGATCAAATGAGGTATTTATAAGGCACTTAGCTCAGTTCCTGGTGTAGTAAGTGCTTAATAAATCCTTCCTTCTCTTTCTCCCTTTTTCTCACCTTGTGGAAACCAGACCCTAGTCCTTTATCTTCTAATGGACCCATAGCGAGTGTGCAGGGATCCTCATCCTCTCTCCTACCAAAACGTGCTTTGATCCATTTATCATGCTGAAAAGTAACTGACAAACACATCCACATTAAAGGATCAGTGGCTTAACAATTTCACTGGGAAATTATTTATTTTCAAATCCTTGATTGTGATTGTTGCATATATGACAAGGCTTTGACCTAGCATAGGAGTTTTTCTTGCAATTGTGTATCTTAAAGGAGATGTGACTCCTAACAGGTCACATTAGAATCCTAATGTGCAACTCTGGGCTTTTATAAGGGGTAGAATTAGTTGATGGAAAGAGAGACACAGAGAAACAGAGAGAGATGCACACAGCGACCAAGAGAGACTTTGGAAGCCACAGCCATGTAGGGGAAATTGGCTGTTCAATATGTCCCTGATTTCCAATCTTTTTTTCTTTGTCTCTGCCTCTTTCTCTGTCTCCCTTCTCCCTCTTGTCTCTTCTCTCTGTCTCTGTTCTCCCCTGTCTGTCCCTGTTTCTCTGTCTCTGATCCTGTTTCTCTAACTCTGTCTCTGGGTCTCTGTGTATCTCTGTCTGTGTCTGTGTCTCTATTTCTGCCTCTTGTCTCTCTGTCTCTGCCTCCCTCTGTTTCTGTCTCTCTCAGCATATGTCTCTCCAGAAGCTCTCTGCTAACTCTACCATTTACACAGGCCCACACCGTCAACTCCCAACTTAGGAATCAAGTCTCCTGCATACACAGCAGAAGGCAAAACAGCTCAGGCAGGGTGAAAAGTCCAGTTAAATTTTAATTAATTGGGGGGGGGTGGAGCCAAGATGGCAGCTGGAAAGCAGGGACTAGCGTGAGCTCCCTGCCAAGTCCCTCCAAAAACCTATAAAAATGGCTCTGAACCAATTCTAGAACTGCAGAACCCACAAAATAGCAGAGGAAAGCAGGGCTCCAGCCCAGGACAGCCTGGATGGTCTCTGGGTAAGGTCTATCCAGCACGGAGTTGGGAGTGGAGCAGAGCAGAGCCCAGCGTGGGCAGCATGGACCAACCAGACCAGGAGCTGGGCAGAGCGTGCCATAGCAACCTGAATCAGTGAGCTGTGGCAGTTACCAGACTTCTCAACCCACAAACACCAAAGACAACAGAGAAGGTTAGTGGGAAAAGCTGCTGGGGACAGGGAGTTTGTGGTTAGGCCACTGCCCCCCGGGGCAGCAGAGGTGGGGCAGCTTCAGAACTACAGCTGCAGTTGCTTCTAGCCCCAGGCCCACCTGGTGGGAAGAATTAAGTGGCTGATCAGAGCAGGAGTGCAGAGCCTGCTGAAGATCTAAGTACAGTCCAGGTTGGGGGTTCTTGGGGAAGGAGGAGTGCTGCTGTGGCAGAGCTGGCGCATCCCCCCAAGCTTGGAACATAGAACTCTTTACTCTACAA
>CM053622.1:175110372-175127872 GCA_028646595.1 Phalanger gymnotis
AAAAAAATTTAACTAATTTGCTCCCATTCCCCTTAGTCTTTATTGGCTTTGCCTAGAAGTGAGTGGCTTTTGACCAAAGTGTTGGCCACCAGATCATTTTTTTTCACCCATTTCACTCATAAAGACCATCTATTAAGAATGAAAGGATCATAGATCTAGTCCTGAGAAAGATCTAAAGAAACCAATAGATGAAGAAACCAAGGCCATGGAGGTTAAATGACTGGGCTAAGGTCACATAGGTAATATCAGAGATTTGAACCCAAATCCTAACTAAAGAGCCAGTCCTCTTTATATTGTTCAATATGGCTGATTATAATTTGTATTAGTGGAGTGATAGCCTTCATCAATAAAATTAAAGATATTTGGGAAGAAGGAAAAGAAAAATCCCAATTTTTCCCCTCATATATCAGCTATACATTTGCTAGTTCATTAGTAAGATGACATTTGAAAAGGAAATTTTTCTTCAAAGTACCAATCAATATTAAATGCTACTTTGCATCTAAGTGTGACTTTACTCTGAAGCCAATTTGATGATTGGTGAATTCTTGCCAGATCCATCATATCATCAGAAGTCTCAATCATACTGCTCACTTCCCAACTCTACTTTGGGTGCCTTGTACCATGAATGTATACTCCCCCTCTCTTGCTTTCCATTTTCCTTCTATACGCTATCTTCCTTCATTAAAATGTAAGATCTTCGGGGCAGCTAAGTGTCACAGTGAGTAGAGCACTGGCGCTGGAGTCAGGAGGACCTGAGTTCAAATTCAGCCTCAGACATTTCATACACTTCCTAGCTGTGTGACCTTGGGCAAGTCACTGAACCCCAATTGCCCTGCCTTTCCCCCTTCCAAAACAAAAAAAAAATGTAAACTCTTTGAGAGTAGGAAACATCCTGCTTTCTTGCTTTGGGGAATTTTGTTTTGCCCACGGCCCCCACCCCCCATGCCAGTACTTAGCACAGTACCTAGCACATAGAGTTCAAATGTTTTATCTAATCAAATAATAATAAAAATTGCTTCACAATCTAATCTACTATGCTCCAGGAACTGTACTAGGCGCTGGTGTTGAAACAATATCTATTTTCAAGGAAGACAACAAGTACATATATAAAATATACAAAATAAATATAAAAAAGTAAGTACAAAGTAGCAGATAGCAGATAGCTATAGGGTAGTTAAGCAGAGAGCAGGAAAGACTTCATGTAGAAGATGGTGCCTTGGTGATATCTTGAAGGAAGAGAGTGATTGATACTGTGAGGTGCGTGGGTATAAGGAAGGAGTGAATTTCAAGTGCAATGCAAAGGCATGAAGATGGGAAATGAAACATGACATTTCACAGAGTGTATCAGAAGAGCAGAATGGATCTGAATACAATGAGGCTGGAAAGATAGGTTGGGGCCAGGTTAGGGAGGGCTTTTAAAGTTCATTAAAGGATTTTATTGTATATCCTAGAGGCTATAGGAAGCCCCTGGAGTTTGCTGAGTAGCGGAGAAACATGGTCAGGTCTGCATTTAAAGAAATCCGCTTTGACAACTGCATGTAATATGGATTGGAATAATGAGACACTAGGCAGGTAGAACAATTAGGAAGCCATTGCGATAATCTACTCAGAAGGGATGAGTGCCTGAACTAAGGTGGTGTCTGTGTAACTGCCTTCTGTCTTAGTGGCTTCAGTTTACCCCAGGTGCTATCAGATGACTAATATATACAGGGTATCCCCAAAGTCTCAATGTAGTTTTAAGTTATTAAAGCTTAAAACATTATTATTATTACTATTAAACCATTACTTTTATTTTTACTGTGTTATGTATCTTTCGTTTATATACAAATATATATAGATGTATATATAAACATAAATTTAAATTTATTGTTTACTTTATCATTGCTATTGAAACTTAGAACTGCACTAAGACTTTTGGGACATGCTGAATAAAGCACTTGCAAACCTTATTGCATTATATCAAATATGTTATCATTGTTGTTATTTTTGACAGAAGGGAGTCCTGCTTGGCATTCTGAACCCTGACAAAAAGCCCACTAAGAGTTCAGCAGTTATCCAAGCACCCCAGTGTGTCTGTTGGTGATATGATTGTTTTAGGGCTTCGCTGAGTGAGAACCTGACAGCAATACCACTGAAAATAAAACAGTTTGACATACTGGGCAGCAGGCATGAAAAGTATATAGGAAACAATGTTGATTCTCAGTGCATAAAACAATATCCCAAGGAAGCCAACTGCCTGTTGGTGGGACACAGATGGGCAAAAGCAAATTGCCGACTGTGGAAAAATATGCTTCAATTCAAAATGCTGGCAGATGGATGTAAAAAAAATTGTGCTCTGGAATCTTACAAATAGCCCCATCCAGAGTTCTTGAAGCCTTGAAACACGAGGCCTCCAGCTACTAGCAACAATCTAAAAACAGTTTTGTAACACAGCCATCCTGTCCACCACCTGGCTTTGTACTGGCTCTTAAACCTGGCTTCCACATCTCACCTTTGCTTCCAGACTAGATTTCCTGGACACTATTATTGTTGGGGACCAGCTTAGGAAATGTAGCAAAGGCCCTGGCTCTTAAAAGGAGCTCTACAGACTTGCCTTGGTTATCTTTTGGGAAGCAGTATTAGGGACAGCTAGGTGGTGCAGTGGATAGAGCACCAGCCTGGAGTCAGGAGGACCTGAGTTCAAATGTGACCCCAGTCACTTACTAGCTGTGTGACTCTGGGCAAATCACTTAATGCTGTTTGCCTCAGCTCCTCATCTGTAAAATGAGTGGGAGGAGGAAATGGCAAACCACTCCAATATCCTTGCCAAGAAAACCCCAAAATGGGGTCACAGAGAGCCAGATATGATTGAAAATGACTCAATAACAACAAAAATTAGTCCTTACTTCAAATTTCTTTTCCAGTCACACTCTGACTTCGATATCTACTGTGCCTTGGATGTAAGAAAGTTGATTTAAAATAGAAGGTCTGGTTTGGCTTCAAGTGCTAGAGCAGTATCATATTCAAGATTGTCACCCAGCACCATGATCATTTCACTGACCTGCAGGTGTGTACATTCACAGGTTCTCACCCAGGAGCTGGAAGGGACCTTAGGGACTATCTAGTTCAATCCTCTCATTTAAAAATGGGGAAATTGAGAATCAGAGAGGTTAAGTGACAAGTCAGAAATCAAACCTGTGTCCTCTGTCTTCAGAGCCAGCCCTTTCCACTGTATTACCGTGCCTACTGTACTGAGGTCTCTGCAATGATTTGGAGTCCTTGTCTATAGAGAAACAGCCCCAGAAAAGGTTTTCATAAAATAGATGATTATGTTTTCTATGTAATCCTATGGATGCCATTTCTGTGGAAATCCAAAGGAATGTAAATGATTAAAGTTGCATTTATACAGGAAACATATTGATTGTTTATCATCTCAATATATTTTCTAAAGGGATAGTATTAGGAACAACCAGTTTCTTGACTGACTAGCCAGATCTGCAATCAAAACAAAATCTCCCACATGCCACAACTAGAAAGAACCCTGCTGTGACTACAAATAAGTCTGAGAAGTGAGTAGCTATACCAGACCAGTTTCACATTTTTCTAACATCCCTTTTACTTCAGTTAATGTTATGAAGGTATCATTTATTTGGATAGCCAGCACACTTACTTTACCAGGGTCTGTTTTACATTAAGGAAATAATTTTAAATGTCTGGAAAGGTTTCCCTGTCCCCCTCCTCACTCCCTTCCTTGAATGTTGAACATTTCTAGAAGTAGCTAACTGCAGTGAAAAAGGGAAGGTTACAGTAGATATGGGAACTGAGAGTAACCATCAATAGCTCATAGAAAAAAAATCAGGGAATAAGTGATTTCGTTGGCTTGGGAAACATAAAAAGATGGTTACAACACATTTGTGTAATATATCCTCATCTTGAAAGAGAACACGATGGAGGCTGCGCTCACATTAGCAGTTTAAAATGTACCAGAAGTACCTCTAGACCATTTAAAGATACTGCTAATGGAATTTCAACACATCTGAAGAAATACTCAAATCTCTTTAATTACAAAAGCTGGAAAATACAAACTAAATATTGAAAGGTAATCATTTAAATTTAATGCATGTAAAATCTTATTTTCTTTTCTAACAATTAGGTCAGCCCAACAAATAAATACCAAATATTTGCCAGTCCACTATTAAAATGCACACTCCCATTCACTCCCAGCGAGTGATTCAGCAAGAGTAGACTTAGAAATAGCTCTCTTTAGGAAATTGTTTTCTACTCCAAAGGAATATATCTGGGTCTCCTTATTTTCTATTATAGATTCATACAGTGTTGAGGATAGAAGAGACCTTAGACATCTTCTATACAGCTCCTTCGTTTTATAGGTGAGGAAACTGAGCCTCAGGGAGGTGGAATGATTTGTCCCAAGTCACACAGCTTATAAAAAACTATGGAGTTAGCTTGCATATTCAAGGTCCTTAAACTCCAATCCAAGTACCATTATGCCATACAGAATTGAAGTTGTTCTCAAAACCTTAAAAATAGAGAGCAAGCAAATTGCAATTAATTTCTTAATGTAAAAAGGCAAGGAAATAAAAGGTAAGATAAAAACTATGGAGATTTAAAAATCACAAAGCATTTGAAAGGGTATATAAGGTCTGAAAGATGTCCTAGGGCTACATGCTCATATAACCCCTTCATAGAGGCAGTGTGGTATATTATACTTATTGCTGGGCTTTGAGTTCAGATAGTTGCTAATATTCTCTGTTTGTGAGGCCCTGGGCAAGTCACTTAAGTACCTCAGACAACTCCTTAATTGCAGATAATTATATTCTGAGTTAGTGTAAAGAGTACTCCATCCCCATGATACAGAAATCATAACGTATTTGGGCCTAATGTCGGTCTCCAAATTTACTTCCCACTAGTTCATCATGAAAGAAAAGATAGCCAGTTTATACTCGAGTAATAAGAAAACATTTTCATTTCTCTGGGAGCAGGGCTGTGCATGGCATGTGTATTTCCTTCTTATTCCTCTGGAGCCAATGTAGCTTCTATAAAATATGTTATGGCTAGTATTTGGCATAGCCCACCTATTCATTCAGTCCATATCAATATCCATATAGATCACTATTGGACAACGAAGACTGTGGCAATCTGCATGAATCACTAAGATGTGAAACAAATACTTCGTGTGGGTGTCACAGTTCTTTCATTTCACAGATTTGGACACTGAGAGAAGACAAATTTCACCTGGTTGGCTGAGACTTGGCTAAGTGAAGGCTATAGTCATTCATGTGTATACTTTCCAGTTTGTTGGCATACTCAGTTACACACAGCCGGTTTGCTTTGTATGAACCAATTGACACCTAAGGGCCAGGGAAGGCTGTCAAGAGACTGTACAGGGAGAACCTACCTAATACTGCTAGTTGGTTCTGCAAAGTTAGATAAAATGACATCACAGGGGCCAGTTAATTCCATTGGAACAATGTTACACATTTTATAAATAGGTGATAGGATGAACAATGTAGCATTGGGGTTTCATCACTTGATGGTAAGGTTTAGTTATAATGTATTAATGATATTGAGATACAATCTTAGGTTGGAGTAGCCTAATTTGGGTTAAGTCTGAAACAGTACTTTTCTACCAGGACAAATGAGAAGTTGAATTTGTCTTTACTTGAATATTGAGCCCTACGAAGTTTTCCCTGCTGTTGGTTGGGGGGTGGGGGTGGGACAGAGACAGGGGGAGGGAGGCTGTGTCAATGAGGAATGTTTACAAGTCTGTGTTATTAAAAATATTAAGCCAAATTCACTGATAGGATTATAGGTTTAGAACAGGAAGGGACCTCATGAGTCATCTAGGCTACTCCTAACCCCAATTTTACAGGTGAGGAAACTGAGACCAAGAAAGGTGACATGATTTGCCCACAGCCACAGACAAAGCAAATAGCAGAGGTGAACTTTGAACTCTAGTCTTCTGGCTCTAAAGTCAGCACTCTGGCCATTACACATGGAAATAAATTTGTTTAAGCCAGAGGTTTGTGGCAAGGGGCAGCTAGATGGCGCAGTGAGTAGAGCACTGGCCCTGGAGTCAGGAGGACCTGAGTTCAAATCCAAACTTAGACACTTGACACACTTCCTAGCTGTGTGACCTTGGGTAAGTCACTTAACCCCAATTGCCCTGTCTTCCTCTCTCCAAAAAACAAACAAACAAACAAACAAAACAACCACACAGAGGCCATCTAGCACACAGACCATGGCTGGAACTTGTAGCTGTGTACTGGGGCAAGGAGTGGGGGACTGGGTGCAAAGAGGAATAAATTTGTTTTTGAGATCTTGAATTTGAAATGTGTATGGTCATAGCAACTAGCAAGCAGCTAGTAATAATAGGGAGAGGGAGAGATAGAACTGATAAAATGGCAGGAAAAAAAAAGAACAAAAACAAAGTAGAAATATAGGGGTATCAAGAAATTATACAGTTTAAATAAACAGAAAGCATCGAATGACTTAGAATCAGTAAAAAACAATTTGAGAGAGGAGAGGTGATCTGAGAGTATAGTACGTAATATATTTTTAGGACTTTCTTCAAGTCACCCAAAATATGATTAAATCATGGAGGATGTATCTATAACAAAGTATTAAAGATACTTTTCAAGATATTAATATTAATATAAATATTAATATATTAAAGATACTAAGAAGATATTAAGAAGAATCAATTTGTTATTGAGTTGGCCCAAATTCACTGATAAAGTTTCAGTATGCATATAATCTTTGTATGAAAACTGATGACTGTCCCATATTTAGAAACCTTTCTGATGAGTTAGTAGGTCCCAAAGGCCTTTGATAACTTTGTTGATCTTGCTTTTCAATTTCCCAAAATTTCAAAAATTGTTTTTTTTGTTAGCAATTAATTTTTTTGCTATATAATGAATAAATATGAAGCCTAGTTTCTTGGAAGGAATGATATCTTGGGGAATAGTATATAATTTCTGATATAAATATTCTGTGTAAGTACCTAATAAAAGTTCAAATAAAGGTTCTAATAAAGGACTTCCAAAAATATTAAACTGAGAATGTCTATAATAATATTTTTTGAACTGTTAGGAAAATATCCAGTAAAATATCAAATGTGAAAAGTATGCATGTAAAAAGAACTTATTTTTGAAATGTCTTTGAGGCTTTCTGAGGTAACAGAATGGATGCATAACTTGTGAACTCTGTAGTAGACTTTGGCAGAGCATTGTATCACATTACCAAACAATCAGAAAGCATGAAGAAAGTACAATAGCAATTTTTTAAAATTTAGAACAAACCTCACAAACAAGCTTATTCCCTTACTGTGGGGGACAAAACCCTGCATTTTCTGAGTGTAAAATTGCTGAGTTCTTCTTCAATGATAAATAATTGATTAGATTAAATTAAACTGATCCACAGAGTTGCTGTAATACTGTCATTTCTGTAGGTCAAAAAAGAAGCAAATGAAATAGAAACAGTTTGTCTTTTATACTGGATCAAAAGATTAATCAACAGAAAAAAAACAGATGATCAGGAAAATACATTCATTTCCTATGTCTAAGAAATTATTCATCTAAAAATGTTAGTGTGGGTCTATTTAGTCCTACTGAAAGGAAAATAAATGAAAAGGAGACTACATCAGAGATGATTGCTGGATGGCAAAGGACTTGCTCATAGTTCTCTGTTAAAAAACAACACTTTAAGATACAGATTGTGCAAATTACTTCAAAAAATGATAAGGTTTTTATAAGATCAATTTAGAAGGCAAATCAGAAAGCACCATTCACATGTTCACAAACAATTCCCTTTGGAACTCTTGAAATCAAACATTTATTTTGCCGTGTTTGTATCATTTACACTGTGAGACTTTTAAGGATATGATTAGGTTCCTGCAACATGACTTGAAAGACTTATGAATCATTTTTTTATTTAATAACATAAAAGCTTTTCACATAAATGTCCACTTACATCAGTGTCTTCTCTACATTCTCCATTTTTGTTTCCTACCTCTCTCCCATCTATTTTTCTTTCCCCTTACAGATGCCAATATTTAGGAAAATACTGAGTTGAATCATAATTGATGTACCAAGAAGAATTTGTTTCAAAGTACATTCTGTATTCCTTTCCAAGTATTATAAACCAAATGCCATCTCAGAGACAAAACCCAAAACATTCATTCGTGTTTGCAAATAATTATGTACAGTAAAATCAGACAGCAGTTTTTAAAGTTTAGATTAGCCAAATATTTTAATCATGAAGTACAAGCAGTAATAATTAAAATAATAGTTGCTTTGAATTATATAGTGTTTTGACTAAGTGGATATCAGTTTAATGTCTTACTGTACAGATAGTTGTGCATACAATATATGTGTGGAAAATGGAACCATTTCTTACAGGCTCTTTTCTAATAGAAAATGCATTTTGTTTTATAACATGTCTTGATTTTACTATAACTATCATTAGTATTGAACTTTTGGTAAAAACCCCTAATAAAAAAAAATAAAGGTGAAAACATCTGTCATGATTCAAAAATGTTGATCAGTTTCAGTATCTAATAAATTTGTCAAGCATTTTCCTCTGAAATAAACTTCACATATGTGCCCTTGAGAAAACATTCTTGAGCAACCACTCATATGTGTTCTACCCATGCATGTTGGGAATTGCTGTCTGATGCATATTCCAGAATTTCACAGCTGGAAGAATCCTAGAGATCATCTAAATCCAACATCTTCAAGAGGAAACTGAGTCCCAAAGAGGAAAAGCTGAATACAACTAATTACTTAATCACAGAACTGATTAGAGGCTATGTCTCCTGACTCCCATGGGATCCAGTGTGCTTTTCTGTTTTCTTAAATCTCTGTCATACTGTAGTGAGTGTGTCAGTCTGTTGCTGGTATCTACTGCTAACCTTATTTATCTAAGTCAGTAACATTAAATAAAAGAGCAGTTAGAAATTGTACTATACTATGAGTTGCGTTATTTTGACTTTTTTTTCTTTTTTCACAAATTACAATAAACAAAGTTAAAAATCAGGAAGTCTTACTTTCTAAGGGCAGTGAAAAAGAAAAGGGAAATTCCAATTAGCCTTCATAGCTGTTAACAGTAAATTTAAAATCTTTTCTAGAAACCAGATCCTAACATACTTGCAAATCAGCAAATGTATTTAAAACCTGGTTGGGTGCTTTTTGAGCTACTTTATTCCTTCCCCCAAAGCACTATATTGTAAAAAACTTTTCTAAAGGAATAAACAATCTCTCCACTCCTGCAAATGAGCACTGGGCCTTGACACAAAGGACAGTCAATGAATGGCACATACAGGTTGGTTAGTGTACTTGTGAAAGACTGGGCACAGAACTGATTACATAGGATAGATCATTATCATTCTTGTTTCAAGCATATACTAGAGGAACGAAATTAGAGGTTTGGACTTCTGCGGCAATAGAAAAAGAGCCAACACAAAATAGAATGTTTTGAAGTTGATTAAGTTGGAAATGTAAATGCAGCACAGTAATAAAGAAATACCCATGATGTTTGCTGTGGCTTTGTTAAAAAAAAAAAAAAAAAGGAACATCAGTGGAATGTCTGCCAAATACCGAGGCAACACAGGTAGTAGGAAACCCTGCTGTTTTCAAGCTTCTATAGGGATAAAATTAAACAGTGGAGAGTTTAAAAACAATTGTTAGAAAGCCCTTTAGCAGTATCTCTTAATTAGTTTTAAGTGTTAATAGTTCTTATAATGAACTTAGAAGAGGAATGTGTGTGTATACATACACACATACACATATATGTACATATGATTTTTAGAGATTGCTTACATTTATCATTCTTCTTGTTTCTATAATCTAAGTAAACCTCTACTTAATGTCAGAAGGAACTGTGCATCAAGACTGATATGGAAATAGAAATTCAGAAACATTTTTTGATGTATTTGCTCTGTATCTTTTAATTTATTTTAATCTCTTAAAGTGCTCATGAATATCCTTACTATTCCCTGAGAGAACTCTCCCTGCCTCTTACAGATTATCTTTATACTGCATCCTTTCCTATTTGGTTATTTCTACTTTGTATGATTTGAATATTTGGGAAATGAATGTATTTAACTTTAAAATTTTTTTGCAGCAATGACAAATAGAATGTCAGTTTAGCTATGATTAATTGTCCAAATGGTTAATACTTTTGTTACCTTTTCAGAACCTGAAATAAGTTCAAGTTCCTAGATAAGAAATGTGGTAAATTCTGTGAGTATAAGAGAAGATAATTATGGTGTATTTTTCTTTTCTTTTCTTCTATCAGGGACCTTGAAACAGACTATTATTTTAAAAATCTAAATGCTATCACTTTGTGATAATTTTGAGGATTGTCAAATGTGATTTCCAAAATAGCATGAATTTTAACATTAAGGATACTTCTCTTTGGAGGAAACAGATGTAAGGCTTTGATGGGAATGAAGTCTCAGTGATGTCTGCTGTTTTTGTTCAGTTCTGCTAGCAAATTTGTTTCCATGTCCTTTAATGTCCTGGGATTTGATCATCATCTTTTTGTTGAAGTGACCAGAGGAGAAATGTTTTTCACTTGATGCAGATAATTGAGAGGTGTTTCAGAATATAGTTGACCTTTGGACACTGTCAGTATTTTCAGATATTTAAACTTTTTCTACTGTGTCTTCTTTCATTGCAGATATACAATCCACATTTAGGAGACTGCATTTTCTTCTTAGAAAAAAGCTTTTTAATAGCTGAAGTGTAATCAAGATACATTTAAATATTGCTTAGACCTAAACTTGCCAACCCTATGTTGACATTCATGTATGAAGTTTAGAGAAAAATCATTGATGTATATCTACCACAGATGACCATAAGCTCAACTCTCACTTTTCCATCAGAATAATCAAGGAACGCAATTCGGAAATAATATTACATCCTGCATTTTATTCAATTCCATATGACAAAAATAGTAACCTAGACTAAGACATCCATTTCAATCAGTAGATGTGTCAAGCCAACAAGATTTAATCATAAAAAATATTGGATCTAGGTAACAATTCCCAGCTGGTTCAGGGAGGCTCCTAGCCCTACATGGTATCGCAGTATAAAAATAGTGTCTCTCTTCACCATGCAGAGAGGAGTGACCTAACCCTGAATACAAAATGGGGTCAGTCTTACTGTACCTTCATCAACCATCTTATTTACAACACTTTACATCTCTCTTTTGTTAAGTTATACACATCCTTTACGGAGAAGAGATAACACTACATGGTACCAAATACTAACAAAAAATTCACACCCAAAATGACACATATAAATAAAAACATTCAACTGCTGAATTACAGCAACATTAAGCCACCTCAGTTTTCTTTTTCCAATGCTTAGAAAACCCCCAGATCCCCCACATTCTGTGGTAAAAGATGGCATAACATGGGGAAGTTCTATTTCACCACTGTAGAAAACAGAGCTGTATAGTTCATTGTTCATTTCCAATAGAAATAAACAGCTAACAAGTCTTCAAAATTCTTTTTGTTCAATTACACGATGGCAGAAATAGTCCATCTTCTTACAGTAATTTTTTTTTGTTGTATAAGAGATTGTCCTATTTTTTTCAGTCTTAACTGAGAAGACCTCACTGTCTGATTCTTTTCTTCAGGGGCATACAACTCCTCGCACTGTTACCCAGCTACCCATGATGTCCCTTGAACAATTTTGTTGGACGGAAGTTCATAGTGTCAGACTCCACCATGCTTGTAATGCACAAAAATGAGGTAGTACACAAAACATTTACTGTTCAAGTTTTGATTAAGCCCCAGCCTCAACAGCATCCTAGCTTAAGAGGAATGGAACCAGTCCCTTTAGCTATTCGATGTCATTTAAACAAAGTAATCAGCATAAAATGGTATTAGAATAATCAGAGGACATTGTGCTTTGTTGTAATCTGAGATGATAATCAGCAAATTGGGAATTTGGAATATTTTACAGTTATGACTGATTATACTGCCAGACACTTAATATTTCTTCCCAGTTTATTGTACATAATACCAGTGCTGTGAGGCAGTCAACATCTTGTTTGTGGGTGTGTGAGAAAGAGACAGAACAGATTACAGTAAAATTAAACCTACACAATGTTCTCTTTACTGTTTCCTGGGCTTGCATTGATGTCACAGTCCTAAGATTAATTCATCAAAGTTTTGTTAGAGGTGGTCACAGTTTTTAATGGGCTTTGTAGAAAAGTTAAATAAATCATTTCAATTTCAGAAATGGCAGGCCCTATTGTACTGAGGATCTGACAAATCTTGGTGGCTTTTCTATTTAAGTAGCATAGATCTCTCATATTGTTTGACCTTAACACAAAACAAGAAACTGTAACAGGTTTTTTTTTTCATTTTCCTTAAACCAAAGTACTATTTATAAAATAGTTTACATCTTTTTTTCATTTTCAAATTATAGACAAACCTCCCTAATACAAAATACTAAAAGTGCAATAGTATAAATTAAGAGTTTGCAACCACATTATACAAACATTACCTTTTTATTGTACAACTTTGATAACATGAAATATTTACTCACAACTGTTTATAATGTTGTGAATAATTTATGGTGATAAGGTTTGTCTGTAACTTGTTTTCCAATCATTGAGCTACAGACCACACTACATTTTTCATTTAATAGAACAACTGTCCACATAGCAGCTACAAATATTTAAATAAAAAAGATTTGTTACTGACAGGTACTTGCACATGAAAAGCATGCTATCTTTCCCAATAAAACTTCACAATTGTGCCTGCATTGAAATAAACCACTTACTTATAATAAAACAAATCTTGCTTTAAAAAAAATCACATAGCCAGATGTATTTTGCAGTACAAAAGCTTCATTTAAGGATGGGGCTAGTATATTGTCTGTTACCCGCATAATCTTAACATTATAAATACTACAGACAAGGATACTGTCATAATACACAGCATGGGGGTACTAAATCACTTATTTAAGATTAAGATTTCTAAAAACATAGTTCAAATTTCTAACTAATTTGAACAGAACCAGCAAATAAGTTTGACCAGAATGCCGCAGTGAAGCCCCACCTCCCCTCTTTTTTTCTTTTTTCCCTTTTAGGTGATCATTAAGTTTTATAAGAAACAAAGTGGACGTGGTCTAACCTCTTTCAGTTGCTAATGCAGTTTCCATTGACTCCTTGTTAACTTAAATTTTAAAGGTTTCAGAGTCCTCAATAACAGTCAAACTCACTGTTAAAAGAAGTACCATGCAGCTCTTGCAAGACAACTTTTCAGCAGCCACACAGTTAATGTATTTTCTGCTATGGATAAAATTTTAAAGGGAACCTAGGCATTTAGATCATAAGACTAATGCTTAAAACTTCCAAATTTGTACATGAAATAGAACAAATGTGTTGATTAAGAGTCCCAAGAGTTTTTCACATTTCTCACATTTAATTTATACCAATCTCCTTGTTATCCTCAATAAACCTTGTGAATGGACGACTGGCTCCTGTTTCTGAACTTGCTTTGTCCAGGCCACCAATAGGAGGGCTGCTGCCTGTGCGAGCTTTGTCCATACCACTTGTAATGTTACTTAAGGGTGGAATGGCACTTCCACCTAAACTTACTGGGAGTTGTGGAATGCCTCCGTTCTGTATGACTGAAATCTCATTGTTCTTCATAGCAAGTCCATTTGTGATTGCTGCAGCATACTGGTTCCAAAAATTGGGGTCAACGTTCATTGCCCGAGCTGCCAAATCCTTTTGGAACATTTCAGAGAACTTCAGTGCATCACCACCTAACAATGCCATCGGGTTTTCCACAGATAGTCGGCGGCCACGTCTTGCAGGAGCATTATTCCACATGTGCGTTCCCATATGAACCTGCATACAAAATATGAGAGAAGAAAAGAAAACTACAAATAAGCAAATTCTCATAACTTAAATTGTTGCTTTGCTGCATACAGCCATTTTCATAGAATCTGAGCGTACAAACCTTCAGGTACTTATTGGCCATTTTTCTTTTTCTCCCAAGGAATTTGGAGTGACAAAAAATAGTTCATGTGAACTTTCTGGGAAGTAGCTTATGACCAAATATGCACATTATTTTCATTAAGGACACAAAGTACACTTTAACATTAGGAATCTGTGTTCTTTGAGGTGACAAAAATTTAAACAACAAAACACAATTGTCCCAGATTCACAAAACACCAGGGCAGCCAAGAGAATGTTTCAATATATGAGAATAAAGACCTGTGCTCTCTTACTGTGTTCAGCTAACTCCTTTGACTCCATTTTCTTCTTTTAAAGTATCTAGTAATTTTTGCCATTTTTTTCTCCTGTACTCTTGTTTCACTGCCTTCCCTTCAAATAAGAACCCTCAAATTAGTTTTAAAACATTCTATGAATTCTTATGATCAGAAGATGATCTTCATATCACCTTTATCCCATCCATGCCTATCTGAGCTATGGGAACAATAGGAATATTGATCTCTGAGATGCCTTCTAAAAGCCTACTGAAACCCAACTTTCCCAGATATGTATGTTATGTAGAACAGAAATGAGGATGCACAGTAAGAGGCAGTACAGAGACCCAGTTCTACTGGCAATGAGTAAGTCCTGTGCCTTTTCACAGAAGTGAGCTTGGTCAGAAAACACACTATGGGAGGATGTGAAATGGGTTTACCATGAGCTCTATTTTTTTCTACATTCCTTTTATGCTCCTCTATACTCCAGAACTTGTAAATTGCTCTCCTTCAACTACACCCCTATCCCCACGAGCTCCTCTTGGCGGCCATATAGAACAATAGAACACATCTTTTTTTTTTAATTGCTTAGCAAACCTCACAGTTTCTGCAGCATTCTTTCTTTTTTGAGAGTGACTGTGCTTTATTCTGTGACAGCTCTTTAAATGTCGGTTTCTTTTCATACCAATGTTCCACTGGGTGTTGGGCCTGCCCACCAAGGTGCAAAGTGCATTCACCGCCTAGCTCATAGAACAGGCTATAAACACGCATCTGGCCTTAGCTTCACAAGATCAAGTTGGAAGAACAGGCCTTGATACGCACCCACACGTCAGAAGGCAGGACGGAACCCTTGCATGTTACCATGCTCGACAGGAACACATGACAACATACAACAGGCTTCCTTAGCTTCTCATTTCTCCTGGCCAGGAACACAGCAAAATTATAGCCTGTAAAGCCTAAGAGAGATGCCTTTCAATAACTCTGATTTCCTTATGGGTTGATTTTTGAGATTGAGAGTTTTCCTTCTTACCTTGAGATTCCCCTTTGTGGTAAAAGCTCTACCACAGATTGTGCAACCAAATGGCTTTTCCCCAGTATGGGTGCGCTCATGTATCTGGAGTGCACTTGCTGAGGAGAAGGTCTTCCCACACGATTGACAGTTGTGTTGCTTAGGCGTTCGCCGTGGTGGGGGTGCCAGCATAGGAGTGAGGCCTGGACTCATCACTGTCTGTGGTGCAGCAGGAACCTGGATTCCAGATGGAAGCGGAGGGCCCTCCCCCAGTGAGATCGGCTTGCTGTGACCATTCACTTCCATTTTGATCATAGTAGGCGCAGTGCTGGTGACCAGGCTAGGAGTACTTTGGCTGGGACCTAGAGTAAAGTTGGGTTCAAATAACTGAGAAGGCAGCTCTTTTAATTTGTGTGTCAGTAAGTGCTGTTTTAAATTACCCATAGTGGAACACCCGCGACTGCAGATTGTACAAACAAATGGACGTTCTTTAGTATGGCTGCGGTAGTGAATTTCCAATGCACTCTTACAAGCAAAAGGCTTGCCACAGATATTACAAACAGTACTTTTAAACTTACCACGTTCTCTGTTGAGGAACAGCAGGCTAAAAGGAGCTTCCTCCTTGATGACTGGTCTGCCCGGGGTAGGAGCTGTCAGATCCAGTGCACCTCCATTTTCAGGAGCAGGTGGGGGACTGTCTGGTTTTTCTGTCTTTAGTGGTGTTTCTTGTGGGTCTTCTTGGTTGCTTGGACCTGGAGACTTGGACCGGAAACTTTCACTGTTGCTATTTACTGGAGACAAAGCTTGCATGGATGAGGATGATTCTGACATGGCGGGGCTGCCTGCACTCTGGCTTTCAAGATCACCTACAGCTGATGAGGAGTCATTACTTAAATGGTCACTTTCCCCTGATCCATTTTCTATGGATTTCAAGCTGGTCAACTGCTGACAGTTCATGACGGAATCAATCATTTTCATCTGATTCTCCAGGGCAGCAATACTAGAGATTACAGATGGTGGCGAAGGGGGGCATGACCCAGAGTAAGATATTAGTGGTTTGGACGAGTCACTTGCTGTGTCCTTTAATTCTGGATCGTCTTCCATAGAATTTTCATCAATGTCATCATCATAGTTGCTCAGGGTTTCAACATTTTTTTCATCATAAGAAAGTTCCGAGTCCATAGCATCCTGGAAGCCCTCTGGTAATGGCGTATTTGGGATTTGTCCCCCCATATGCATACGAATATGTTGCTGAAGAACAACAGCATTTGTAAATTTTTTTTGACAAATGGGACACGAATGCTGTACTCTGAGTGGTGGCTTCGCTCGATGAACTCCAAAATGTGTTTTTAGATTGCCTTTTGTAGTAAAGGCACGTCCACAAATTTTGCATTTAAATGGTCTTTCTCCTGTATGTGTTCTGTAATGCATCTTGAGAGCACTCTGACAACTAAGCACCCGGTGACAAATGACACATTGATTTGGATCTGTCATCTTCTTATCAATGTTCTCAACTAACTGTTGCAGCTTCGAGGTTTCTGATGTTTGCATAGAGTCAAGCAGACCACCAAATGGGAACTTTGCTTTGAACTGGTCAGAGATTGTTGGAAGCACAGGGTTTGGGAGAGTTGTGGAAACACTGCTATCTGTTACAGTGGTAACAATTGAAGTGGAAACTGTAGTGACTTGCACGCTAATGGAGACTTCTCCCACTCGTGTATTTGTGGAAGGTAAACTGATGGGTTCACTTTTTGTTAGAGAAGACCCACTGTGAATTGGTTGTGGGGATTCTGCAGTCACTGTTATGCCCGACTCAGAATTGTTCAGACCAGGGGATAAAGAAGTGCATTCACTTGAAGCAGGAGATGGCCTCTGAGGTGACCGGCTTATGGGAGTAATACTCGGGGAATCACTATAGCTATTAACACCAGGTATAGTGGGAGGAAGCTGCAGTCCAATGGATGTTGAGACAGTTGGCAACACTGGCTTGCTATCTAGCCAGGTTGTCACTGGTTTCTCGGGTGGCAGTGACATTCCATAGGGAATTCCAGAGCAAGTGGGGACATTGTCGAGGTATTCTGGAACAGGGTAAGGATTCATCTGGATATGGGGATACTTCTCCTTGTGCCTCTGAAAATGAACTTTTAGATTGCCTTTAGTTGAAAATCGATTCCCACATATGTTACACTTAAAAGGCCTCTCTCCCGTGTGAGAACGCAAATGAATTTGTAAAGCACTATCACTTCCAAAGACCTTGGCA
>CM053622.1:175132872-175272976 GCA_028646595.1 Phalanger gymnotis
TTAGATGATTACAATAACAAATACAACTTACATATGACCTTAAGTATAATGAATGAAAATAAAAGCTATTACAGTAATTTTCCTTACAAAGAAATAAAGTTGTATTTACTTAAAAATTCCAAAAAAAGAAAAATCAAATTCTCAGTTCTAATTGTAATTTTTTTTTTTAAATTCAATTGGATTAAAGGGTAGGAAATTATCATCAGAAGTCCCATGTGTTGGAAACAGAGCTTTTTTGGTAAGCAGCAATTTTTTTTTAAGACTTCATAGTACACCCTCCTTGGAATGGAAAACAAAAACCACTACTGAAAATGATGACTTCTGATGTACCTCAAAAAACAAGTGAGAAAGAAGCAACAAACTGTGTAACCTGTTTCTAACGTTAATTCTCATTTACGAATTTTAAATAACATCGCACTTTAGTGAAAATGTGCTTATGTCTGGTCTCATTTTGGAATACAAGAAAATATATACTGGAAAGTCTAAATGAAGCTCACCATCCAGCATAAAGACTTTGAATTCTGTCATAGTTTTAATCCAAGAAAAGGTCATCTTCACAAATCTCATAATTTCTTTTCCATTTTCATTAATTTGCATTTTATTTTAGTCTGCAAGTTCTAAAAGTATGATAATACATCTATTAGCAGAACTTTAGCATTTTCATTTAAATCCAACAAGGATACCATTTATGAAATGCTATAGCAGTAACAATGATGAACATTTTAGTACTATATGACTTTAGGTATTTTTTTTGCAAGAGGGAGAAATTAAGAATCAAGCACCGTGGACATCATAATTAAGATCAAAGTAATTTATTTTTCCCATACTGACAGCTCAACAGCTGAAAGATTTGAACCTATAAATAACCAAAGGGATTTAACATTAATTTATAGTACATAAGGGTGATAATGGAAAAAGTGAGAAAAATGAATCCAGTACATGGATTGAGGTGTATTTATTAGATTCTTTTCTTTTTGCTCCTTTAAATATATCTAGGGATAGTTATTTTTTAAAAGATTATAACATCATCATCTGGATACTTTGTTCTCCTTATGTGAGAATGTGTGGGAGGTAACAAGGTGCTGATGGGGGAAGAACACCACTTTGCTAAGGGCACGAAGGCTACTGATCAAACATTTGGGTTTCAAGTCATACATTCTCATTTTGAGTGGAACATAAAATCTCTTTTCTTGCATGTGTCCAGGAAGAGAAATAAGAAAAATAGACGCTGGAAAGGTATAGAGGTTCTTTCAGTTAAAGTGAGGAAATGTGTAAAGTTAGTTCACAGCTGTGCCAATTTTTTTGCTCTGTGTACTTAAGGGTTGCACACCCTCTGTCACTGTTCAAACTGTATTTCTGCAACAAGATCTGTTCGCCTTAGGTTTTTTTTTTTTCTTGAAGGGGAAAATATCTGTTTAAACCTTTCAGAGGAATTCTAACAGTTTCAAAGATAATACTGTTTTGGAATAGATTTAAATTTTAAATTTTTCTCTTCTCAGGATAACTCATAAAATGTATACCGAATGTTTAACAAAATGTTCCTTTTCTTAGGATCAACTCTCTCAATGTGAAAGGAGCCAAAAAACTGTTTCACTATTGTCTCAGCTTTGATTAATTCCTGATCTGTTCTTTATTAAGCCACTTCCAGTTTTGCATGAAAATGGCTGGTGAGTAAGGCATCTTTCCAGTTAGATTAGATAAGAGTCTATACATAGGAAAATGTTTTTGAGGCTAGGATCAGAGGTTATTTTTTTTTTTTACTGTGTATTTTAGAAAACGTTTTAAAAAGGTAGAAGTAGACACTAAATGTACATTGGAATGTCATTTGATTTGAATGCTGTCTAAAAACATTTTAGCATTCTGTAAAGAATAAATGAAGTCAGAAGATAGCTGTGGCTTAAAACTGGTAATAATCTCCTTAAGGCTTCTTAATTAATAAAATCTAGTGTGAAATAGAGAGAGAAAAATTTTCAAAGAAGAATGTTTTCTTTAACTTGCCATTGTTCTTGCCATAAAAACAAACATTAATAAAAGTTAAAATGCCTGTCATTAAAAGTCTGGAGCATAATTATTAATGTGAAATTGCTGAGGAGAAAAATATTTCCTTTTATGGAGGGTAATGTCTAACCTTTAGTGTATTACATAAAAATGCTGACATTTTGCATTTCATATCAACTAATGCCAATAATAGCCTCAAAGCTAGATTTAGCACATTTTCATATACACACAGTATCATTTTAAACAATAGCTTATAGCAAATGTCTTTTTTACTTCATTGGGGTGGTTATAAATAAGATACCCAATTGCTAAAGACTAGTGAAATAAAGACTTGGACAGATGGTTTATAATTCTGTTTGTCAGGCCGGGCAAGCCATCGTTTTTTCCACTATGCTTTCTCCTCACCACACACACACACACAATTTGTGTATATTAAAATTCGTATAGGATCAAGCAAAACCTGTCTACTGTTGGAAAATGTATGTTCACTTTTCTGTTCTGTCTGGGAACTTTACAATGACATGTGGCTCTTTGGAGAAGGAGAGCATACTTTTTACTTCAGCTTTACCACCTCTTAAAAATCTACACAGCATTTTTCAAGTTTTCTTAAATTGTTAGAAGACACTTATTTTCTTGCAAATTAATTCTTTTTAACTCTTTATGATAGCTTTGAATCCCATAAAGAAAGATGAATTATCACATACTGAGCCCAAGCTGTGAAACAGGAGGAGACAAATAGAGACCCCTACTGTGTTTAACAATGTAGAAGAAATTCCAGACTCAATAGAAAATTTTTCTGTCCTTTTTCACAGACCACAAAAGCTGTTAATATGGAGCTGAACAGTGGAGGGCACTCTTGCTATGTAAAAACTAGTACTGACCTGGCACACTTAGTTTGATCTATTCAGTGGCCCAAATCTCGAATTTGTTAAGTAACAACCACCTGTGGCACAGTCACCAACTGTCTTCTGTTGAAAACGTTTGCAGTTTTTTTTAATCTGTGCAGCAAAGCGCTAGTTCAGGAAAACACTGGCTCCTTTATGTACTTATGCAGATGTGGGATAGTTACAACACTCACAATTTGTTTTAACTATCTGAACACGATGTTGTATCAAATAATAGGATGCTTGTTTTATTTCAGGTTTACACAATAGGCCTTTCATGTTGATGTAACCATAATTTGAATGTATCCACATATGTCACTCTTTGTGCTTAATTAAATATATATGAGCCTAAAAATGTTAAGTTGATATTAAAATTTTAAGTCAGATTTCAGGGGGCCACCCTTGAGATTGTGCTGAGTGTTTGTGGCTTTCTTTGCTTGTTGATAGTTTTACCCTACAGTACACAGTCCTATAAATTTAACAAATGGATTGAAATCTGTTCTTTCATAGCATGCCTGCTTGAGAAAGTTTCCAATAACCCAGGTACCGAATTTTGAAAACCTGGTCATTTCAGAGTTCACTACATATAAAAACAAATAGTCATCTACCTCTCAACAATAACAACCAAACAGTAAAACCAACAGCAATAAAACAATAACACCTCAAACTCATGAAAACCCAGCATAGTCTGAATGAATATAATAATAAAAGGGGGAGGGGAACATGATAAGCTGAAATAATAACTGTAAGCAAAATTACTTCCATCACTTATTGTTGCTTGTACTGAAATGCTGTGTTTAAGTGCATGAGATTTACATGTGGTAAATAGAAGTGGTTAAAAACAAAAACAACACTGCACAACTCTAAAACATCCTACGACAAGATGAAAAAAAGTATTTGTTACCACTTGTCACTGAAGCAAGTGACTCTGCCATATATACAAATCACGCCATAGAATTATCAAATAGTGCTATTAAGAGATCACTCTCGAAATAGTGAATAATAATGCAGAGGAATTAAGACAAAATGCTATGGCACCTGCAGGGTTAATTAAACAGTTCAAGATGTAGGGGCTGCACAAAAGAAAACCTTTTTTTTTCCTTGTTTAAGAACTGTAAACACTTGTGCTGAACTAGATGGGCATTTGATAAGCTGTGCAGCATGTAGCAAACTCACAGGGATCTCTAGTTAACACTCAAATTCAGTGTTAACACTTAACAGAACAGTGGTAAGCCGTGCTGCCAAGGTCAACTGCACAGATGTACTAATTGTATTATGAGCTTGACATCTAGTGGCCACCCCTGGCAGGGCAAAGCAGGCAAAGGTTAAATCAGCAAGGCTTGTCAAAGCACTTCTAACTACCCACCCTCAGGGAGAGTCCATCGGAAGCTAGCAGGCATTCGATGCAATCCCACCTTTTCAATGACACCAAACAGAAAGACTTTCTATAGGACACTAGACACTAATGCACAGAAAATGCTAAAGGGGTAGGGGTCTTAAGTAGCAACCTAACTTGCTCTGACTTTGCAGGAAGAAGGCAGGCATAGGATGTAAAACTTTCAAATACCTTATTGTTTTTGTCAGTTCTTATTCATTTGGGTATTTTTAAAACCTACATGTTGCTAGTCTTTAAGTTATTAGAAACAAATCAATCTTAAGGTAAATTGTAACTATTATGCATACTCTTATTCTTTTCTAAAAGGTTATTTGCATTATGTAGTTCATTCTAAATGATTTTAACATGCATGTATGTATGTAGTCTTTTACATTTTCTGTAATTTATAAGATAATTTTATAAAATGATTTTTACTTTTCCACTTTTCTATTTGTTTTATTGGAAATTATGTAGCATGTTTGCTACATTTAAAAGGAACACAACTGAAATTTCCATTGAAATTGTAGTTAGTAGAAAAATTGTAGTTTTTAAAAATAAAAGTTATTAAAATTAATAGGAGGTAAAATATTAGAATTCTGCATATATTTTATGGTTTAATAAATGTGTCAAAAGTTACCTAATTTAATGTAATTGCAGACCTGCTCCACCATCAGCAGAAGTGACTCATATCCTGACTGGACAGCCTACAGATATGCCTGTCCTGGTGTAGAAGCAGTCACCAGATCAGGTAGATGGAAATTAACATGAAATGAAAGCATCTAGGTATGACAAGGATTATTTTAAAGTTGCATTGATGGAAAATTTTAAATTATTTTGCATCACCATAAAATGCTCCTGGCCTTTATCAAGAATGTCATAAACAATGCAAATACGGCAGTTAAAAATTATTCATTGAAATGAAAACGTATATCAGCACTTACATTTAAGGATGCCAAACTTGCAAAGATGGTCACTAAAAAGAAATCATAGCTATCTATGCCTTTGCTGAATTCCCAAGGAAGAGAAAATGTCCTTATACCCACCTTGAAATGAATGGTAGGACTTCTAAGAGATTAGCAGCCCAAGATGAAATCTGACCCACTTTTGCCTGCTTTTTCCATCATCTTGTGTACACAAACAATCAACTTGCTAAGTAATTCCTGCTGTTAACCCATAGTGTTTTTTTCCTGACTCTGAATGTCATAAGAATGATCTAATACACATTTATTTTCCGCAAAGTTTTAAGATGAATAGTACTTAAGGATTTTCTTAACTTTGTTAAACAGCTTTCTTTCTCATCAGTGACAACTAATTGGCCATTCTTCTGTTGAACATTAAAATTATCTATCTTAAAAATCATAAAATTAATATTGGTGCATTTCATTAAAAGTGTTTGTAAATTCATCTTTTCCTATTTGCCGGTTACTCTTACTTTTTATATATCTGAGAAAACAATTATCCTTTTATGGTAGCAAGTTATATCTATTGTTTCCTTTTGGTATTCTGAATTGTAAATGTATGTGGAGTGTGTGTCAGTGCATGTTTGTATGAGAAACAATCTAGGCAAAACATGCTTGTTAAAAGATAAAAGAAATGGGTTTATCTACAATAAACTTGAGATCTTAGTTTTCTTAATTTAAAAAGTCCAGTAAATAGAATTGTTAGAATTCTAAATCACACGTTCTTCATCACTAAAAGGATTTTTGAATTATTTTCACATTATCATACCTACACAGGAAAAAAAAAAGGCCACATAGAACTTTGGAATAATTATTGCCAGTATTTTTTTAAAGTTAAATTAAAAAATCATCTCAAGTTGTGAAATATGTCCCCTTCACATTTTTATATTTCCCCCTTTAAATTATGACAGGAATTTTCTGAGTTGTTTTAGTAAGATGAAATACTCCAATCATTCACATATAGGATATCTTGATAAGTACCTATTAGCAGTGCTTGGTAGAAGTTTTATTGGCATCAAAACATTTAATTAATTTTTCTGAGAGAAAAATTCTCAGCAGGCAAAAAAGATTTCTTTACTTGATGGCATTAATTTAATGGAATCTGAAACCTCTCTCCTATTTGCTACTAATTCTCAGTAAGAGAAAAAATGTCATTTCTGAACAGTTAATTTTTTTGAAAGAGTTGTCTTAATGGATATATAAGGAGTAAGTACTGAAATAAATTGTCACAGAAAATAGTAGAAAGGGACAATTTTTAGACTTGACATGTATGAAATTTGCAAGAATTATTTTTGTCATTTTAGAGCAATGATTGTTTAAAAAATATTCTTGCAATGAATTTATAGCATCCTTAGGTGATTATTCCTGCTTATATAACCATATTTTTGTGATCTCATAAAGTAAAGCTTTATGAAGGATATAGAAGAATTTTTTTGTATTTATTTTAATACTAACAGTTTTTAGTATGATTTTGCATGTTACACCCAAAAGTTACCAGAAAAATTTCAATACCTATTTGTACATCATGACCTTCCCAACTGTCTTCAAATTTCCTAATGTTGTTCAATGCATAAAAAAACTACTCTATCATTTTCATATGCACATCCCAAAGTGGCTTAAAAAGAATTTAGTTTATCGTAACATTCCAACTTCAGTCTCACATCCCAAGGTGACTGCCTCACATGTAGCTTCATATTGTGGACTCATGTTTATCGTCTATTGTATTTACCAAAAATTAAGATGGGGGGGGAGGTTGTAGTTGATAATTTTACTTTTCAAAGGTACCTATCTCTTCTTTAAGTATTTTATTTAATTATATGAGGGTAACAGCAATCAATATGACCTATATATGTAATTTTAAAAAATTCCTTATTTTTAGACTGTTTAGACTGTTCTCAATAGAGAATAGTCACCCATATTCCATGAATAACTAGCTATCAAAAGAGTTAAAGTAAAGAAATTGTTTTAATGGTTGGCCTAAACTGCCTTTAAAACAAGCCTTGAAATGAAGTACTTGCTTATTCTGCTCTGCCTCTAGAAAGACTATTTTTGGCCCGTTGCAAAATATGATCAGGGACTGTGGCAACATCTTGATTATGACTGTGAATGGTTGTAAAAAAAAGCCAAAACAAAATAAAACCAAATCCAATAACACACATGGATCCATACAGCCTTGACAACATAAGTTTAATTTCTAAAATGAATATGAATATATTTTCAACTTTTCATCTAGTACAATAGTAATCAAGTAATTCATTACAAAACTTGTAAATGATTTACCCTATTTTAGGTCTCCTAATGTGTACTACATATCCCTCAGCATGTTTACAACATTAAGTTTACTGTGCTCACATTTCTGAAATAAAATTTAAAATAGTTCTGTCCCAGCCAGTTAATTGTTCACTACAAGGGGTTTTACTCTATTAATTGAAATATGCTTTAATAAAAGAAGACATAGCACATTTTGATAACAACCTTCCAAAGCTGAGAAGTATTTACATTGTTGCATTTTGGGGTTGCTGTGAAAGCCGATTTTAAGCTATTCAGGAAGCACAATAATAACGCTTTAAAATTCCTCACTGGGATGCAATGTAGTTCTTTTGAAGGAAAGACTGTCTTTCTCATTCGGCAGAAATAAATCCATTCATTTGATCATGTAGTCATTGAGGGCAATACAAAACAAACCAAGTGTGAGAAATTCTATGTGATGAAGTAAACAACAAAAAAAAACCATTTCCATGACAAAAAGATTCTTTGTCCTTAATCTACCCACCATATGCAAGCGTTTCTTTTTTCTTTTCTTTTCTTTTTTTCTTTCTTTTGTTTTTTTTTTAAAGCATATCTCCTGTTTTAATCTTGGGTGACTTGGCTACAAAGATAAGACTCCACCACCACAACAACTACCACCACCAAAAAAAACAAAACTAAAACTAGTTTAACAATTTTCTGTAATTCATTAATTCCACAGGAGTGCCAGAATACTGATAATATTATTAAGAATTTAAAAGGCTTTTCTCTCTCCCTGGATACTAAGTTACTGATGCTTCAAACTTTAAAACACTGTAATAAACTCTAAAACCTCCTTCCTCTGACCTTCCCAGGATGGTGCCTTATTATTATTATTAGATTTCTATCGTAAAACGTGTAACTATTTCTAATCTGCTTGTCTGGCAATACTATTCTTCAAAAACATGCACAATTAAAACAATTTATTTCTTAGCTATGTTAAAAGAGAGTGTAGCCCCTCTACAGCAATGCGCCTACTATCTAAAAGGCTTCTGTACAGTAGCAACAGTCCCCTACTTATTCTTCCTTTCCAAGCACTCTAGAGGCTGTGGCAGCCCTGTGGCTGCGGGTTTGCAATATTGCCAATCCGACAGATGTTTTAACCTGATGAAGTAGATTCTCACTGCCCCAAACATCAAGGTTATAAAGTTCAGCTTCAATAAGTCAAAATCTATGTCAACCTCCAACTTTCGTGTAGCTCTCCGCCACCAGATACACCCACACACTCACACATTCTCCCCTTTCTTTTTCAGTTTGAAAGCAGTTAGAACGAATGGGCTCCTTGGGGCAAAATAAATGCTTTTGGTAACTGGAAGGGTACTTAGATACAAATGTCTCATTTCTGGGTACGAAAAGAGAATGAAAAGAAAGGGCAAGAAAAAATACTTAAAAATCAACAAAACACTCAAAGGAAAGAAAGCCTCTTTTCTACAAGACTGCCATAAAAGTCGTACATCTCAACCCCTAAGTTGATTTGCAAAGCGCACTTGCACAGTTTTAGTTTAAATTAAATGACAAACTCGGAAAACTTTTGTCATTTCAGAAAGGGAAAATATGTGGTAATCGCAAATAAAATCTTTACCCGAAAATCATTTGTTTCTTGGACTTTTGGTCAATTATAGAAAAGCTTATTCAGCATTTGGAAAGAAGAGTTGGGAGCAAAACAAGGGAAGGCCCGAGGTAAGTAAAAGCGGTGGTGGTGCTGGTGGCGGCTCACAAATGCAGCCAGGATACAAAATAATCACAAAACTAATAATGTAGGAAAAGCCAGATGAGGGACTTGAAACCAGAAAAGGAACAAAGATGGCAGGGAATGTTGCTTAAGAGTCCACAGGGGCAGTCCTTTCCCTGCACCCTCACCTCGGAAAAACTCCGCTGCCCCAAATCAGTCAAACCGCTTTGGAGTTCCCCATTCCACCCTTGATGCCTTCTCAACAGACAGCCCCTCCTTTTCTCCCTAATCCTTTTCCTTGTTCTGGACAGAAATCCCTTCCTCCTCTACATTCACAAATTTAGAGGCCAGGGAAAAAGAAATAAATTTCTCCCGAAAAAGGCTTCGCACTTAGGAGAACCTCTCCGCCACCAGCTACGCCGGCCGGTGAATATGGGAGAAGGGCAGGAGGTCTTATGAGGGGCGGAGAAGAAATCTGGAGGGGGGGGGGGGGGCGGGGCAGCGAATCCTCAGTGTCCTTCCACACCCAAGGCTTCAGTAGCAAGAAGCAGGCATCCTCTGGGAGAAAGCTTTCCCCCAGAGAGTTACAGCCACTACATCCACAACCACCTCTGGAGTTGCCAGTGGGGTGTGTGTGTGTGTGTGTGTGTGTGTGTGTGTGTGTGAAGACAAGCGTGTTTGTGGAGAGTGTGCATGGAAGAGAGTGTTTAAAAGGATCTGTTTCCGGAATCTGTCCCCCCACTTACTCCCTCTTTCCACCACTCCCCTCCCTCCCCCATTTCGCCAGCCCAATCCTCCATGCCCTCGGCATCCCTGGCCGAGAGGCGGCGGCGGTCACTGCTGCTTCAGTGCACAAGCTGAAACAGAGGCGACACACATACCCACACGCACACGCACACGCACAGACATAGAGAAAGCCGGAGAAAGAGGAGAGGAGAAAAGAAAGAGAAGGAAGATAACAGAGTTCCCAGCAGCCCATTAACTTTCCGCCTAAGAACCGCAAACACCCACAGTCACAATTTAAAGCCCCTCCTCCCACTACCTCTTTCCCAAACTCTCGTGCCCTAGGGGCAATCAGGGCACTACGAAATGAAACTAGAAGAAAGGGAATTGACTTGCGGACTATGAGCTGTCCCGGGTGCCAGCTCCCTTTTCTTCTACACACTTGCTCTCTAACTCAACAGTCTGATAATTGTACCCCCTACCCCCGTCTTTCCTGAAACTCCTGCAGCCAAACGCACTCCCCGAGCAGATTCAAGCAAGGAAGGTGTCTTCGCAGCAGTGAGGAAACCAGAAGACGATCGATTTGGGCTTCTCGGTTTGAGAAGTGTCGAGGGACGGAAACTTAGCGCCCGTTTTCGGAAATAAGTTAACTTTTTTCTCCCTCCACGAACAACACCCGACTGCCTTCAATTTTCCCTTCTTCAGATGGAGCAAATAATTTACTTCCTACAACACACCAAGGAAAAACAAAACAACCCCCTCTAAATTTGCCCAAACTAACCCAATAACAACCTCGCACAAAACGTCCCCGGCATGCCCACCCACGCCCTCCTCCTTCTCTTTGCCTCCTCCCCCTTCTCGGACCCCAGAGGGAGAAGAGCCCCTTACCGTGTTCAGAAACTACCTCGGACTGCTGTAGCTCCTCGTCCGATTTGAGATGCTGGGGCTTGGCTTGCTTTCGACGAGACATGCTGCTAACTGCGAGTTGGTTCTGCTTTTTGCAGAGGCATCAGCAAAACAGCAAACGGGGGGGTGTGTATGTGAAAATTGTTCGCAAATAAGTCGTGTTGGGGGGGAAATTGCAGGGAATTAGCTGGTGCGAGTCTGAGGAGTGCGGTGCGGCGGCAGCGGCGGCGGCTGCGCGGATTGCGCATGGGGCTGTGTAATTAGGCTGGTGAATAATGCATGGCGATTAATGGAGGGGGCGAGCTCGGATTGGCCGGGCTCCAGCGGACTCCGGCTGCCTATGCAAATGAGGGATGGGGCACCGCAATTAGCTGCTTCACTCCGCCAAATGATGTGTCTCCCCAGCACCAGCACCTCCTGCTAGACGCACCGATCGCGGCGGTGTCGGCGGCGGCGGCGGTAGCGGGAGCGGGAGCGGCTTCAGCAGCAGCAGCAGGGGCAGCGGCGGCGGCGGCGGCGGCGGCGGCAGCAGCGGCAGAGGCAGCGGCAGCTGAGGGGGTGACGGAGGCGGCAGCAGCAGCGAGAGATGCAGGCATACACACACAACACACACGGGGCTGTGGCGTGTGCGCCCCCACTTTACACAACATGTGTGCAGCTTCACATTTCAGGGAAGGATAGTGTCCTTCCTCTAATCCTGACTTTGTCCCTTAGTGTTCTGGCTTTTCTTCTTCTTTTGGCTCTTTCTGTTCCCACCACCTTTCGCCCCCTATTTTGCACTCTGTCTTGGTTTTCTTCTTTCCTCTTCTCGCAAGAAGTTGTTTAGCTTTTCATATGACTTCTTGCGTTCTGGCGTTTGTTGATGGTGGCGGTTGTGTTTTATTCTTCTTTGAGGGACCGGGGGAAAGAAACTTTTTCTCTAGTCTTCCAACAATCCTCTCTCCGAGTTTCTCTCTCTCTCTCTCTCTCTCTCTCTCTCTCTCTCTCTCTCTCTCTCTCTCTCTCTCTCTCTCTCTCTCTCTCTCTCTCCTCCCTCTTCCCTCCTCCCCCTTCCAGCTGACTTTTGTTCTTCCTCGTGAAGAAAACTAGACCTTGGCCAGTTTTTGTCTTTTACCTCTTTCTTTCTTCTTTGTCTTGCAGCTTTCCCCCACTGTTTCAGCCTTCTCGTTGGTGGTGGTCACTTCCTGTTGTCCATTGATAGGAAGAGGTTCCCCCCTCCCTCTTTCCTCCTCTCTCGCAGGTTGTGATTACTTTTTTTTTTTTTTTGGTGACACTTTTCAGGTTTTTTTCCCCCTTCTTTTTTGGATGTTTTCCTTCCCAGAGCTCTCTATTCTGCTTGTTAGGGACCTGTAGTCTCTTTCTTGTGATGATCAGCTCTTGATTTTCCGGCGAAGATCCACAAACTAAGCTTCTTGCCCTTAAGGCTTTCTCTTAGTTTTAGGTGGTGGATGATGGCAGTGATTTGCTTTCCAGTCCAATTTGCTTTCCCTCCCCCAGCCCCACTACTTCACCCTCGCACAGTTCAGATACAGAACGGAAGGCTCCAAGCACCACGTTGCCTTTCACAAATCGATGAATTCAGTCCTCCTCTCCCTGCAAAAGGAGGAATGTGCACACCGAGGTGGCTGTTGATTTCGGGAAGATAAACTTTCAAGTTTGGAAGCGGTGTGGGTCACACGGCAGCTCCTCCTCCTCCTCCTTCTCCCGCCCTCCTCCCCCCCGCCCCCACTCCCACTGCTGCTGCAAAATGCTAAGGCTTATAGGAGCCCTGCCTCCCTCGTCTCCCACCACCGCCCTTACACCCCGGTGACCCCTCCCCCGCAACAAGCTCCTCTGTCCCGATCACTGCTCCGCAGCAGCCTGTTCAGCCGTCAGCTGCCTCCTAGGGCTTCTCTCTTTACTTTCCCAACTGTAGCTTTTCTTAGACTCACCCCCCCACTCCCATCCCCTTTTAATGGAACGAGATTCGCTCAGGGTGGGGAAGGAGGAGAAAGAAAAGTGTTTGTCTTTGCTCCTTCCTCACTCTCACCCTCTCCTTTGAGATTTCAAATTCTTTAGAAGTGCATCCCTAATTTCTTCTGCTCCTACCTAGAAAGTGCTCCGTTTTTTAGTTGTGTTGATTCGTTGGGTGGAGGTGTTTGCTCCTTTTGGGGCTTATTCAAAGCCTGGTGAAAATTAGAGAGAAACTCTAGATTTAATCCAAAGCTTTTGTCATCTGACTTTAAAATTTATATATATGTACCTATTCGTATATATATCCATATATATGCATTAAGATTCGTAACAGTGAGTTTGAAAACAGCCTCTTTTGGAAACAGAAGCGCACTCTCACACACGCACACTCGTATGCACGCATACACACACACACACACACACTCACTCACTCACTCACACAATGTTTCCCATAACAGGGATCCGCCGCTAGGATGTACCATATAGTTACTGATCGGCTTGACAGCCTCTACATCATCAGCAGCAAAAGACATTCCACTCCCACCCCCACTCCTATCCTCTGCTGCCAATGTGTATCTAGAGATACATTTATTTGTATGTATGTATAGATATATTTTATTCAAATAATTTCTTTAAAACAATGATTCTAGATAGATAGACCCTTCTGTTCCTCTCCCTCATTTTGCTTTGGATGAAAAGGGGATATTAGAAGCTCCAACTGACAAGCATGCAGAGAAAAATACTTGCTGAGGGAACAGAAGGGCAGCGGGACTCATTTGCAGGACTCGGGAAAGTGAATGGGGGAGGGTGCTCTGGGACGCAGACCACTTAGAGGAATTCTCCACACTCCCCACCCCTAGGTAAAGTACCGGAGTCTCCTGCCATTCTTACCTAAGGTTTCTTAAGGGGGACACGGTTCACTTTTAAGATTAAACTTTCTCTTCTCAGTTCCTTTCTCCTCTTCTTGTTTTAATTTTGCCTTGAGGGCACCGCTACACTTCAATTCTTGACTAGTCTTTGAAATGCGTAGAAGTCTACAGGTTGCAGTCTCTGGATAAGTGCGTTCCCACTTCTTTAATAGACAACACACCTCCAGCTTATTTTTGTTGCATATGTTTTCCTTTAGCTGCTCCTGGGGGTGGGGGTGGGGAGGAAGCGTATTGATTTTCGAATTTGACAGTTGTCCCGTCTAACTCATTGGCACGACATTAGGGGATAAAACAACTAGTTTGAGCTGAAACGAGTTTCGAACTGTCTAAAGCATTCAGTTCAAACTCTTTTCTACTAGAAGCACAGGAACTCTATTTCGAAAATTTTGCAACCTGAGTATTGGGAAACTGAAATTACTGAAAGCTACTGTGGTTTTCCTGAAATATAAGGGTTCGAGGGGGGTGAGTGGGGTGGGGAGGAAGTAGGAGGACTAGTCTCTTGGGTAGTGGGAAGGCACGCAACTTATTGTAGGATTTACAGAAATGGTAAAGTTTAGGAAACATAGGCAGCAATAGTGTATATGTCGAAATGCAGGTGAAAACGATTTTTCCTAATAGTAAAATAGAATGAAAATGGAAGCGTCCACGTCATATTTTATGTAAAATTGTATTATCTTCTTTGCACTCTCCCATCCCCCGAACCACTGTATATAAAAAAACACAGGTACTCGCGGTGTCAAAAACATTTGAGAGTAATTCCGAAGGCTTGGCTTAAGTCTTCCGCGATTTTTCACTTTGCATATACCCCTCTCTTGGATCAATTTCCTTTGCCTGTTCCCCTACCTTCTTCCTCTTTGTTTCTTAAGTTACCTCCCCTTTTCTCCCCCTCCCCCTCCTCGCTCCCAATTGTATTTCCACCAAACTTTGGCTCTTAGTAGTTCCCAAAATCTTTCTGAACCTTCCCATTACACTGAATAATTGTTCAAACTCGATATTTTTCGACATATTTGCTACAAGGAAAAGACCTTCTGAGTCACTGAAAAAAAAATACCCAAACAAACAACCCAACAAGATTATGGACCTTTTTCTGACCAAAAAAAAAAAAAGCCTTCGAATTGGAAAATTCTTCGGCGACAGATATCATAGCTTGGAAGTGGAGAATAAAATCATCCTATCCTGAGTATTTACAGGAAAATAGAGCTCACAAATGGGCATTGGAAACTGAAGCTTTGCAATTAAAATATTTGAAGCTCTTAAAATTTACATATTGGGGGGATTTCTACTACAGGTGAAGTTTTTCTAATAAAGTTTATGCTTTTCTCATTTTGAAAAAGAAGCAATTGGTCTGTGCACTCTTTCTGAAGTCGCAGGGCTTCATATTATTCAGCATAGATCTCAATTAGCTTTCGTTGAATTGCTCAGTAGAGCAAAGATTTTGATGAAATGATCAGTGAACCTCTTAAACAGGTAACTGCAGACATTCCTAGACAATCCTCTTGGTCGTTATATGGTGTAGTTAAGTAAATCCTACGGTGGACCTCCTTTTTTTTTAATTGACTTGGGTGAAGAAGATCAAAAAAAATGCGAGGTCTAATATAAAGCCTCGCGTTTGTTTCATGACTTTACTTCGCCCCTCCCCCTTCTCAGATTTCCTCCATCACCTTCCATTCTTTGAAAGTTTAAAAGAGTTGTTTTATTTCATTTTTAAAGTTTTAATGAAAAGTCATTACCTAAACTTAAGTTGCTTTCGCGGTCACTGCGAAGAGATCAGTAGAACGTATCCCTAGATAAGACAACGCCTGTGGATGCGCACTCTATAGTGTGACACTGTATAAATCCATGCATGTAAATGTCCATCAAAGGGACAGATATTCAGTTATGCCCATGCCATATAGTATGCTTCGTTACATGACCACTGTCTATAAAAATATTTTAATACCTAAATACTGTTGTAAAAACAAAAGTTGCTTTTCTTCTCTATAATTAAATCTAATTTGTTAATTGTCTTTCCTCTTACAATGTTGTTTTCATCTTAAGAGGCGACATGTTATTATTTTGTCTGCTTAATAATATTATTTACAAATTAGAACTGTATTTTTACATTAATGGAAACATATAATTAGGTGTTTGATTTAATTTGTATCATTTATTCAGATAAAACAGAAAGCTTATCTGCAAGATTGATTTGACAAGGGGAAGAAGTTACGTCCAACTATTTTTTAAACGTCATATTTTATTAAAGCTAAGCGTTCCCAGATCCAGAAAAGACAGCTTTACACAAGGTGTATTTACTGTTTGTTATAATTGGTCTTTTTTTTCTGTCTTTCTTCTTTCATCAGCTTCTACAAAAAGAGTATTCAAATATTGAGGCTTTATTTTCAGTCCCTTTTCATTCCTTCTTTCAAGCCAAAGTTCCTTTCTTTTGCCCACTTTTCTCTTTACGGTCCTTCCTTCTTACAACTTTTGTTTTAAATTCTTAGGGTTAAATCGAGTACAATTTTATCTATTTAATGCTATAACGACTGACCACTAATTCGTTCTCACTTGAGCAAAGATATTACCATACTAATATTATTATTGGTAAGAAGAGGTAATTGATAACACCACCTGCCACTCTGTAGCAATCACGATGATAAATGTTTCCATCAGAGGCAAATCTGCGCTTGGTCTACCACAGTCTAACCCAAACAGCATGTCAAATGTCAATTATAAAGATGTTTTTTTTTCTATTACAATTTTTTTGGGGGACAATAGAAAACAACTAGCTGGGCCACCAGATTTATAGTATTGCTTTAAAGCATAAGGCTTTCCCACTCAAACATGCTGTTAGCTTTCCCTCTGAGAAATACCTTATTGTACTTAAATAAATATCAATGGAGACAGCCTAAATGCCCGGCCCACACTTGAGAAAACTCCAGTAGTCACCACTTTTGTTTCCTAACCTATTAAGCTAAATATAAGTCCACTGATAATTTTAATATAAAAGGCCATCTATATGCATGCTATATATATTTCCAAAGAAATTCTATACATATCAGTCTGTCAGCACCTGCAACAGACTGCTTTGTTAATAAAATGATTGAGAGAAGTGTTAACTTTACGTGGATCCATTCACCATGTATCATATAAGCATGTATATACTGTGTGTGTAATGTATATGGCTATGTATGATAGATGTAGGAGCACAGAAGTTATCCATCCATCTTTATACCTATGAATATAAATTATGTTAGGAATACGTCAACGATCATTGAAGTGTGCATGTGGGTGTGTGCTGAATATAAACTTGGGACCTCTATTTCAGTATATATGATTATATAAATGATGCTGTCAAGTTAAAAACTTTTATCCCCTGGCTACAGATATGCTCAAACGATTATTATTAGCTTGTATTAATAGATGCAGGCCTCAAAAGACGAAATCAGCTATTGATAATTGCAAGAAGTATACAGCAGCTACTGTATCGATCGGCTTGTCCCTTATTCCCCTGGTGTGGGAGAGATAAGAAGACACACTCTTTAGTGCAATATAATTTCTTTTGACCTATCTGCTTGCTACAGACTTATGATGAATAGCCAGAGTGGTTAAAGTCCTTTATCACGAAAGTTACCCCTTGATATAATATTGATTCTTTATAACTAGCTCCAAACACAAAAATCAAACTGTCCACTTGACCATCATCATCATCAATATCATCACAAAGGCTCTGGAATAAAGATCAGCCCGGCACTGAAAACGCTTTCTATAATCTTCCAAGCTAATCTTTATTTGCTGATGATGAAAAGGGAGAAAAAGGTGGTGGCATGGGGTGGGGGATGAATGGAATGTCATTTGAACAAACAAAAAAAATATTAGGCTAAGAGCGGCTCTTCTCATCCTCGAAAAAACAAAACACCACGTCTTCTCATCCTCGAAAAAACAAAACACCACGGTAGTGATGCTAGTTTCTCAAGCACATCTTATTCCCTACCCGTGGAGGGAATGAAGGAGTTCGAAGGCCCAGTGTCACATTTTAGTGGGGTCTACGGTGAGGGAAAACGGGTTGTGCTGGGTGCACCGTATTATGTAAGAAACAATCAAGGCAAAAAAAAAAAAAAAAAAAAGCCAGTCCCACAGCTTACTGCTCGCTCGAAATCAATACTAACAAGTCCTCTTCCCTCTTGTCTGGTTTCTCAGTTCCTCGAGGGGACATACACTAGCTATAGAGATAATTCATGCAAGAATGCTAGGTGAGCGTGGCTCTCAATCCGGGCGGGGGTTGGGGGGGGGGTGGGGTTGGACTGGAGGAGAGAAGAAGCTCGTGTGGACCTATCTATTGAAAAAGAATTGCAAGGATCGGATTCCCTCCCTGTACGGCGTCGAGAGGGAGCGGAGGGACAGACAGGGACACACATCAAAGGGAGAACATATAATTCATGTGCATTTTCCCTAAATTAAGGGTATTTCCTGCTTCCCTCCCCCACCTCCCAAGTGCCAGTCCGGCTTCTGCTTCGGGTTGCATTAGCAGGATCACCAGTAATTACAACTCTGTGTGTGTGTGTGTGTGTGTGTGTGTGTGTGTGTGTGTGTGTGTGTGTGTGTGTGTGTGCGTGCGCGCATTGGGAGCATGGAGATTGGGAAGGTGGGCGGTAGGACGTAAATTCCCCTTGGAGCAATCAAGAGCGGGAAAGGTTTCATTCCCTGCGAATGGTATGCTGGTCATATTTAATGGGGTAGTTAGGCTCGAGTTCTAGGCTGAACTGAAGTTTGTCGGTTTTTTCAGGAGCACAAGTATGGGTTAGGGGTTGGGTATAGGGGATAGCTTATGATCAGGACGACTAACTTTGATTCATGCCATGCTGACAGCCACTTCCTAGTTGTATTTACAGGCGTTAGAATTCACGCACTAACTCCCCCCTCCCCCCGCCCTAGTCTACCCCCTTCCCCTCCGCCTTCAAATGCTTCTCTCGGAAAAAGAAACCCAGACTAGGTCAGGATTCAAATGAAATAAATTATTGTACTGCCTCTTACTTTGCTCATATTCGAAATTTAAGTAAATTTGACCAAAGGCACCCCGCCCTCACCCTATCCAGGGTTATATATAGAGATAGTCAAAACCCCGACCCTCTCCCCCCTCCCCCCCATTTCTGAAATCATTAGATGCGAAAGACCAAGTGGGACGGAAAAAAAAAAAAACATGACCTATGTTATGGCCGAAGCCCTCCCGCTGTCCTCCCTTTTCCCTTCATTGCCCCCCCCCCCCAAACAGAAATCTTGGTTACATAATTGGACGGGGAATTTTAACACTCGATGTCATGTTTGTTTCTTTGAAAGCGCCAGTCCTGGAATTGCTACCCAAAGATGTATATTAAACAGCTAAGAAAGGCACTTCTCTGTAGGAGCCGGGCTCTCGGTTGCAGCTTTCCCCTCCTGTTTCCCCTGTCCCCGCTGCCTCTCCTTCTGTCCCTCTAGCTCGTCACCCTGCTGCTTCGCCTTATGGAGCTCCCAAGTGTGTTTTCCCATTGCTTTTTTTCAGCTAGGTTTCTCCCCCCACCGCCCACCCCAAGGTAGTTTTTTAATATAAGGGAAGGGGGCCGCGTAGGGAAGGGATGGGCGGGGAGGAGGGGAGGAGGGAGGGGTGAGTGTGTGTGTGTGTGTGTGTGTGTGTGTGTCTGTCTACGTGTGCGCGCGCGCACCCGCGGTCGTGTGTGTGTGTGTGTGTGTGTGTGTGTGTGTGTGTGTGTGTGTGTGCGCGCGCGCGCTCAGAGCTCTGGGGGAGGACTGGGGAGCGGGGAGGTAGGACACACCACTATCCCTTTCGGTCGGTTCAACTTAGTTCAACTTTGGCAACGCGAAAATCTCTCCTGCCTTTCTTCTGGTCTCCCAACCCGTCTCTCACGAGTGGCTGGCGAATAGGATCCACGGCCAACTTCCGCAGCCAAATCCGTGTGTCGAGGTCACCCACGCAGTGCTCGCCCAAAGTGGACGGACACCCAGGCTGCTGGGTTCCTTTGCCTTTAGGCAGTCCTCGCTGTGGGCGGGTTCAGGAGCTAGCGGAGAGGGCTAGGGAGCTCGCCCGACTGCCGCTTGCGTCCGGTGGTGGTGAGGCCGGGATGGTGGGGGGCTTTTTGTTTGAAAAATTCCTAGGGAAAGAAGAGGGAGATGCTCAATCTTCCAGCAAGAAGGAAGGATTTTGACGAATATATACTCAATGTACGTCCACTTCCACCTCTTTCCCCAGGGTTCTCTAGCACGCTCCTGCCTTCCTTTGCTAACATGGCCCGGGGCTTCATCGGGAACTGACCACAGGCGCCGAGACTCGAAGTTGCTGCTGCCGCAGCCCTTCAGAGGCAGCTTCCTCGGCCGCTGCCTGTGGCCGCTGCTTTAGGGGAGCGCAGCGGCTCCCACCCAGAGTTCGAACTCATTAAGGGTCATAGAGATGGCAGTGATTAGAGCTAGCGGCCGCGTGCACAATAGGAACCCAGAGCGGACGTCTGTCTACTCTCAGAGCAAAGCCACAGGCGGCAGCGGCAGCGGCGGCGGCGGCGGCGGCAGCGGCAGCAGCAGAACCAGCAAAGCATCATTATCTTCATCAGTAGCAGCTACTGATGCTCAGCAGCCCTCCCTTTTAGGTACTAGATGGGAGAGAGACTCTAAATCCCAGACGGTGGTGATTATTACTATAACAGTAACAACTTCCACTTAATTTTTTTTTAAACACAAGATTTACTCTTTACTCCTTTTGCAAATGCCACCGTGCTCAGACATATATCTCTATATCTCCCTTCCCCTTACAATATAGCCCCTGAAATAACGTGTTGGGTTTGATTTCAATTCTCAAATTTTATGATTCTTTGATTAAGGGTCTTTATACACATGGATCCTCTGTCTCTGCCACTCAGGGTGTCACTTTTAAGTTCTCTCATTTGGCTCCCTAAATTAGGGGAAAAGCATGCCTGTATATTTATAGCGGATTTTGTAGGTAGAAAGTTAAAGCTTTTTGTCACACTGACACAAAGCATCAAATCCATTTTCTAGCTATGTGAATTGTGTCATAGAAATATCCCTTCTGCATCTTCCTGATGACTTCCTGTGCAAATATGTGCACCCACATCCCTGTATTTTGTAGCCTCTTCCTCACTTGCTGAGACCCTTTGGGCATTCAGCTGATTGAGAAGAGTTGGAAAGATCACCAATGCTTCCAAAGAAACTTGATAAAATGAATGAATCTGGTGGTAAAATTTCCCCTAAATATTACTATTCTTTTTATCATAATTACAATTTTCTTTGAACCTGGACATTGTGAAAATGGATGAGGTGAGACACTCCGAGTTGCTCCCTTGTTCTGGTGGTTTCTGGAGAGGTATCTCAAGGTATTTTAGCACTTGAAAGGTAGACAAAGCTGATCAAAGTGCAGCTTTTCCTCAAAGAGGAATATCTTCACTATGAGCTAATGTCGCATGCTATTGAACTTACAAAAACACATTCATGCTTTCCTTGGCAGGCCCAGGAGGAGGGGATGGCTAACAAAAGTCATATAGATTAGAATCAATTCACCTTATCTGGTAACAAAAAATAACATCATGTCAGCAGTGTGAACATCCGAACATTAAGTGACACAATATGATTTGATTAGTTGAATACATAATCAAGTATGCCCAGACATATAGGTCACCTGCTTACACAGGCGATTACTCAGCTTATTTACAGGGGCCTGGAGGAAAGAAGGTTTCTCTGTTGTTATACTAGTGAAACATGAAAAGAAAAAAAAATCACTTATTCCTGGGGCTGAAGTGTTTACATTGGCTATTCTCTATCTTATAGCTGAATTTGCTTATGTGCAGCTTTCTCCTAGTGATCTTTAATTTAATAGATTTAGTATATTATGGCATGTGCCAAACATAGGTTTGATTTGCAAAAATCTGCCTATTTGTCTGAAAAAAAATGGACAGGAGTGTAAGGGCCCCTTAATGAAAGAAACTTATGTAGCAAGACAATGACAATGTCCCTTTTAGCTGTGGAGGATGCATGATTTCTAATGAGTCTTTTGGAACTGAAAGAAACCAGTTTCCTTGAAATCAGGGAGTTTTTTTTCCCCAAAGTCTTTTATGCTTTGACCACCATATAGATGGCTGACAGCTTTGAATAAGGTCTGGAATTGTTTGAACTTTGTGGATTCAATGAGAACCTAATCCCTTTTAAAGGTTGTTTTACAGGTATGCCTTCTTTTAAGACAAGTCCATAAAAATCTGAATTCTCAAAGTAGATAATTTAAGGGCTAATTATGTGCTTTTAAAAAAAAGGTTCTTCCTCCCTCTTTTTAGAATTTATAACAGGTTCCCTTTAAATAGATAGTTCTCCGAAAGTATTTAAAATGATTAAGTTTTTAAAAATTTCATAAAGCTTTCCAGGAAAAATACAATTTAGGATCAGAGATTTAGAGTTAGAAGGGACCTCAGAGGCTTCTCACCTTCATTTAAAAAAGGAAGAAATGGAGGATCACAAAAGTCAAAGGATCTGCCCAGATTCATAGGATCAGAGGGGAAATTTGAACCCAGGCCTTTCTGACTCGAGGGCCAATATTCATTCCACTACATCATAGTGTTTCTCAGCTGAAAAAGAAATAAAAAGCACTAGTTTAGGTTAAAGAGACTGGGTTTGAATGCTCACTATGCCATTTACTGACAGTATGATCTGGACCAGTGAACAGTATGACAGTGTAAGTAGTATAAACCTCATCTTCTTCATCTATAAAATGGAGAAAATATCTGTCCTGTTTCTCTCATAGAGTTCTTGTGATTACTAAATGAAATAATAGAACATAGAGGGCTAGGACTAGCAGTTAGCCTCAAGATTATCTAGCAGATTCTCCTTATTTTGAGATGAGGAAGCCGAAGCTCAGAAAGGTGGAATTACTCAAGGTCATGTAGCAAAATCTGAACTCCTGATCCTCTGTCCTTTCTATCATACCATGTTATCTCTATAATAGGGATAAATGTGCTTTTCAAACTGTCAAGTTTTATACATGAGGAACCTGAACAAGGTATTATTCAAATCATTGTGCTAATGACAAATTCTCCATTTCTCTTTAAGAATGGAGAGGCTGTCAAATACTACAAAACTTGTTGCAGTAGTTATTTATCTCTTATCACACCAGGATGAAACACTTACCTATCCATTCATCTTTTAAGACTATTCGTTGCCCCTATCTTGGGAAAGAAAAAGGGATGGGGATTATTAGGAAGCTTTGTAGTAGACTTTTATTAAATAAAATCTGCCTCTGGGGTCCTGGGAGAAGAATTTTGACTGGAGGAGGGAGTCTAGCCAATGAAAGAGCCAGAAATAATAATAAAAAGGCAATAATAATAAGAGGGAAAACTTACAGGCTGGAGCCAGTATGTAGAAGACAAAATGAGGCAGAAATATGAGACCCTGGAAGCAAAGAATAGAGGGGATATGATCTTGAAACCAGAGAGAGGATGATGGTACAACTGATGCTCAGAAAGGCACTTGGCTGTGAAAGGAGAGAAGGGAAAAAGAGAAGGGAGAGGGTGATGAACTGACAGTTGTTTGGATCAGAGAGAACTGGGCATAGGGCTCTAGAGAAGGTGAGAACATTGAAAAAGAAATCAGATGGGGGAAGAAGAAAGGTTATGGCAAAGTTTAAGGAAAGCAAAAGGAAAGTCTTCATTCTACCACAGGAGAGGAACTAAAGCCAAACTTAAATCTTGGAGTTAAAGATATTTGAGGGAAAAAGAAGCATCACAATATAAACAGATAATCATTTTTTAAAGATATATCATAAAGTGTTTCATTATGGCAGGATATGTTTATGCCACAAATTTAGTTAAGTAATGTTTCTAAGGTACAAACTATCTTTCTCCCACTCTAACAGAGACATTCTACAGCAAAGATTTTATCCTTGTTTCCTGACATCAGTGTTATAAACCAATTCTCCTGTTTATAATGAAGCAATAAAACATTAGATGTCCTTTGCTAAATAAATTTTCAATGGGGAAAAATACTACATATCAATCAGTCAATAAACACTTATTAAATACCTTCTATGTGCCAGGCACTGTGCAAACACTAGAAAAGACAGGCAAAAGACAGTCCTTGTCCTCAAGGAGCTTACAATATGCAAGCAAACATATACAAAGCAAACTATGTTTAAGATAAATATTTTATTATTAGGATAAATAATTAAAAGAGGAGAAATACTGGAATTAAGAGGGATCAGGGAAAGCTTCCTATGGAAGGTAGGATTTTAATTGGGACTTAAAGGAAGCCAGGGAAGTCAGTAGTAGGAGTGGAAGAAGGAGAGCATTCCAAGCATGCAGAATAGTCAGAGAAATTGCTTGGAGCTGAGAGATATGGAGGATCTTGTTTGTAGAACAGCCACTGTATTGAGGAGTAGGTGTTGGGAAGTAAGGTATAAGAGGACTGGAAAGGTGGGGAGGTGGGAGAAGGCTAGATTATGAAGGGCTTTGAATGGCAAGCAGCATTTTGTATTTGCTCTTGTAGATAATAGGAAGCCACTGGAGTTTATTGAATTCAGGGTGAGATATGATCAGGCCTGTGTTTTAGAAAAATCTCTTTAGTTATTGAATAGAAAATGAATTGGAGTGGGGAGATAACTTGAAGTAGGCAGATCAACCAGTAGGCTATTGCAATAATCAAGGCATGAGATAATGAGGCCCTGCACTAGAGTGGTGACTATGTCACAGGAAGGAAGGGGGCATATTTGGGAGATATTGTAAATGTGAAATTTGCAACAGCTTGGATATGGAGTAGTGGTGCTGAAGATGACAGATAAGGAAAAATTCAGGATGATTCCTAAGTTGCAAGCTTGAGCTGGGGAGGATGGTGTCGCCCTCTACAGTAATAGGGACAGTAGGAGAAGCGTTTAAGGGGAAAAATAATGAATTCTATTTTTTGACATATTGAATTTAAGATGCCTAACGGACATCCAATTTGAAATATCTGAAAGGAAGTTAGAAATGCTAGATTGGAGATGAGCAGAGATATTAGGGCAGAAAGGGTAGATTTGAAAATCAAAAAAAACTCCCTGATTTCAAGGAAACTGGTTTCTTTCAGTTCCAAATTAGGGCAATTAAATCCATGGGAACCAATGAGATCACCAAGTGAAGTAGTATAGAAGGAGATGAGAAGAGGGCCCAGGACAGAACTCTGAGGGACATCCATGGTTAGAGCACATGATCTGGAGGAGGATCCAGCAAAGAAGACAGAGGAGTAGTCAGATAGGTAGAAAGAAAACCAGAAGAGAGTGATGTCCTTGAAAACTAGAGAGAAGAGGGGGAGAGTGTGATAACCAGTGTCAAAGACTGCAGACAGGTCGAGGAGAGTGAGGATTGAGAAAAGGTCATTGGATTTGGCAACTAAGAGATCATTAAAGACTTTGGAAAAAGCAGTTTCAGTGGAGTGATAAGGTCAGAAGCCAGATGGGAAGGGGTTAAGAAGAGAATGAGAGGGGGCAGAGCCAAAGTGGTGGCTGGAAAGCAGGGACTTGTGTGAGTTCCCCCCAGGGTCCCTCCAAACACCTATAAAATGGCTCTGAACAAATTCTAGAACTGCAGAACCCACAAAATAGCAGAGGGAAGCAGGGCTCCAGCCCAGCCTGGATGGTTGTGGGGAAAGGTCTATCGCATGGACCTGAGAGCAGAACCCAGTGTGGGTTGTGTGGACCAACCAGGCAGGGAGTTGGGCAGAATGGGCCCTAGTGCCTTGAATCAGTGAATTGTGGCAATTACCAGACTTCTCAACTCATAAACACCAAAAACAACAGAGAAGGTTAGGGGGAAAAGCTGCTGGGGACAGGCTGAAAAGAGTTCGAGGTTTGGCCACCCCCCAGGGGCAGCGGAGGTGGGGCAGCTACAGAATTACAGCTGCAGTTGCTTCCTGCCCCAGGCCCACCTGGTGGGAGGAATTAAGTGATGGATCTGAGCAGGTGCAGAGCCTGCTTAGATCTGAGTCCAGTCCAAGTTGGGGGTTCTTGGGGGAGGAGGAGTGCTGGTGTGGCAGAGCTTGCTGTGTAGCTCTGAAAACAACAGCACAGCCCCTAAACCTTGGGACAAAGTACTCTATACTCTACAAGCAGTCATACCCTGACAAAAAACTCAAGGGGCAAGTAAGTTGACTGGGAACATGCCCAGGCAGCGAAAATGGTCTCAGATTCAGACTCAGACTTTGGAATTTTTCTTTGGTGACAAAGAAGACCAAAACATACAGCATGAAGAAGTCAGCAAAGTCAAAGAGCCTACATCAAAGGCTTCCAAGAAAAACATGAACTGTTCTTAGGCCATGGAAGAGCTCAAAAAGGATTTGGAAAAGCAAGTTAGAGAAGTAGAGGAAAAATTGGGAAGAGAAATGAGAGCGATGCTAGAAAATCATGAAAAACAAGTCAATGACTTGCTAAAGGAGACCTCCAAAAATACTGAAGAAAATAACACCTTAAAAAATAGACTAACTCAAATGGCAAAAGAGCTCCAAAAAGTTAAATAGGAGAAGAATGCCTTGAAAGGCAGAATTAGCCAAATGGAAAAAGAGGTCCAAAAGACCACTGAAGAAAATACTACCCTAAAAATTAGAATGGAGCAAGTGGAAGCTAGTGACTTGATGAGAAATCAAGATATTATAAAACAACTAAAGGAATGAAAAAGTGGAAGACAATGTGAAATATCTCATTGGAAAAACCAGTGACCTGGAAAATAGATCCAGGAAAGATAATTTTAAAATTATTGGACTACCTGAAAGCCATGATCAAAAAAAGAACCTAGATGTCATCTTTCAAGAAATTATCAAAGAGAACTGCCCTGATATTCTAGAGCCACAGGGCAAAATTGAAATTAAAAGAATCCACCGATTGCCTGCTCAAAAAGATCTCAAAAAGAAAACTCCTAGGAATACTGTTGCCGAATTCCAGAGCTCCCAGATCAAGGAGAAAATACTGCAAGCAGCCAGAAAGAACCAATTTGAATATTGTGGAAACACAATCTGGATAACATAAGATCTAGCAGCTTCTACACTAAGAGACCGAAGGGCTTGGAATATGATATTCGGAGGTCAAAGGAGCTAGGATTAAAACCAAGAATCACCTACCCAGCAAAACTGAGTATCATGCTCCAAGGCAAAATATGGATTTTCAATAAAACAGAGGACTTTCAAGCTTTCTCAGTGAAAAGACCAGAGCTGCATAGAAAATTTGACTTTCAAACACAAGAATCAAGAGAAGCATGAAAAGGTAAACAAGAAAGAGAAATCATAAGGGACTTACTAAAGTTGAACTGCTTTGTTTACATTCCTACATGGAAAGATGATGTGTATAATACATAAGACCTCAGTATTAGAGTAGCTGAAGGGAATATACATATAGAGAGAGACGGAGGGCACAGGGTGAGTTGAATATGAAGGGATGATATCTAAAAAATTAAAATCAAATTAAGGGTTGAGAGAAGAATATATTGAGAGAGGGAGAAAGGGAGAGATAGAATGGGGTAAATTATCTCACATAAAAGTGGTGAGAAAAAGCAGTTCTGTAGGAAGTGAAGAGGGGGCAGGTGAGGGGGAATGAGTTAATCTTGCTCTCATTGGATTTGACCCAAGGAGAGAATAACATACACACTCAATTGGGCATCTTACGCCACAGGAAAGAAGAAGGAAGGAGATAAAAAAGGGGAGACAATAGAAGGCAGGGCAGATAGGGGGAGGAGGTAAGCAAAAGCAAACACTTTCGAAAAGGGACAGGGCCAAGGGAGAAGATTGAATAAAGGGGGATAGGATAGGAAGGAACAAAATGCAGTTAGTCTTTCAAAACATGAGAATTGTGGAAGGGTTTTACATAATGATACGCATGTGGCCTATGTTGAATTGCTTGCCTTCTCAGGGAGGGTGTGTTGGGAGAGAAGAGGGGAGAGAATTTGGAACTCAAATTTTTAAAAGCAAACGTTCAAAAAAAAGTTTTTGCATGCAACTAAGAAATAAGATATACAGGCAATGGGGCATAAAAATCTATCTTGCCCTACAAGAAAGTAAGGGAAAAGGGGATGGGGAGAGTGGGTGACAGAGGGGAGGGCTGACCGGAGAACGGGGCAATCAGAATGGGGAGGGTAGAAATGGGGAGAAAATTTGTAGTTCAAACTCTTGTGAAAATCAATGCTGAAAACTAAAAATATTAAATAAATAAATAAATAAATAATAGAAAAAAATTAAAAAAAAAGAAGAGAGTGAGAGGAGAAGAAGTGGAGACATGTATTGTAGATTGCCTTTTCGAAGAGTTTAGCTGCAAAGGAGAGAAGAGATAAAGGACTATAGCTAACAGGGATGTAAAGGTAGAGTTGGAGTTTTTTTTTCAGTATAAGGGAGACATGAGGATGTTTGTAGGAAATGAGCCGGTAGAGAAGGAGAGCCTGAAAATGAGTGAAGAAGCGGGGATGACAATAGGAGCAATCTGTTGGAAGAGATGATATAGAATGTGACTGATTGAACAACTAGAGGGGTTGGTTTTGGTAAAGACTAAAGCCATTTCATCATGTGAAACAAGGTGTGAAGGAGGAGATTGTGGCAGAAGGCACCTGAGTGTTATTAGATGAGGAAGAGGGGACATGAGAGAGCTCATGGAGAGTGATCTCAATTTTTTTCTGTACAATATAAGGCAAGTCTCTCAGCCTAGAGAGTGAAGGGAGGGGAAGCTTTGGGAGGTTTGAGGAAGAATGAAAATATTTGGGAGAGTTTCTTTGGATAATGGGATAGTGAATCGATAAGGGTGATACAATAGGATTGCCTAGCAGCGGTGAAAGCTCAGATGAGGTTGTGTAACATAAAATTTAGCAGTCTCAGAATGGTTGTGTGATTTTCTCTACCTTCATTCAGTGGTACGTGTGTAGGCTCAAAGGCGATAAATGGTGGGAGAGATCCAAGCATACGCCACTCAGTGGAAGTGATCATTCTCCTTTCCATGATTATCCTTGCTGATAAAGATTCACAGAATTCTTTTTACAATAGCCATCTGAGGTAGGTAGGTCAAGAATTACATGAGTACGAGAAGATTAAAACTCAGATTCTAACAGTTGTATACTGGTAAATGTTTAACAACTGGCCTTCTGAAAAAAAAACCATTGTACACAGGATGCGTTTTTAAGTTTAATATGCATTATTAACACTTTCTCCATTACTTTCTTATGTCTAGACAATCAACAAAACAATAAATGAAGCCCTGACTTGTAGCATTTGCCAATTTGCAAGATGTAAATGCTCATACTTGAAGTTAGCAGTCAGCTCTCCAGAGCTGGTGTGAGCTAGCATCAGCTGAGAGTTAAATCTAGGCTTCCTAATTCCAAATTCCATTCTCTTTCCCCTAGTATTTTCCTTAAAACTGTCCTGTGCTATGGACAGAGTACTACCATTTCCACAGATAAAGAAATTGAAACTCACAACATATGTACTTTTGTATTTTCTCAAAATGGATGCATATTTTTGTTTTCACAAAACAATGTCCCATGCAATATAGCGCAAGAATATATTCTATTATGTATTATTTCTTGTTTGTAAGTCCAGTATCCACCAAAAGAATGTAAGCTCCCTGAAGTCAGGAACTATGTCTTTTAATTCCCTTGTATTCTTCACAGGTCCTGCTTAGCATCACGCTGGGAATATAGGAGATGATGTTGTCTAACTGATACACTCGTAATACAGTTAATGAAATCCTGATACCTAACAAGTTTTTCCCTCTACATCTCTTTTTCATTTTGAACTCTCTATTCTGCTTTGCATATTTCCCTTGGCTTTTACAAAATGGTTTTATTTTGAAATAAAAATCAATCAATCATCCAAGCAATCATCCAGTCAGCAAGCGTTTATTAAGCACAAAAGAGGTAGTCATTGTCCACTTGGCTCATCATAGAAGGTCAGATAATATTGGACTTGGAAGGAACTGACGCTCACTTGGTACAACTTCCTCATTTTGCAGATGTGCAAAATGGGATCCCCAGAGGTTCAGTGACTTGCCCAAGTTCCCATAACCAGCTAGCACTGGAATTTGGAACTAGAGCCAAAATGTTCTGAATTTCAGCTCAGTGCTCCCTTCATGACAACATTGCACTCTGCAGCCATCTATGTCCACCTGCTCTTAGCACCAATAGATAATGATAGCATAGTACAAGCATTGATTAGCATGTGGGATATTCATTTTTTACTAATAGGCAACCTCATATTAATATCCAGATGGTTTTTATGCTTTATGCACCCCAGTATAACTGGACTACTCATTTCCACCCAACTTGTCCTGCTCTATTCTTTGCTCATTTGATCTCCTATGCTTGGGACACCCTCCCCACCTCTCCATCTCTGCCTTTTGAAAGCCCATTCATAAAGTCTTTCTTCAATCTTCCAAATGGCATTTTAACCTCTCCTATTAATTTCTATTATAGGAACCTCAACTTTACTAGAGAGTACTGGCCAAATGTAGAGAATTTATCAGCCAATGTTAAGTACTCTCCCATTGAATCTTTTTGAGAACTGGGAAGATTTAAGGCAGCAAAAACAAGATAATAGTATCTTTGCCTTCCATTCTGAATGCCTTCCACTATATTTTATGCAAGATGCCACATCAGTGTGTAATATCTTTGCAGTGGTGCCCACTGTCTCTCTCCATTGCCTTAAGGTTGCCTAAAGTGTTGATCGGTTCTTTAAAGATCACTGGGTTCAATGATTCAAAGCCAAGTAGCATCACTAGGAGAATATTGGTGATAGAAATGTGAGTATTCATGTCAGGTAGCAGCTTGGGATCATTGAAAGAGCTGCTTAATTTCTCAAATTCAATCCAGCCTGCACTCCTCCTCCTATTCAATTCTGAGCTAAGCTCATTGTCCATTTGCATTGCCTGTACAAAATATATGGACTGATGGACTAACTCAATGGGCTACCCATTCAATTGAATCTATTTGTATCATCAGTGACAATGGGACCATTACCTTTCTACTCTAATGCCTCAGAACTTGACTGCTATGGGTAGAAATGGAAATGACACTTATCAGGTCAGGTAGGAAAATAGTATAGTATACTAGAAAGATCAATGGACTTGTAATCAGGAATCCCTAGGTTAAGATGTTGCCTATGATACTTCCTAGCTATGTGAACATGGCAAGCCACTTAACTTCTCTGATTTCAGTTTGGTAACTGTAGTACTACACTTCATTGTGGGATGGAGGTGACCTTCAGTTTTCAAATCTAAACTCTGGCACATTCTACCATGTTGGAAAGACTTCAAGTATGGCAACAGATCAAGTCTGTTTTCTGAGATCCAGACTAGCTGACCATGGAGGAGCACATCACCAATAGAATGGCCATCTGGTGATGACTTCTTTTTTGGCCTGGCAACCCATGAAGCAAAGGGAAAAGAAGAAATGGCCTTCTATCCTGTGCAACCTATCTCCACTTCCGCAAAGATGTAGCAGAGTGCTAAGAATTATAGAGTTTTTAGATGATCTATAAACTTAAATTTGAAAATTGGTACTCCAAATGTAAGATCCTTATCGAATGACCGAGTTGTAGGGGTTGAATCATACCAATTTTGATGTCCTTGTTATAAAAAAAACAGAAGAAAGAAGTTGTAGTTAAATGGAACACTGGTGCCGAAGTATTTTTTCTTAGGCAGGCAAAAAAGTAGTTGGTAGAGTGGGTTTTATAGTATATTGAAACATAAGAAAATTTCTTGGAATATTTGGTCAGCATGTATTGCAAAGCAGAGTTGGCATTTGTAGAAAGATCACCATGAAAATAATTGTAGCTTCTGCACCATCTAGGCTGAAGCATTTCTGCAAAGAATCTGATAAGATTATCCAAATCCAATCAACACACACTCTGATACTTGCTCTTATAGTGCAAAGGTGAGAGAGTGTGAAGATGGAAAGAAATATATAGGAAAACATGATTCAGGAAGGAGGAATGGGAGAGACCAAAGACTTATAGGTTATAAATTAGCCTCATGCTTCTATATCTAGAAAAAAATTGATAGGTATTGGTCTTAGTGATTACCAAATAACCACATAAAGAATGAAATAGAAAATGGTGTCAGGAAAGTAGGGACTCACTTAGGGTCTCCCCCAAATCCTTCCAAACACCTGTAAAAATGGCTTGGAACAAATTCTAGAGCTACAGAACCCATGAAATAACAGAGGGAAGCAGGGTTCCAGCCCAAGACAGCCTGGATGGTGGCTGGGAAGGGTCTATCACACTGTGCTGGGAGCAGAACCGTGTGGGCTGCACCAGGACAGACCAGGCACTGAGGAGATGGGGCAGAGCAAGCCATAGGGCCCTGAATCACTGAGCTGTGACAGCTACCAGACTTCTCAAGACACAAATGCCAAAGACAACTTAGCGGGTCAGTGGGAAAACTGCTGGATTGGGGTGATAGGAGTGTGTGGTCGACCCCAGCCCTGGGGGCCAGTGGAGGTGGTGCAGTGCCAAGGCTGCCTCAGCAGGAAGCTCCTGCAGCTGCTTCCAGAGCTCTGCTGTGGTTGCTTCTGGCCCCAGGCCTGGTGGAAGGAATCAAGTGGTGGATCAGAGTGGGAGTGCAGAGAGCACTTTGCTGGCACAGAGGCATAGTTCTCTCGCTTTGTCCTGCTCTGGGTGATGGTCCTGGTTGGTGGTTCTTGATGGAGGAGTGCTGGTGTGGCAGAGCTTGCTGTGTAGAAGTAGCTCAGAAAATAGCAGCACAATGCCCCAAAGCTTGGGACAAAGCACTCGCCATTCTGAAGCCAGTCATACCCTGACAAAAACCTAAAGGATCAAGTAGTTGGCTGGGAACAAAGCCAGGCAGCAAAAACAAACTTAGACTATTGAATCATTCTTTGGTGACAAAGAAGATCAAAACGGACAGCCACAAGAAGTCAAAAAAGTCAAAGAGCCCACATCAAAAGCCTCCAAGAAAAATGTGAAATTGTCTCAGGCCATGGAAGAACTCAAAAAGGATTTAGGAAGGCAAGTAAGAGAAGTAAAGGAAAAATTGGAAAGAGAAATGAGAGTGATGCAAGAAAATCATGAAAAACAAGTCAACGACTTGCTAAAGGAGACCCCCAAAATAATGAAATAACACCTTGAAAAATAGACTAACACAAATGACAAAAGAGCTCCAAAAAGCCAATGAGGAGAAGAATGCCTTAAAAGGAAGAATTAGCCAGATGGAAAAGGAGGTCCAAAAGACCACTGAAGAAAATACTACCTTAAAAATTAGAATGGACCAAGTGGAAGCTAGTGACTTTATGAGAAATCAAGAAATTATAAAACAGAACCAAAAGGCAATGTGAAATATCTCATTGGAAAAACCACTGACCTGGAGAATAGATCCAGGAGAGATAACTTAAAAATTATTGGACTACCTGAAAGCCATGATCAAAAAAAAAAAGCCCAGAAAACATCTTTAAAGAAATGATCAAGGACAACTGCACTGATATTCTAGAACCAGAGGGTAAAATAGAAATTGAAAGAATCCACTGATCACCTCTTGAAAGAGATCCCAAAAAGAAATCCTAGGAATATTGTAGCCAAATTCCAGAGCTCCCAGGTCAAGGAGAAAATATTGCAAGCAGCCAGAAAGAAACAATTTGAGTATTGTGGAAACACAACCAGGATAATACAATATCTAGTAGCTTCTACATTAAGAGATTGAAGGGATTGGAATATGATATTTTAGAGATCAAAGGAGCTAGGATTAAAACAAAGAATCACCTCCCAGCAAAAATGAGTATAACACTCCATGACAAAATATGGATTTTCATTATAATAGAGGACTTCCAAGCATTCTTGAAAAAGAAAAGCCAGAGCCGAAGAGAAAATTTGACTTTCAAATACAAGAATCAAGAGAAGCATAAAAAGGTAAACAGGAAAGAGAAATTATAAGGGACTTACCAAAATTGAACTGTTTTGGTTACATTCCTACATGGAAAGGTGATATTTGTAGCTCATGAAACCTTTCTAAACCTTTCTAATAAGGGTAGTTGAAGGGAATATATATATATATATATATATATATATACATGTATGTATATATATATGTGTGTGTGTGTGTATATATATATATATAAAACATATATATATATATACATACATATATATGTATATAGACAAAGGGCACTGGGTCAGTTGAATCTGAAGGGATGATATCTAAAAATAAATAAATAAATGCAATTAAGGGGTGAGAGAGAAATATGTTGGGAGAAGGAGAAAGAGAGAGATAGAGTGGGGTAAATTATCTCACATAAAAGTGGCAAGAAAAAGCAGTTCTACTGGAAGGGAAGCAGGGGCAGGTGAAAGGGAATGAATGAATCTTGCTCTCATCAAATTTGACTTAAGGAGGGAATAACATACATACTCAATTGGGTATCTTACTCTACAGGAAATTAGGGAAGAAAGGGATAAGAGAGAGAGGATGATAGAAGGGAGGGCAGAGCAGTGAAGGAGGTAGTCAAAAGCAAACACTTTTGAAAAGGGCCAGGGTCAAGGGGATAAAATTGAATAAAGGAGGACAGCATAGGATGGAGGAAAATATAGTTAGTCTTTTACAACATGACTGTTATGCAAGTGTTTTGCACAATGATACTTGTGTGGCCTATGTTGAATTGCTTGTCTTCTGAAGGAGGGTGGGTGGGGAGGGAAGAAGGGAGAAAATTTGGAACTCAAAGTTCTAAAAACAAATGCTCAAAAAAAAGTTTTTTTACATGCAACTGGGAGATAAGATATATAAGCAATGGGGTAGAGAAACTATCTTGCCCTACAAGAAAGTAAGGGGAAAGGGAATGGGGGTGAGTGGGGTGACAGAAGGGAGGGCTGACTGGGGAGCGGGGCAATCAGAATATATGCCATCTTGGAGTGGGGGGGGGAGCGTAGAAATGGAGAGAAAATGTGTAATTCAAGCTTATGGAAATCAATGCTGAAAACTAAAAAATATTAAATAAAGAAATAGAAAGATAAAAAAGAATGAAATAGTTTATATATTAACAGATAGGAAAAGACTTGCTATTGATGTATGTTATAACTTAGTCAGCTGCCTTTCTTCAGTGAGACAATTGATTCATCAGAGCAAAGATCATGATTAGTTAAAAAAAACAAGAAGGAAGAATAAATAAGAAAAAAAAGTAACAAAATTGAAATACTTTAACTCTGATCAATTTGAAGAAGTAATTGAAAATAAAAAATTAGAATAGAAATGAAAAAATAAATAAAATTAACATTCGCATAGATTACAATATTTCTTTTATAAGTTTAACCAGTGTAAATTAGATGTTATAATTATGTGACCAAAAAAGGCTGGAAAGAACCTTAATCAGCAAATATCTGACTTACTTGCTAAATAGAGAGAGGTGACTCACAAAGGCAATGGCAGCTTAGAATATAAACTAATTTATAAAATCTTACGAGGATGATAGACAATTAAGAGCTGTTTTGTCTCATAAAACATAGAAAAGAAGCAGAGGATAAAACTAGGTTGAAGAAAGTTTAGCAAGATCTCCAAGTAAGCAAAGTCATCCCAAGGGTGTTTAAGAATGAAACGGGTACAAGAACTACAAATAGAAGAAAAATGGAAAAGATTTGCAAAAAATCATCATGATGAACCATTTTTTTTCCATCAAAGTCTCTGTAACAAATCACAGTCTTGGTTGTGCTTATAGAGGAAATAGAAATGGCACTAAAGCAAACAAAGCTGGGAAAAGCAACTGGAATGGAACATACATTCATTAATGTATATTTACATATATATATTTATATATACATCTATATTTATGTATGATATGTGCTGGAAGTAACATACTTGTGAGTATGTTGAGAGACTGATATATAAGGTTTATGAAGGAGGGAAGGGTACCAAAGACATGGAAAAAAATCTTGGATCTTATTAATAACAAAAGAAGGCAAATGAAAGAATATCAATAATTATTGATCTACATGCTTAATCTCCCATCTATACAAAATCTTTATAAGAGTCATCTATAACTGAATCAAGAACATTCTCAATGAGAGTATTAGTGGAAAGCAATCAGGCTTTCACAAGCAATATTCCATAAAGTACCATAACTTTACAATTACATAATGGGAAGATATAGAGAATATAAGATCCCATTGGACTTACTGTTTTTATTTTATTTATCTTACAAAAAAGTTTTGATTTGGTGGAATAAAGCATTACTTAACAGGCTCTCTTACAATAAATTGTCTGCTATTTCATATCAAATTAAGATTCTTTGGAAGATAAAATGATAGAAACAGTTGAGTTCAAAGACCCTTCAACAGTAAATATCAAGCAAGAGATGAAACAAGAAGTTGTATATTTGCAAAAAGTTTTTGCCATTACAATGGAAGAGATGCAATGCAGAGTCCATGTGGAAGAGGGATTCTCTGTGGATTGTGAGGCCCTCTTGATGCTTCTTTTTATAAATGATAATGTGATAATGGCATTAAAGACCCAGGACAATGCAGAGACTCCTGGATGTAATCTATAATCACTCAAAGACGTTTGGATTAGCCATCCATGCAAGAAAGACCAAATAGATGAAGGATGTCTATTACTCAGATTTCAACACACATATATATTTGGGAGATACAGGACAGACGGACAATAAGTTGGTCCCAGAGTTGACTAGAAGGAGTAGGGTGGGCTAGAATAATTTTGCACGAAAGCACAGGACCATCTTTTCAATTCTAACATTCTACCAATGTTGTTATATGGGAAGGAGATGTGGAATATTATTGCTTCTGAAGAACTAAAATTAAGTATCACAGTGAGATTAATAGAATGGTGGGTGTGAGCAGGGTGGAACATATAACTGTTGAGGAATTTTTAAGAAGAGTATGAATAAAGGATGTCATCAAGGAATTCTGTGATAAGAAGAGGAGAGTCAGGAAAACCTGAGTTCAAATCTCTTCTCTGGCACTTTCTAGTTATATGACTCTGGGAAAATTATGCAACCTCCCTGGCCCTCAGTTTTCTCATTTGTGAAATGGCAATAATAATAACTAGCACAATACACAGTGTTACCATGAGGATCAAATGAAGTGATATAAGAGAGCACTTTAAAAAACCTAAAAACAGTAAATACAGTCATTATTGTTTTTAATATCACTGGTCAGACTAATGCTGATTGACAACTCTGCCAGCTAGTGACGTTGCTGAAAAGTGAGAAAGGGCATGATTTTCATCCCCAAATTTTTATGTGCTTTTTGACCATTTGTGAGGCCTGATTTGTACAAAATCTGTGCTCAAGGATGCTGAAATAGAGAGATCTAATGTTGAAACTATTCCTGATTTTGAAAACATTTTTAGTGGTTAGCACTGAGAAAATGACATTTTGTTTTTTAGCATGCTTCCCAATTTATGACGTAATAGTAAGGGCCTTCCCCATTTCTTCTGTAATGCCTTCTGACAATGGCTCTTTCTGTGCAAAACAAAGTGGCAATACTGATGACTTTCTCTGTGTCTGGCAGTGAAATATATAAATTGTGTTTTTTCCTTAGACAAAATAATAAAATACCACCTTTGCATGGTGAACATTTACTTAAGGAGTGCAGCATTGTGGTGTAAAAAATCTCTTCCATTTTGTTTAAGAAGTAATTTCACTGTTTGGACCTTTGTTTCCAGATAGGATGAAATTCTGGGCTGCAACTATTCTCAGCCTTCTTTGTGGAGATAAAGGTATTATGAATATAGTCTTCTTGGGCTGGACACATTCAGGATGTAGAGAGCTTTGCCAATCTTGCATACATGTTTTTATTTACATAATTACTAGATTTTATGAGTGAGCAACTTCCACTTGGTGCTAACTTATAAGAATATTTACTGTTTTAAGAAACATAGTTTGGCCCTATCTTGGGAGTAGCATGAGGGAAGGGTAGGTAAGCTTAAGAGCTTCACAGATCCTGAATCCAGAGAGGGGGCAATGGGGTGAAGGGGATGGAATTTGGATCACAGGGATTTAGAGCTGGAAGGAGCAATAGAGGTTATCTAGTTCAGTATCCTCCTTTTTCAGATGAAGGAACTGAGGCCAGATAGGTTGTGGAGTCAGAAGGCTTGAGTGTGAATCACCTAATGTCACTTCTTAGTTGGGCATCCTTGGGTAAATCTTTTAACTTTTGTGGCACTCAGTTTCCTTATCAGAGACAGTTAGGTGGTACAGTGGTTAGGAAGCTGTGCCTGGTGTCAGAAATACTTCAGTTCCAATTTGATCTCAAACGCTTGTTAGCTATGTGCTAATTATTAGTTTACTAGCTAGGCATGCCACTTAACCTCTGTCTGCCTTAGTTTCCTCAGTTGGAGATAATAAAGGAGATAATAAAATGAAAATTGTAATAGCATCTTCTCCCAGGTTGTTGCAAGGGTTAAATGAGATAATATTTGTAAGGTATTACAGGGTCTGGCACATAGTAGGTGCTTAATAAATGCTGTGCACTTCCTTCCTTTCCCTTTCTTCCTTTTCCTTCTTTTCTTCCTCTCTAAACTAAAAGGGTTGGACTAGATCATTTTTAAGGTTTTTTTCCATTTCTGTAAATCTTAGGCTTTCATGTAGACTCAAAATCAATGGCAGTGAGATCCTGAGCTTAGACATTTTTTCAATGAAGGGTCCCCAGCCTGTAAGTAGAGAAATATCTCTTAGATGATTAAAGTATCTTTTACCAAAGGATGCCCTGGCACTGGGATATTAGCTGTTCTGGGTTGGGCCTGACTCAGGCCAGTCCCCTTATAGTTTGGGTTTGATACTGAAACAAAATAAGACACTTGCAGGTGACCAATCAGTTAATGAAGGGAGATTGGGAGCAGCTAGGTGGCACAGTAGAATGAGCCCAGGGCCTGGAATCAAGAAGATCTGAGTTCAAATCCATTCTCTGACACATACTACCTTTGTGACCATGGGAAAATCACTTAAGCCTCATGTATCTCAGTTTCCTCATCTGTAAAATGGGGATGGTAATAGCACCTACCTCCCAGAGTTGTAGTGAGGATCAAATAGATAATAACTGTGAAGTGCTCAATGTAGTGCCTGGCACATACTAAGTGTTAGATAAAATTTAGCTATTATCTTCAATTATTATCTACTTAACCATAGCAGGAGAAGCATATTCAACAAGGATAGGCATTGAGGACACCTTGATAGAGATAGTAAGGAGAGGCGTTCTCCGCACTCACTCCCCACCTATCAAGGAAACATGGCACCCTTGTTATGACTTCACTATGGTGGACTGATACCTTGACACCAATTTTGCAGATTTCACCCCTAAGAGCTCCAGATCATTGATTTGTTTGATGAGAACTCAAGGGAGATAGTCAGCTTTATGATCCCAACTCCTCTGGTTTCATCTTGCTAGATTTATTTGGCTCGCAAATAGATATTATTGGCTCTTCCATTTGAGTCTGATTAGCCTGACTTTGGTTTCATTTAAATCCTAGGAATCTAGGACATGACCATGTTAAGAGTACTTTCAATTTCATTTACATCATCATATTTGAGGAACACAAATGAAAGGAAATGGCTCTCAAGGTATTTGACCTTCTTCGATACTTCAATCTGTCTGTGATCTCATTGGTATGGGTACTTCCTCCACTGCTGCACATCTATCCTGTCTTATTTTTTTCCCCCATTTCACCAGTGATTTCATTGGTATAGGAAACTCCTAGTGAGGAAGTTTCTGGAAGTCTTCCTCTGCTGATACAGTAGAGAGCACAATAGACAATCTTAGAGCTAGAGTTTGTAACCTTGAATCTATAAGCTTAAAAACAATATATATATATGTATACATACACATATTTATAGTATTTCAATATAATTGGTTTCCTTTTTAATCCTATATCTTTTATTTTATGCGATTAGAAACACTAATACAAGAAGGAGCCCATAGCCTTCACTAGACTGCCAAAGGGGTTCCAGGACACAAAAAAGTTGAAGTTAAGAATCCCTGATTAAAAAGTTAATGAGATCCACATCTGGAGAAAGAACTGATGTAGTTTAAATGCAGATAGAAACATACTATTTTTTACTTTATTTTCTTCAAGGTTTTTTCCTTTTGTTTAGTTTCTTCTTTCACGACATGACTAATAAAGAAATAGGTTTTACATGATTGCACATATATAACGTATCAAATTGCTTACCATCTTAAAGAGTGGGGCAGGGAAGAAAGGAGGCAGAAAATTTGGAGCTCAAAATTTTATAAAAAATGAATGGTAACGGGCAGCTCTGTGGTATAGTGGATAAAGTGCCAGGCTTAGAGTCAGGAAGACTCATCTTCCTGAGTTCAAATCTGCCTTTAGACACTTACTAGGTGTGTGACTCTGGGCAAGTCACTCAACTCTGTTTGCCTAACTTTCCTCATCGGTAAAATGAGCTGTAGAAGGAAATGTCAAACTGCTCCAGTATCTTAGTCCAGAAAACCCCAAATGGGGTCACAAAGAGTTAGACATGACTGAATAACAAGAAAAGTCATCATCCCTTTATTGCTCAACATGTGGAAATGGCCGTTGACCAACAGGCAGCCCTGTTTGCCATCTGGTGGCCTTCCTGGTTACCAGCCCATCAGCCCATGTAGATGTTTTGACATCTTTTTATCAGCTCAGCCTATGGGTCTGTTTTTTGGGTTTGGAAGGACCTTATGAATGTTCAAGATAGGTCTGTCAAGGTCTGATCATTGGCTTGTTTGTCAGCCAATGGGATTCTGTATTTTGTGTGGACCCTCCTGGAGGATCAAGGTCAAAATCTATCATCCAATGAGGCTCCATATTTTACTAGGCCTCTTCTCTATCATATGGGTATAAAGCACTATAAAATGGAGGCCCTGGAGGAAGGGGGCATCTCAGATTATGAGGAACATTTGAGGCCCACTTCATTAGAGGGAGCCATGGACCCTTTAGTAAAATGCTATTCTCAGAGTTCTGCCTCAGTTTCTTTTATTGTAGTAAATTGGGTAATTTTGGACCCCATACTAGCAGTACCACGTATGAGGCCTTTCATGAATCTTATCTCCAACAGTTGTTCTTTGCTTTTTCTCTCTCTGTCTTTATCTTTTTCTGTCTCTATTTCCCTCTGTTTCTCTTCCTGGTTCCCTATTCTTCTCTTCGCATTGCTGTGATTTTTTACTACAGTTTGTTCCAGCAAAGTGAGGCAAAAACTTAGTTCAATCTTTGCTGTCCAGGCAAGAGGCCAAGAGAATGGCCTTAAGTGCCTTCCTTGCTGGGTGAATTAGTCCAGTCCAGACTGAGGCTTCCCTTTTGGGGATATTCCTTTTGCCATAGCTCCAGAAGTTGCCTAGGTGGGGCTGTCTATAGTAGTTCCCCTCAGGCAGTTGTCCTCCTCAATCAGCTCAGGGAGAAGACAAAAAAAGAAAATCCCAGGACAAACTATATTTTTTTACAACCTTAACTACTAGAATATTGTAGTCTTGCCATTACTAGGGAAACTAACCAATGGCTAGCAATTAGTTTCAAGGGCTATAGAACCTGGATTTCTCTGAAGGAAGTCATTCCATCTATGAATAAACACCATGCTGAAATGAACCTAGACTGTAGGCCCATCAGAAAAGAACCAGTGCCAAGTTAATCTGCTATCTGTAAGAGGATTTAAAGGTAAGATGGGGAAGGAGAGAAGGCAGTAAAATGGTTTTTTTTTCTTATTCTTTACTCCTAATCAATCCTGACCACTGTCTTCCTCCATCATCAAAGTTGGAGTTGAAAGGGACCTCAGGGGTTATTTATTTAGTCCAACCTCTTAATATTTACAGAAGTTAAGTGACTTGTTCAAGGTCACACAGGTAGCATAATCAGGACTTGAACCCACGTCCTTTGAATCCAGATTTAGTGACCTTTTCCATGATCCTACAATTTGTTCCTTGGCCAGCTAGTTAATGCAATGGATAGAGTGCTGGACCTGGAGTCAGGAAGACTCATGTTCCTGAGTTTAAATCTTCCTCAGACACTTACTAGTTGGGTGACCCTGGGCAAGTCGCTTGACCTTGTTTGTCTTAGTTTCCTAATCTGTAAAATGAGCTGAAGAAGGAAATGGCCAACTGCCCCAGTATTTTTGCCAAGAAAACCCTAAATGGGGTCACAAAAAATCAGACGCAACTGAAAATGATTCAAGAACAGCAACAACAACAAAATTCCTGACTACTACACCAAACTCTCTGCTCTCATGTCTAAGAATTGAGGCACAGGGCAGGAAATAAGAAGCCAAGAAAGGAGAGGAGAGGAAAAAAGGAGGGAAAAAAGGAGAGGATGAGAGCAGGAAGGCTGTGGAATGGGGGGCTTCAAGAGTTTGCATTTGGAGTCGGAGTACATGGGCTTCAATTCCAGCCCTGTCACTTGCTGCCTATGAGACCTCGTATAAATGTCTTTAGCCAGAGAAGGCCTCAGTTTCCTCATTGGTAAAATAGGGATAAGAATAGCACCTACATCCCATGGTTGTCATGAGGTTCAAATCGAGATAAAATTTGCAAAACACTTTGCAAACCTTAAAGCACTATACAACTGTCAGCTGTAATTATGACTATCAGTTATTATTGTAATTCTGAGTGGGTAGGAAATACTTCAAAAAACCTCTAATAGTTATTTTCTAGGATCTAATGTTCTCTTTTAGTAAGTTCTCTTTCAGCTCCAGAAGATGGAATTCCTTTGAGGGTAGGAAGAAAATAATTGTTAAAGATGAAGTGAAAAATTCAGCTGAATAGGTTATGTAGTACCAGGTAGGGAAAACATAAAAATTGTTTAACTCTTTTTCTTGAATTTGTTTAGTGGCCATTAATGATATGAATATCCTTATCATTTCATGAAAACAGATTTCAAAGAAAGTATCCAGAACATTACATTGCAGCCAAAATACAATTAGAGGGCATCTTCAATTTATGAAATTGTTGTGTTCTAAAAGTTGACTTATAAGTCACTTGATTGAAATGTCAAATGCGTTTTCCCCACAGAAAGCTTTACATGGTGGTTTAGTTCCCACAAAAGGCTACATTAACATTATCACATTTCAAGTACAGTCAGATATTATGTACTTGAAATATGATACATACTTGGAACTTGAGTACTGTGGAATCTAATCATTCATATAACAAATCATGAGAAATTTATGAGAAATCATTCATTTGAAGCTTTTATTAAGTTCTTATTATATGTCAGTTATTGTGCTAAATTCTGGAGATAAAAAGCAAAAGCAAAAACAGTTCCTGCTCTCAAGTAACTTCCATTCTACTGAGGATGTGTATATATAGATCCCTGAAATCTGCTCTTCAAAGCCCATTTGATGAAACTTCTCCATGGTGGACATTGATTATTCAGTGATCTGTGAGGAGTTGGTTAGAGTTTGGGAGAGAAGAGATCCTGGTCTTTTGGCTTCTGCTTTAAGGGAGAAGATGCATCACTCCAGACTCTATTCAGGTCCCTGAAGGGAGAGAGAGAGAGAGAGAGACTCTGGGAAGAAGTCTTAATCATGTCCCTATCCACAGCTCTCTACACTAGAGTCTTTGGGAATGTTGCCTTGGGTGAAATCTAGGATCCTTTCTCTTGGTTGTGCTGAGATTTCTTGCTCCCAAGCTTTTGCCAACTCTCTTCCTCACACAGACATGGAACACTGAATAACTGATTTCCACCAATGAAGAGAGTCCCACGCAAGTCCCATGATTAGATTAAAGTATGCATACATGTATAAATGTACGTATATGCTCCAACACCAACACATACATATAACCCATGTATATGCACACATGTTTTATATGTGTATATATACACAAATGTGCATATATATGTGTGTATGTGTAGGCACACACAAGATACATACAGAGTTAAGGTAAAGTTACAAAGTGGCATTAGATTTGCAAGGAGTTCAAGGAGTCTGTGAACATGGAGAGGAAAATCTTTAACAGAAACTTAGCATTTCCTTTAAATATGAATTTAGGCAACAAACATTCCAAGGAGTCCATAGGCTTCACCAGACTGCCCAAAAGGGGTCCATGACACAGAAAAGGTTAAGAGCCCCTTCCTTAGAGGGAAAGGCGCTAAATAGTAGCTAGAGGAGGAAAATGTCTTCTGCAGAAAATGCATAGGTGCAAAGAACACTTTTTCCCTTGGATCAGGGGCTCTAATAGCATAGAGGTTGATTGAGGGAGAAGGAAGTGAAGGAGAGTAGGAACTATGACTACAGAGGGTTGAATGTAACGTTGAATATTAGGCCTTTAGTTTCCCGCTTGTGCGAACTCTTCTCTCAGTCCCACCCTAGCTCTTCGGTCACTCCTTTCTTTTCTTCCAGAGGCCCTGGGGATTAGACTGTCAGCTTTCTTTTCACTGTAACCACCAAATGCTTTGGCCTTTGCTTTCTTCCTCCCTGGACAATTGAACGTCAGAATATAATCTTTCAGTTTCTTTACTTACCCTCTTGTTTCTGGAACAGGTATACAATCCTTCAAACATTTTACACAAGATTTTTTTTTTTTACTGCTAGTCATACTGGGGAAATGAGGTTGGGGATAGATTGCCTGTCTCCTATGCTCTTCCCTACTCCTCCCTTTTTTTTTCTCCCTTAAACTGGACAGAAAGATGGTCATATACATATGTTAATAAATGTGTTTGAGCATACAAAGGACTGAAGAATGATTAATCTATGTTTCTGGGAAAACACAACAGGCTGTCCAGGCTATCTTGGGATTTATCCTTGGATAGGGACAAGAAGAGCCACCATAGATCTTATGTCACTAAAGATCTTACCCTGGATAGGTTCTGACAGAAACAAGAATTAAGGACAAAGTGATCTCAGCTACGATGAGGTTAAGGAAAGAGGGGAGAGAAATTCCAAGCAATATGGCAGCTGTGGGGAGAGGAACTTACTTTGGACTCTAGGCAACTAGCCCAGAGCACCCATTCCTGGGTGACCATTGATAGGAAAAGGACATATATCAATACATTAATGGGACGGAGTATATAAGAATAGCGGATTGTCTGTATAATATATCTTAAATTTCTTTTTAGGTCAGTGCTACATATAATGATAAAAATGTAAGATGGGTACCTTGCTTGACACTGTGATAAACAATGATTAAATTATTTAAAATGAAGATTAACTAATTTCAATTCCACAAAGATTGCCTCTTTGCCTTACCTAAAACATCATGCAAGCCAAATTCAATATTCTGCTCTTGATTTTAGACTGCACAACCTAGAAAAATCTTTCTAAATACTACTAGTTTGTTAGAACCTTTGTGAGTCTTCTTTAGATGTTAATAATTCAGTGTAGGATCAATTAACTGTGGCTTTATTCATGCCCTTCATTCCTTACAATAATTTTTTATATTCTGTAATATCCTACATTATAATAGTATGCACATTTTACCTTAGAAATTATGTTATCACTGCTTGAGACTTTTGACCAAAGAAAATCCTTTCCTTTTTCTCAAAGTATGCTTTTGACAAATAATTTAAATTTGCAATTCTGAGATAAAAAGTTTTACAGATGACTCCTAGTTTTGTATGTGAAAAACCATAATCAGGGAAAGATAACAGAGAAAGTATCAGTCTGTGACAACAGTAATTTAAAGTGAATATATCTTACCATAAAACCTAAGCCCAAATTATGTATTATTTAGAACTATTTTTGTAATGATATATCAAAGATTTCCAAAGTCATGAAAAAAATATAATGCCTTTAGAGAATGCCTGTAACATGCTGTCAATTTAAGCATCCATTTCAAGTTAACTGACTTTTAAAGAAGGGACATATCATGGGGAGAATTATAATAGCAAAATCTCTGTTTAGAGAAATGACCCCTTTTCAGGGTTACTTTTCTCTTGAATTCTTTCCAAGGTGACAGTATGATAGAGGTTCAATACATGAATATGCTGTAACCCAATATCAGAGTATGAATTTAAGGGATAGATTAAATAAAAGGGTGATTATTTGTGTTACAAAGGGATAGTTCCTGAACAAAGAGATTCTTTTAGGTATTGAGCTCCACTACAGCAGGTAAATGTTTGTTTACAGATCATTGATGAAAAGGCTTGGGGCAGACTTGGGCTAACCTGAGTCTGGTTTTCCCTGAAATGCAGATGAATCTTACTTCAGTCTTTTGTGTTCCCAAAGAACCTATTAACACAAATGTGCCATTTTGTTCTTCCCTAAGTGAAAAAAAAAGAGGATGAGAATTAGTGTGTTAGAAACCACTGTCAATTGAAGACTAAAAGGACATTAAGACAAATGTCAACAGGAACTCATGATTTGATTTACAAAAATTCAAGCATAAGTGACTTTTCTGAAAAATATCTATTGCATAAGGTGAGCTATGACTATATTAGCTTTTTAGGTTTTAAAGACCAAATTTATTGGAGGTGGGATCATATGGAAAATATTTGTCTGAGACCAGTTGGGTTAGAATTTCTTCAACTTCTGCTATGATTATCTGATCCAATATTCCAGAAGAGAATTGTTTTTGCATTTGTTTTTGGTACACAGTAGGGAAAAAACCCCCCTGAGCAGTACATTCAATATTCTTGTGCATGAAGCTCCCATTTACATGAATAGGTGCTGGCTTTTCCTTTAATTTTTATTCCTTTTAAGGGAAAAAGCATATTGTGTGAAATAAGAGTTTGTTTAATCCTGGTATCACTGAATGTTTGTGTAACAGAGACCAAGGGTATCTCTTTTAATTATCCTTTGCTAATGAACTGACCATTGTTTCTACAGTCTGTTGGGCTGGAGAGAAAATGAGAAACATTATGGAAAATTAGTTATTACATTTAATCACTTTGATTATATATGGATGCTGCTAATGTTTGTCAGGTCTTTGCATCTTCTCAGAAAAGGCCTGACTAAACCTCAGCTTTTGCATAGAGTATCAGTGCTAGACATGGGAATAGGGCCAAAGGGACAATGAATTTTTATATATGCCTGTAAGAATTAAAATGTTCAAAAATGAGGAAAACATCATAGACTCTCAGCTTGGGTAACTGACCTTTCTAAAAGAAACAATTGGGACCAGAGCTAAAATCGGCTTGACTTAAATTCTTAGATGCCAGGTTTTGCCTGTGGTCTGGAATACTTTCATTAAATTAATATACTGGTTGTACTGAAGGGTGCTCAGTAGAATGACTAACAATAGCAATCAAACTCCCTTACCTATATAGAATTCAGAAACATAGGGTGTCCCAAAAGTCTTAGAGCAGTTTAACTTGTGCTATGTTGTCTTAGTGCAGTTAAGTTGCACTCAGACTTTTGGGACACCCTGCATTTCATCTTCTATTGCCAGCTGGTGAAGTTAAAAAGCCTCAATATTTCTCTCATATTAGCTACAAATTATACAACAAAATTTTTTTCATTAAAAGTTGTTTATTTTCTGATTTCTAGCTTAGTAAAAGATCAGTGTTGCCTTTAAATTTACATTGCTAGAACATTTCTAAGTTATTTCTATAAAACTTATTAACCATGTCATTTAGTTTGATTCAATTTTATTTTTCTTGATATGATAATAATAATTTTGCAAAGTTGATCTCTCATTTTTTAATTCTTTCTTCTGTCTTTGTCATCCCTAAAGTTGGAACTATGTGAAAGGCAGACAGTTTTCAAGAGCATAATCAGCTAATCATCAAACTACTACATATAAAAAGTAAAATATCTGCAACAATGATGTGTTTGCAGATAGAATTAAAATAATAAATCTATTGTAAAATTAGTTGCTCATCATAGAAACAACCGCACACTTGTGCTTTCAAAATTATAGTATCATGCAAGAAGTCAGGAAAAGAATAGGAAATGGTGCAGGAAACCTTATAGACAGGAAAAATATAAGGGGTATAAAAATAAAATATCAGCAAAATGAAATAAAATAGGGGACTTCTGGAAGCCAAGATAGCAGAATAAGAGGTGAGTTACTGTGTCTCTTCCATATCTACCTCCAAACAACCATAAAATAGCACCCCCAAACAAATCCTGGGACAGCAGAACCAGCAAAAAGACAGCGTGAAACAATATTTGAGCCCATGAAACTTGGAAGATCAACAAGAAAATTCTGTCTTACTCTGGTAAAAGGGTAGCAAAGTCCAGGACAGGCAGCATCTCAGTGGGAAATCCTGAGCCCTAGTGTGGTAGAGCAGGCAAACACTGAAGTGCTTTAGCATAGCTCTGGGTAAAGAGGCAGCTTCCAGTGGCCAGACCTCCACATGCTTCAGTGTAGCCCTGGGGAAATGCAGAAACATCCTACCAGTCTCAGCACACACCAGACACCACAACTAGGACCCCACCTCAGCACCAGTAAGCTGCCAGACACCTATGGTCTCCAGCAGTGCCACTATCCCTCCCCCCCAGCAGAACAGGAGACATAAGGGTCCCCTGGGGGCCTCAGGGCAACATCAGTGCAGCACCAGGTAAACAGCTAGGGCCTGCAGCCCCTGGCACAAGAATCCTGAGACAGTGCCCTTTCTATGCCTGGAGCAGAGCTCAAATTTAAAAGAAAGGAAAAAGGCCAAAAAAAAAGATGAGTAAAAAAAGCAACAAAAACAGAATCTGACCATAGAAAGTTATTATGGTGACAGGGAAGGTTGAGACACAAGCCCAGAAGAGGACAGCAAAGTCAAAACACCGATGGGAAAAACCCGAAAAAAAAATAGAAAGTGGTCTCAAGCCCAGAGAGAACTCATAGAAGAGCTCGAAAAGGAGCTTAAAAATCATATAAGAGAGGTAGAAGAAAAATTGGGAAAAGAAGTGATGGTGATATAAGAGAGTTATGAAAAAAAGAGTCAACAGGTTGGGAAAAGAAGGCAACTACTTAAAAAGTAGACTTGGCCAAATGGAAAAGGAAATACGAAAATCCACTGAAGAAAGCAATTCCTTAAAAACATAATTGGCCAAACAGAAAAGGAGGTACAAAAGCTAATTGAGGAAAACAACTGCTTCAAAATTAGAATTGGACAAATGGAAGCTAATAACTCTATGAGACATCAAGAATCAGTCATACAAATTCAAAAGAATGAAAAAGTAGTATATGAATGTGATGGAATACTATTGTGCTATAAGAAATGAAGAGCAGATGGACTTCATAAGAACCTGGAGAGTCTTATATAATCTGATGATGAGTGAAGGGAGCAAAACCAGGAGAACATTGCACACAATCACATTGCTTCTGTGATGACTAACTTTGATAGACTTGGCTCTTCTCAACAATGCAAGGTTCTAAGACAGCTCCAAAAGACTCATGATGGAAAAGGCTATCCATATCCAGAGAAAGAATTATGGAATCTGAATGAAGATTGAAGCAAACTATTTGTACTCTCTCTTTTTTTCTTTTTTCTTTTCTTTTTGGCTTTGTTACATCTTTCTCATGATTCATTTCATTGGTTATAATTCTTCTTTACAACTTGATTATTGGTAAAATAAGTTTAATGTGAAGGTATATATAAGTAGGACCTATATCAGATTACATGTCATCCTAGGGGGAGAGGGGCAAGAGAGAGAGGGGGAGAAAATTTGGAACTCAAAAACTTGTGGAACTGAGTGCTGTAAACTAAAAAAAAATTAATTTCAAAAAAATAAAAAAAGAATGAAAAAATGGAAGAAAATGTAAAACACGTCACTGGGAAAACAACTGACCTGGAAAATAGATCCAGGAGAGACAATGTCAGAGTCATTGGACTACCTGAAAGCCATAATCAAAAGGAAGACCTGGAATTGTTTTTCAAGAAATTATAAATGAATACTGCCCTCATATTCTGAGACTAGACGGCAAAAGAGGCATTGAAAGAATCCACCAATCACCTTAGAAAAGAGATCCCCAAATAAAAACTCCAAGGAACATTATAGTCAAATTACATAACTATCAGGTCAAGGAAAAAATGCAGCAAGTGGCCAAAAACAAACAATTCAAACATCAGGGAGCCATGATCAGGAATGCACAGGACTTAGCAGCTGCAATTTTAAAGGACTGGAGGTCATGGAACATGATATTTTGGAAGGCAAAGGAACTAGGACTACAACCAACGATCACCTACCTGGAGAAATTAAGCATAATACTTTGCAGGAAAAAGCGGTCATTCAATGAAATAGATGGGTTTCAAGCTTTCACAAGGAGAAGAACAGCATTGAACAAAAAATTTGATCTCCAGTATCAAGACCCAAGGGAAGCCTAAAAAAAGGTAAAAAAGGAAAAGAAAACAAGGGATTCAACAGAGCTGAACGGTTTAAATCTCTACATGTAATTCTTACAAGTTGTACCAGTAATAGTACAACTAGAAGGAATATACATAGATAGAGGGCATGGGTATAAGATGAATTTGAGAAAATAACATAAAAATAATTAAAAGATGAGAAAGAGGAGTACACTAGGTGCAGAAGGAAGGGAGAGGTAGAATGGGGTAAATTATTTCACATGAAGAGTTCAGAAAAACCTGTTACAATGGAGGGAAAGATGAGAAGGTGGGTGATGAGCATTGCTTGAACCTTACTTTCATCAGCATTGGCTCAAAGAAGGAATAATATACATAATCAGTTGAATATAGAAATCTATCATACCTGACAGGAAAGTAGGAGGGGGAAAAATTAAGTAAACGGGGGAGGGACTGACAGAAAAAAGGAGAGGTGGTAGACAGAAGCAAAACACAGGTAAGGAGGGAAAGAGTGAAAGGAGAGAGAGGACGAACAGGAGGAAAAATAGGATAGAGGAAAATGCACAGTTAGTAATCATAACCATGTATATGAATGGGATGAGCTCTCCCATAAAATTGAAGAGGATAGCAGAGTGGATCAAAAACCAGAATCCTACCAAATATATTTACAAGAAACACACTTGAAGCAGAGAGACATACACAGAGTAAAGGTAAGGGGCTGGAGCAGCTGAAGTAAAAAAAAAAAAAGCATGAGTAGCAATCCTGATCTCAGACAAAGCAAAAGAAAGAAGTAGGCTTAATTAAAAGAGATAAGGAAGAAAACTTCATCATGCTAAAAAGTACCACAGACAATGAAATCAATACCAAACCAATACCATATTCACCAAGTGATATAGCATCCAAATTCTTAAAGGAGAAGTTAAGTGAGTGACAGATTCATAACTAAACAAGACATAGAGAGCATTATGAAATGTAAAATAGATAAATTTTATTATATTGAACTAAAAAAACTTTTGAGCAAACAAAACTAATACAACCAAGATTTGAAGGAAAACAAAAAGCTGAGAAACAATCTTTACAACAAGTATCTCTGATAAAGGCCTCATTTTTCAAATATATAGATAACTGAATCAAATTTATAAGAATATAAGCCATTCCCCAACTGATAAATTGTTGAAGGATATGAACAGGCAGTTTTCAGATGAAATCAAATCTATCTATAAGCATTTGAAGAAGTGTTCTAAATCACTTTTGATAAGAGAAATGCAGATTAAAACAACTCTGAGGAACCACATCACATCCATCAGATTGGCTAATATGACAGAAAAGGAAAATGATAAACGTTGGAGAGGATGTGAGAAAAATGGGACACTAATGCACTGTTGGTGGAGTTGTGAACTGATCCAACCATTCTGGAGAGAAATTTGGAACTATGCCCAAAGGGCAACCAAAAAGTGCATACCCTTTAATCCAGTAATAGCACTATTAAGTCTGTATCCCAAAGAGATCATAAAAAAGGGAAAAGGACCTACATGTGCAAAAATGTTTATAGCAGCCCTATTTGTAGTGGCAAAATATTGGAAACTGAGGGGATGCCCTTCGATTGGGGAATGGTTGAACAAGCCGTGGTATATGAATGTAATGGAATACTATTGTGCAATAAGAAATAAACAGACAATTTTCAGAAAAACCTTGAAAGGCTCATATAGAACGAAACGAGCAGAACCAGGAAAACGTTGCACACAGTATAGGCAACATTGTGCAGATGATCAGCTATGAATAACTTATCTCTTTCCAGCAACACAATGATCCAAGACAGTACAAAGGACTCATGAAGGAAAATGCTATCTATATCCAGATAAAGAACTGATGGACTCTGAATGCAGATCGAAGCATACTTTTCCCATTTACTTTATTCTTTTTCATGGTTCTTTTCCTTTTGATCTGTTTCTTCTTTCACAACTGTGACTAATATGGAAATTTGTTTTACATGACAGCACATGTATAACCTGTATCAAATTGCCTACCATTTTTGGAAGAGGGGAGGGGAGGGAAGGAGGGAGAAAAATTTGGAATCAAAATCTTGTAAAAACGATTGCTAAAAAGTTGTCTTGACATGTAATTGGGGGAAAAATAAAATACTATTAAAAATAAAATGGGAGAGAGGTGAAAGGAAAATAAAATGATGTTCATTAATTAAGAATAAAATGAAATAAAAGAAAAATTACTCTCTTTTCTGATGTGGTGAATACAAAGGTTTTGGGGAGGAGGTGAGATAATTATTTGTCTAATCCCCTAAATCATTTAATTTGGGCCTTTGTCTTGGATAGGCACATTCTAAGTGGTATTAAGACACATATCCTATATTGAAAGGAGGAGAATATTAAAAAGAAGGACTTATGGTTGTTCAGCCTGCAACAGCAACAGTTTCACATCTGCCTCACATATGGAATGCTACATCTTCTATAGCTGATGAAATTGTACAGCTCAGTTTGGTTGATTTTTTACTTCTTGTCTGGGCGCTGGACACTGAAGTGGTCTCCATAGAAACACACACAGACACACAGGCACAGGCACAGACACAGGCACACAGACACACACAGACACACACAGACACAGACACACACAGACACACACAGACACTCACAGGCACAGACACAGACACACAGACACACGCAAACACAGGCACAGACACAGACACAGATATAGACAGACAAACAGACAGACAGACAGACGCACACACACACACACACACATGCAGGCCAAGCCAGGCTTCTGCATGGGAAAATGGGCAGGAAGTAGATGATGTAGACATGTGGAGAAGTGTTATTTTTGTTTCCTTTTTTTTTTTCAATTGGGATAATGTATAGTAATCTCAGTTCTAGTTTTCAAAGATTAACAGTAAAACTTAATAGAGACAGGAAAAAATGCCTACACTACCAAAGTAAAGTGAATATTTAAGGGAACAATCTTAATTTTCCTAGCAAAAGCCCACTTAACTAAAAGTCATTGACTGAACTGATTTTTTTTTTGCCCGAATCATTCAGGATTATTGAAAATTAACTCCCTTCTTTACTTTTCTCATATAGGATGGTCTAGCTCTAGCTTCTTTTCTAAAGTATGTTTCAGTTGAGAAACTTTTGAGTTTAGAAGCCACAATAGAGAATATATAAGGCATGAAATGTAACAATGTTTTTGTTGTTTTGTTCAGTCATGTCTGACTCTTTGTGACCCCATATATTTTTTTTTTTGGGCAAAAATACTGGAGTGGTTTGTCATTTCCTTCTCCAGCTCATTTTACAGATGAAGAAACTGAGGGAAACAGGGTTAAGTGACTTGCCCAGGTTCACACAGCTAGTGTCTGGAAAAAATGTTAGAAAAATGCAATGTAACGCAATGTACTTTGGTGAGTTTTTCCCTAAAAGCTGTGCTAACACTGAATTTTGATGATTTCTTGGTAACGGCTTGTGGTTGCTTTGCTCTGTAGATTTAAAATATGCAGATAAGGCTTTGCTGTCATTTGATGATCTTGAGACAAAATATCAAAAATTTTCATTCTTATTGAGAGCTTTCAGTTTGAAGTTTATTATAGTTATGTACTAGAATCAGTCATATTTCTCTTATTCAGCTGCTATTATAACAGTCCAGGCACTAGGTAATGAGAATGGTGGTAGTGTTAGAGAAAGGGGCATATTTGAGAAATGTTGCAGAGGTGAAATCAACAGATTTTGGCAACAGATTGGGTACGGGGATGAGATGGGGAGGAGTGAGAAAGAATGAGGAGTCCAAGATGACTCAGTTGGAACTGGGAGCATATCTCTACGGTAATAGGGATGGTGGTGGTGGGGAAACTCTATAGTTTCCTTCACTCCCAATGAGTCTAGGTAGGAGAACCAAACTCAAGATACAGCTGAAGGCATGGGTTATTATAACATATTCTATGGATATGGTGATAAAGAGAGAAGAATAATTTAATTAAGTTTATAAAAAGAAATGCATATACCTTAAATCACTCAATAGCCAAAGAAGTAATTATTTTAAAATTATTAGCCCATGGATTTTTTTTCTTGAACATATCATCTACCATACATTGAAACATAAGTTCTGTTGAAATCTTGAAAAAAAGGTACTGTTTGTGTAAAGAATAACTTTGCCTTATTCCAAGTACTTCCTGAAAAATTTTGTTGTCCAAAGTGGTACAGTATATTTAAACTTAATTAGGTTTTTTGCCACAGGGCACCATTCTTCTAGCCTTTATAAGTGGCCTGTGGTCTTATGTTCTCTGTGGGAGTGTGAGAAGGGCCTACCCCTTAGTTAGTACTTGTAGGGAACTAAATGATTAAGGAAATTATTTCCTTTATTAAAATTGAAAAAAAGAAAAAGCAGATAAGTGTGTCCAAGTGTACTTTTTGGAAAACTTCAGATAGATGATGTCCAGTACCTATTCTTTGTGGCATGACTTGCTTTAATGACAAAAAAAAAACCCAACAAAAAACAAAACTATTTACTCTTTGTCATTGTTTAGTCTGCTACAGAAAATAAAGCTTTACTTTTACATTACTGCATGTCACTGATGACATTAACTAGATGTATTGCTGCACGCTCAAGCAGGATGACACAAAGCCACTTAATTGTGAGAAAATTGTGTTTGCTTATTAAACTAGTTTCCCAAATAATTCTGGCTATACTTTAATTTTATTCCAGTTTTACAGATGAAATAAAAATAAATGCTAGGGTTCCTCATCTAAGAGGAACCAGGATCTAATTTTGTCACAGTCACATTTTTTTCGGTTTTTTCGACTTACAGAATTTTATAGTTAGAAGGGACCTAATGGTCATCAAATAAAAGTCACTGACTAAAAGAATCCCCATTATAACATACCCAACCAGGGGTCATCTAGCCTCTTCTTGAAGACCTAGAAGGACAGGAACTCACCAACTCCTGAGTTAGCTCATTCACTCCATTTTAGGACAGCTTTAACTCTAAGTTTTTTCCTGACAATTAGCTTAAATTTTCCTCTTTGTAACTTTCACTCATTACTCCTAGTTTTGTGCTCTGGGACCAAACAGAACACATATCAGTCTCTTTTCTGAAGCCAGTCAGGTGTTTCCAAAAAAGAAAAAAAAAACCACCCAACCTGGGGTAAAACTGTGGCTAAGTGGGTATTCTATATGCTTTATTCCCTCTAGCAGGAATAATTTACCTCCCCACTAGAAAGAGTATTAGTTTAAATTTCCCCTTTGTGGGTTGCTGTAATTTGCTCTCTGGAGGTGAACAAGCCTTAGTATCGTTTGGTTGCTTCTTTGAATTTCTGCCACTGTTATATACACAGCTAAGGTTGGTCCAGTGAAATATTTGAGGTTTGGGACTTTGCAGCTAGAGATGAGCTGAATTACTCTAATTTAATTTTAAGTAATCAGTAAATATACAGTACTTGTGGCCCAGTCTAATGCATCCCTTGCTGTGCCTAGCTATCTGAAAAGGGAAATGACCTTATTTCTTTAAATCATCTTGGTGCTGACCATTGTGTTGTTTATGTCACATAGTATCATCTGATTTAGTGTAAAGATGTAAGAAGGTAGTTTTTTCATCTCCCTACATAGGATCAGGATGGGTATCCATGGGAATTACCTGCAGGTGGTTCAATACCATTGGTGTTTTATTGACCATTGATCGCTTCTTGGGACATGCTAATCTCCTTTTATTTGCACGTATTTCCTTCTCCCACTCTCAGTCCCAAGACAGGGGAACCTAAGAACCAACAACTTTTTTTTTTGCCTAGACAGGCAGATGTCTAGTATCAGCAGAGCCCATAGTTTCAGTCTTGACTCAGAAATTTCATAATATTGTATATCAGAATGTTCTAGGCCCTACCTTTGATAGAGTAGGTACTTCTTTTTGGTTGTGGTTTTGCATGTGAGTTCCTTTTCTCTAACCTCCACATGCATGGATTGAATGTTCTAATGTTAAATAAATATCCTTCCCCTCTTTGTTCTTTCTTAGTGCTTTGGTCTCTAACCTTGTATTTGTCAGGGAAAAATATGCCTCCCTCAAATTTCCTCCTCCATCAACTTGACTCAATCACTCTAAGCAAAAAATCCATTTCTATCAGAAGATTCATAAAGGAAGAGTTTGCTATGACTCCTCATTAGTTATTGGTGTTTTACTAATTACAAAATTCTCTGTAAAATTCATGTTTAGTCACTAGTTTAGCAAAAGGTTTATTTCCCTTATGAGATGTTGCTGTCCCCCGCCAAAAGATAGTGACGAAGTCATAGAAATATGCAAATGTGGAAAAGATAATGTGTTTCAAATTCATCCAAAGGCATTTCCTCTTCTTTGTTTCCTTTTATGATCCTGATGTCATTTGGAATAAACCTTAATTGGATCATTTTGTCATCTGCTGAGCAGTCTCCATTATCAAGTCTTTTTACTCTTTAAGTAGTGGTGGTGGCGGTGTCTCTGTCACAGGCAGTTGCCACTTAGTGAAGTTTCACAGACATATCTTCATTATTCATGCATGCTGTGTTTTATTGCAGATACCAGGTGTGAGCTGGGAACACCTCACTACACACAAGCAGCTAAAGAGGTCAGATGTCAGTGTTAAAGCCACAGCGATAAAAAAAACTCTGAAACAGAGGTGTACCATCACGTGATGGGCTGTGTCCTATGCCTCGTAAAGACAGAACAACCCAGGCCATGTTTTATGGTAATGGTTTAAATGACCTATTCTCCAAGTTATGGGAAGTTGGGGGTGGGGTTGGGGGGTCTGAACAGTCTTTTTGATCAGGGGGCAATGTTTTGACTGTATAGCTTGTCATTAAGAAACCAGGGTGTTTGGGGGGCTTTAACTTTGCCAAATTAAAATAAACTCCACTGGCAGCTGTGTGTGTGTGTGTATGTGTTTCACAGTAAGCTGTGTTGTGTTTTCAACTTGTTCACATATTTATATTTTTAATAAGTTTCCTTCTAAGTAAACTAGGCTCTGTTAAATACTTCAGAAGAGTACATAGGAGCCTTGCATGTTTCTTTTGCATTATCATATTGTGGTGGTAATGTATGAAATAATTACAGAATCTAATTAGAGGATGGTTCTTAGGTCATAGCAGAATTGGCACACTAAACACATGATAAATGTCTACTTTACTTTTAATTAACCAGCTTCTCCTTAAAGGTTTTTAATCACTAGTTTAGATAAGTGGGATTTGTAATGATTGTTAAGGAACTGGAGTGTCATGGAAAACACACCTGCATGAGGTTGGAGAGGAGTTTTAGGGCAACCATTGATGGTAACAAAGGACAGCTTTCCCTTTCCACTGAGGATGTAATTAAAGTGATGGATAATGTCATAATTCTTTTGAAAGCAAAAGAATTCCTTTTCCATAAGCCTGAGATAAAGTTCCTTGTTAAGCTTCAAAAAAATATGCCTCCATCATTTGTATAGTATGAGTGTTGAAAATTTTCTAGGAAAGAAGAAACAAAATATTTTAAACATAGTGGGTATGAATTTTGAGAAGAAACAGCAACATGATAGAAACATCTCCAGAAGCAAAGTGAGTGATTATGACTTTAACAACTAAATTTTCATGCAAACTTTCCCTGTTGCCTATTTAGCTTAAAATTCTCTGATTATATGTGTTATATTATCTTCTTGGATTTAGACTCTGGGTTACTGACAGAATAGCTTAATTATAACTCTCAAACTCACGGCGCATTTATCTCTCGGCTTTGACATCAATTATTTTTCATCACATATTTTATTTGTAGAATAGTAAGAATAAAAAAAACAAAACACAAAACCCTTATGTGACACTAATTACAGTAAAGTCCCAAGAACTCTGCCTTTTCCCTTTCATTTAGTCAACTCAATCTGTATTTTGTAGAGCCAGTTTTTCATGGACATGTGTACCGCTATTTAAAACAATATGAAATAATGTGGAGAGGCCCTGTGATGGGAAATTAGGAATGACATGTTTAAGATAAAGGGGTGCAGCCACTGGAACAGTGTCTGATGAAGATTTAGAGTGATGGTGGAGCACGTGAATTGTTTATCCATTCTGCCACACAATTGCTGCAAGCCAAGAGTGGTGTAATAATTTATTTGGAAAACCACAGTTTAGTACAGTGAGAAAAAGTAATCTAGTGCAACTCTGACAGGAAAGGCAGATAGATATGAAAAAGAGAAACAGATCTGTTTCTTCAGATGTGGACAATTATGAATGAATAGACAACAGCAGTCATTTATAAGTTGTCCTTCTGTTACTTTCATAGATGGCTTGCTTGGGGTAACTTACTTCTGAACTTTCAAATTATGGTTTGATGTCTTTCACAATAGTACATTTGTTGACTTCTCCTCTTGGGGGTGGTTTTTTTGGGTTTCTTGATGCTCTTGTTCTCTCAGGTCATTCTGTTTTCACTAGGAGCACCTTTTTATTCTTTCTAGAAGAAACCCTCTAATTTCCAGAGGAATAACATTGGATACTTGCATAATCTGACTGTCTGGTAGTAACTTTGTTTCATATTCTTAGTGACTGGCACCCTTCCTTTGAACTTCTTCCCTTTCCTCTCGACTTCAGTAGGTCATTGTAATATGAGTTTCCCTCACAGACTGAGCTACTCACTAAAGTTTCAAATTGTGAAGGATGGCGGTGCCAATCTACAGTTGGCCAACAGAGGCTCCTCGTCTTCCTGAGGGAATGAGTAGCACATGGTATTGCTGTCCCACTGCTCCACTCTGTTGGCTGGCTATTTTTCTTTGTCCATTAGAAACAAACAGTAGTCTGTAGTGTCAATTAGGTAGTGATGGTTCTTGGCAAACCGCTTTCTACCAGTTAGCAAGAAGTCTGGGCAGTGTCACAATAAATCTGTCCAGAGACACAACTTCTCCCTGTTAGATTCCAAATCCACCAGATACCCCAAACTGTAAAAGCTTGCATGTGGGGTCCCCAGAAATTCTCCAAATTTTTTTTGTGAAAGAATGAGGATTGAATTTCTACAGGGCCTAGTTGAAAGATCACTATGTCATATCCACTTGGGTTAGGCCCAAGAGAATTCCAAAAAATCTTGCATCCTGTAAGGTGGAATAGATGAAAGAGATCACCAGAGGAAGGCAGCATTTCTATTTGTCTATATAGTGAGACTTGAAAAATGAAAAATGGGTAAATGTTCTTTGATGGATACACATTAACAATTTAATTATAGGTATGAAGTAGCCAGTTGAGCATGGGGGACCTTTGGCAGGCAAGAAAGTCAGGGCTACTATTTTTCTGCAAATATATATATATATAGCATTTAGTACTGATCCTTATGCATCTGACTATTAGTCGTCAAACCAGCACCCGATATGAAATGTTCCATTACTGAAATTTCATAGAGATAGCCTTAGGAGGATTTGGAACAAATTTGCTCGTTATTTTGGTTTTAGGAAGTTTATGAATCATGCATCTAATTGAGAAGTAAAGGAAAGGAGAGGGAGATTTCTTAGAAAGGATGACTGTGGAGTTCAGGAGACTGAAGCATATTGAAATGTAGCCGGCAGTAGATTAAACTTTGAGATATAAATGGCAAAGATCGGTTAGCTGAATTTTGCCACTTCTCTACCTCAAAGGAACAAAAATAAAGGACAAAAAAACCATGCTGATGAATCTTTATCTTATTAGAATCCCATGTCTCAGCTGATCTTGTATTGCTTTGCCTTGACTATCATGAGTGACAGTAGGTTGGAAGTAGGATGTCAAAAGACCTAAGTGAGTTGTGTGGAACAGATGTAAGGAAAGATGGTATTGTTGCAGGACTACAACAGTGGATCTCTTTCTCTGTCTCCTTAGATATCTATATATCTTTATATATAATATAGGTCATATATGTATTATGTGTGTGCATATATCTGTGCACATACAGATACATACACAAATGCATCTATATGGGATTCTCACATATTATTCTATTTGATGTGTATGTATAATCCATTATACTTCATATTTTTTTTGATTTTTAAATGGCATGATACAATTTTTTTTTAAACGGAACACCTGTTAATATGAGGAAAAATTTTCACTTTGATGCTTATTGTTTTAATCCATATTAGATGTAGCTCATTCTTAGAATGTCTATATAAGATGCGGTCAAGTAGAGCTTAAACAAATTAATGCAATGTTTGCTACAGAACTATAACATTTTAGAGTTGAATGGCTCTTAAGTTTGACTGATCCTGGAAAAAGAATCCTTATTACAACATGCCCTAAAAGTAGTCATCTAGCCTTAGCTTGAAGATTTCCAGTGAGGATGAATCCACTATTTCTCAAGACAGCTCATTTATTAACTTTTGAATTGGCTCTAATTGTTAGGGAGTTTTTTCTTGATGTCAATTTGTCTCTTTGCAAGTTAAACTCTGCCTTCTATGGCTAATAGAAATAGTAGAAGTCCAAACTCTCTTTCATATAATGATCTTTTAGCTACTGGAGGACAGCTATCATGCTTTTCCAAAAAGAACTCAAATGCACCCCCAAACCCATGTCTCTTTCCAACTTCCTTGTTTCAAATAAAGGCATCACTATCCTTTCACTTATCCGCTTTTTTTTGCAACCTTGTATTTACCCTTTCATCTTCCCTTTTCCCCATTGAATCAGTTGCCAAGTCTTGCTGATTATATCTCAACAATGCATCTCATATCCATTTTCTTCCATCTATTCAAATGGCCACTAAGCTAGTTGTATCAGTAATTAAGGTGGGATTTTTTTTTTTTACTGTTTTCTCTTTTGGAACATTTATTTAATCAAGTGCCCTTGATGAGTCCAGCCTTTGTTTCTTTGATTGGATCAGGAGTCTTTGATGACCTGCTTGCCTCAAGGGAAAGCCTAGTTTACATGGGTTTGAGTCACATGTTTGAGATGCCAGAAGCTTTTAGGCCATGTGGGTTTGAGTCGCATGTTTGTGATGCTTTTAGGTCATGTGGGTGAGTTGCATGCTGTGATGCCCTTTGACCCTGAACAGGGTATATAAACTCAGAAGTTAGCATTTTGTCTGGGGCTCACTCATGGAAGGAGTGTTGAGACTGGGCAAGCCATTGTAACTGCCCCTGGCTTTGCTAATCCAGATGTTGGTTTGTATTTGGTCTGTTTATAATGTATGTTTGTAATATGTTTGCATTTGCTCTGAAGTTTAGGATGCTGGCTTTTCCTCCTGAATGAAGTAAATGATATTTATATGTGTGATTAAAGTGAGATTGTTAACCTCTTAAAGTTACTTTCCTTATTTAAAGCAGATCAAAGAACCTGTGCTAGCAGCTCTTGTTCCTGGTCTTGTTGGGTCTTATACCTCAGCAGCTGCTGCTAGCCAAATTGTTGTTACACTCGTTCATGCCCTCATCAACACTCAAATATTGCACTAGCCCCCTAAATTTTCTTTGTCTTCATTTTCTCCCCTTTCCCATTCATCTTCCAGGGGGTTTTAAATTAATATATTTAAAGGAAAACTCTAAGTCACTGCTGTAATCAAGAAACTTTAGTGGCTCTTCACCGCCTCTAGGATCAAATATAAAGTTTTAGGTTTTGCATATTTAATGTCACTTACAATCTAATCCCATCCTATATTTCCAGACATATTTCCCATTACTCCCTCATACCAGCCAAATTGGCTGACTTGCTGTTATTCTCTATACATGACGTTCCATTTCCTACCTCTACAGACTTTTCTCCATACCTGGAGTGCTCTCTCTTCTTATCTCGAAGAGTGAAATGAGCAGAACCAAGAGAACACTGTATATAGTAATAGCAATATTATCTGAAGAACAACTTTAGGCAAATAAATCATTTTGACTATTATAACACCCAGATTAATTACAAAGGACCTGTGAAGCAAGACCTCTTAGAATCTTTAACTCTGTTCAAGATTCAGCCTACTACAGGAGGCCTTTCCTGTTTCTCCACCATTGTTAGTGTGCTTCTCTCTAGAATTGCTTTCGTAGTACCTTAAGAATCTAGACATCCTTATCTCCATTCTCACTTGGCACTGGCAAGTTGGGTCCCCAGAGGGTAGCTACATTTCCCTCTCAGAGTTCTGGGTGGAACCCCGAGGATTTGTGTTGACTCTTTGAAGCCTATAGGTAGGAATCCCCATTCCACTGTGCTCATGAATTGTCAGTGATTAGCACCCCAATATCATTTGGCAGTGCCAGGTAGCATCACTCCAATATAATTTAACCAGTTGATATTTCCTTGATATCATCAATAAGAAATTAACATGAGGTAGCTTTTACAAAAGGATATTTATTTATTTACAAAAGGATATGTATAGCAAGAACCAAACTGTAAAAGCAGCCTGCACATTGGGACATATTTTTCCTCCCGATTAGCTTGATCCCTGGAGAGTGTGGGTTCATAGTCAAAGTGTTGACTACCAAAAATCCCTCCCCCCCAACTTTATTTCTGATGTGTCAAGGTTGATGGACAAGTCAGTCCCTAGTTTGTAGGACACAGTTTTTTTGGCCTCTTGGTTGATTCACTGTTTGGTTGGGTTAATGAAGTTGATCCTGAGGGATAGCTCATTTCTTTTTTTTTTTTAATTTTTTTTATTTTTAGATTGCAACAAACAGTTCAACATAATTTTGGGTTCCAGATTTTCTTCCCTCCCTCTCCCCCCCCCTCCCCAAGGGGATAGCTCATTTCTAGGCTTGGCTGATGGACTTCTGCTCTCCTGACTTTTCAAAGATAACAAGGGAATGATGCGGTTCGCTCCATCCCGAACACTCATTCACCTAAGAGCAAGAAAGAAAAAAAAAACCATGGCAGAGAAGAAGCAGTAATGTTAGGTGTTCGGGGCTTTGTGAGGGCCTGAGTAGGTAGAGTAGACAACTGGTATGACCTCTCTTTCTACCAGGTTTCTCACAGTTCTTGCCTTGCTCACCACCAGAGAAGGAGAGCTCAAGTTTCTCCATTGGAGCTTTTTTGTATGAATACTCAGTTCTAGACAATTAAAAGACTTTTGTTCACTGTATAGTAAGTGAACAAGAAATAGTCACAGAATACCTGTATGTGGTCTGAATCTATGGCAATCTAAGGAAGTTGATCCTGAGGGATAGCTCCTTTCTAGGCTTGGCTGATCCCCTGCACATGCTTTCAGTACTCAAACCCCAATTGGTCACTGCCACTCTTGCGCTTTGTATTTACTTATCCATCTATATACATACATATATATATATGTTGATTTTTCCTAGTAGAATGCAAGACCCCAATGACAGACTATCATTTTTTGTGTTTGTATTCTTAGGGCCCAGCAGAGTGCCTGGCACATAGTAGGTAATAAATTTATTAAATGCTCATTGAATTGAATTAAATAACATAGACTTTCAAATTTTTCTTTGAAGCACAAGTTTTAAAATATTCTTTTCTGTGTTGAGAATTGACAGCATAACCGGAAAGTGCTACATAGACACAGCCATAGTCATATTTTTCAGTAACAGTTTGGTGGTCTCATATGACCACCACCTAGGCCATCAAGAGTCCCACTATTTCTTTTGTAATGGTTGTGTTTTTTTCTTTCCTGCTTTCAGGTGATTGAGTAAAAGAGATGGAATAGACCAGGTCATCCATGACCTTGTTAGCTTTGAAAAGTCAGAAGACTAGCAATCCACCAGCCATAAATGGTCTCATACTAGACCATTTAACAGATTCAGTGAAGGTGCTTTAAATTGTAAGTGGGACCATGCCATCTCTCTTTATCTTTCCATTCTTTAGCGCAGTATCCTATTCAAAATAAGTACCTAACGAATATTTGGTGGTGATGCTGGTGTAAAATGGTATAGAGAATGAATTAACTACTTTGTTTACTTTAGAAGCTGTTTCTCAGAAATAGGATGAAGTATCACCTCCTTTCATTCCTCCTCCTCCCCACCCCCCCAGTAGGCTACATGTATAAAGAAGAGTCTGGCATCTCTAATCTGTAGGTCTGGGAGTCATTCAACACCCTGAATGTAGCAGGCTGATGCTTTTCATCAACATGAAAGTCACTGAAGAAAAAAACAGATTGCACACATCATCGTACTTGAGAATAAATTGGCCAGATTTTTAGATATAGCAAAACAGCATACAGCGGCAAACATTGGATAGTGGGGAGGGGCTAAGGATTAAGGAGACTTTATTGGCAGGGTTGGAGATGTCAAAGTTGGGAGATTCAATCTGAAAAAGGCAAGTGTAACCAGAAAGGATACAATTTGATTAAACAACAGCCCTATTCATAGTCACAGAAAGGAAAATGAATAAGACTAACCACAATTTCCTTAGAAAATATAATTAGAAAACATATAAGGTCTATGTTTTAGGGAAAAAAAACTAGCTGTTTAGAAAAGAAGTTTTGCTAGTGACTTCTATTTTTACATTACAGTCTTCTGAACTTTTGGGACACTGTATGTAACTAATTTAAATACACCATCTGTTTATCTATCTATCTATCTATCTATCTATCTATCTATCTATCTATCTATCTATCTGTGTTTATGCATATCATTTAGTTAAATATATTGCAACAATTTTCAAATGATCTTCTATAAGTACAATTCTAGTTTTAGGTATTCTCCAAAGTTATAAAGTATAATAACAGGCTTCATTCATTCATTTAACCACCATTTAGAAATACCTACTTTGTACAACATAATCAGCTAGGTACTGAGATACCAAAATAATGAAAGCATAGATCAGTTCAATTCAATAAACATTTACTAAACTCTGAATATCTGTCAAGCATTGTGCTGGAGATACAAATGAAAAAAGACAGTCTCTGCCCTCAAGGAACTTGCAATCTAATGGGGAGAGATAACGCACAAAAGGAAGCTGGAAAGGGGACCTGTAGTAGGGAGAGGGGCAGAGACACCAAGGGGTACCGTCTTGTTTAGCATGGGAACATCTTGTTCATTTTGTTTGATGGAGTTGAAACCAAGAGAGCTGCGGATGGAGAATGGAATTCCTATCCTCATGGAGTTTATATTTTATCTTTTTAGTACTATTGAGTACCTCTGTAATATCTCAGGAAGCTCAGTAGTTCCTTAAACACCAAAGTGCTTGAAACTAGAAGATTTTCCTTCTTAGTATAAGGGAGTACTTCAGAAACTAATTCCCATTTAGCCCAGGTCCCGCAGATTTGCCCTCTTTCCAAAACAGGAAACAGGAAGGGTAATCTTATCTGGTTATATCTGCCATGTGGCAGGAGCTGTACTTAAGAAGAGTTTTTTTTTGTTTGCTTATTTGTTTGTTTTTTTGTTACCAGACATTTCCTAAATCAGGGGTTAACTTAGTGTATTCATTTTCACCCACCAGAAGGTTTTGTGAAAGTGCCAAATAGAGTATGAGATATATTGAGATAGTGCAATGTAAGGTCTCCCATTGCAAGCCATGCACATGGCTTTCCATGAGTATGCATAGAGTGTGGGGAAGCAGAAGGACTAGAGGGAATGCTCAACTTAGGGCGTACTGGCACACCTTGATTTCTTTATGGTTCCTATTATGTCTGACTCAAAGCTGCATAATCCTATAGATATCTCTGATTTAGAATTTGTGCAAGAGTCCTCTTATAACACTTTTTCCTCTGTCTAGTGGATCCACAGGACCACAGTCTTTCCCTTCCATCTTCAATTGTGTGTTACATGTACCTACAGACCAGAATTGCTTGGTATAGAAGAGACCAGCGTTCTGGTATTTCCTGTGTTCGGAATGGGCTGACTTTGGCTTTTCTCTTGTTGGTGCTATGGACTTGGACATATTCATTTTCAGCATAATCATTATGGCTTAAAAATAAAAGAAAAAATCACTACTAAAATGTCAACAATAATATTTTAACACATATTTTTCTTTATACATAAATTTTTGAGTATACCTGGATTGGTAGGTAAAAAGGAAAGAGAGAAAGAGAGAGGGAAGGAGAGAGGGAGGGAGGGAAAAAGGAAAGAGCTCATTCCTAGGTTGACCACACAATAATAAACTTTTTTTTTTGGTCACAGCTTATTGTGAAGACCATCTGTTAAGGGGGAAGAGTATTTGTCATCTTCATCAGCAGAGGAAGAACTAATACTGACAAATTATAGATCTTTGAATTATAAAAAGATATGTATGTAACTATGTGTTTCTATAGCATTTTCCATACATGATCATATTTGATATTCTCAGCCACTTTGGGAAGTGGGATCATTATTGATTCAATTTTTTAAGATACATTATTTCATTCCTGGGACTCCTCTCTTGGTATAGTGGAAAGAGTGCTGGATTTGGAATCAGAGGGCTGTGGTTCAAATTTGGTCAGTCAACCTTTTTAAAGTGTTCGTCAGGGGCCAGATACGGTGCTAAGTGCTGGAAGTCACTTCATTTCTCTTAGTCTCAATTTCCCTCTCTGTAGAAAGAAGAGACTGGATTAGATGGAAGGTCTCTTACAACTCTAGGTGCATGAGCTTACCGAGTAATATCAATCAATGATTGACACAGATTGCAGATTTTCTCTATGTTAAGTAAGAGGTCTTCATAAATAGCAGCGAGTAGTAAAAAAAATACTAACTGGTGGTTCACACTGCGAGTCTCTCTGAACTGACCCGGGCTCCCGAATTGGTCCTTACTTCAAGGCTTTCCTGCTTGGGAAGACCTGCTAGTGCTCATGTATAGAATTTGATAACCCAGCTTCTCCTCCTTGAGACTATGAAGCAAAAGAAGAGGACTTTAATGGAGGAACAAGGGTTATCATCTCCTTTTAATGGGTGAGTCAACAGACTCAGAGAATTAGATCCACTTGTTCAAAGTCACAAAACTAGGAAGTGGTAGGACTGGAACTACACCCTGAATCTTTATACTCTTCATTCAGGAATCTTTCAAACATGCCCTGTGGCTGTATATATCTAGCATGGAGACTAGCAAACACCTAGATATAAATCATCAGCAGCATATTCCTATAGTTTCCCCAGATAAATTCATGGAGGTGTGGCATTCATTCAACTTATCGAAGTTTACATATTTAAGAATACAGTAACTACCAAACATTGAATTAGTCCTCATTTACTGCATCTAATGAGGAAGGAAAAGGTTTAATTTTTGCCTTTAAATAATTACTTTTGCCGTAGGACTCATCCAAATTTTTATTATTCTGCAAGTGGTATTCTTTTTTTCTTTTTAAAAAATGATTCTCATTTTTCTTAATTTCACATTTAATATGACATTTATTTCTGAATAGATTCCTTTCCCCTCCTCTGCTGAGTGAACCATCTCATTGTAACAAAGATTTGAAAAGAAAGACAAAAAGAAAAAGAAAATCATGTCAACTGACTGACGTGTTTACCACTTGTGACTGAGTTGTTTGTCCTTCGTTGTTGAAGAGGACCATGACATCATGGAGGTGATGCCATGACATGAAAGTGAATTAGATTTAAGTGAAGGAGTGCTGTGCAAAGTCACCAGCCTCACTTTCTCCTCCAGAGCCATCTGGGTCCAATGACAAGATATAGATCAGAATGATTGTAGATTTTCAAGCAAGGTCTTTAACAGGTCTTTTTGACTGAGGCAAAGCCTATTCAGTGATTAAGGCTAGGTAAGAAATGAGGCAGAGAATGGACTCTCTACCTAGTTAAAAAAATAAATCAGTCTGGGAGGGGAAGACCCTCAGAGTTTCTGGCTGAAACAGAAACAATTGCTACCTCTGCAATAAAGGAGTGAGAGGTATATTTTTTTGACTCATCTCCAGGGTCAATAACGGTCATTATAATCAACAGGTATACTTTCACAAAGCTCATTATTATAACGCTGTCCAGAATTCAATCCAATTCAAGAGGCATTTTTTTGGATCAAAAATATATGTATAAAGCATTAAGTTAGATTATATTAGTTATATACCCCTTTGATGATTTTTGGATTTCTTGGTCTCCCAGAGCACAGGCCTGCAAGCCTCAGTAACAGAAAGAACTATAGCAATGCAGACGATATCCCAGGAGCAGCCGACTGCCTATTTATTGTCTATTAAAGAGTGAGGATAAGGGGGATAAGTGATTTTGTTGAGTGCTGTTAGAAAAGTTCAATCCAATTGCATTGGGAATAACTTTGGTTATGTGAAAAAGGCACAAATATAAATTTGCCAGGTTTAGGAAAGTATTTTTTTTATCTTCTATTTTTATTCTTGGATGGAGAGAGGGAAGGAAGCATGCCTGTTAATTATTTTGAAACTAAAGAAAGGTGATTTCTTTTCTTAAGTTAAATATCTAAAGCAACCGAAGAGAATATTTAGATTTGTCAATACAAATAATTTAGTTATAAATGGGTCTATTATTTTTTAATAGTTTCACCAGTAGTTACTATGTCCACATGCCTTCATAACTTCACTTATGGCTTTCATATTGTTGTATTTTCTCATTAAATATAATATAGTATAACAACAGTATTTGATATGATATGATAAAGTAAGATAAACAGGATGTCTCAAAAGTCTTAGTGCAGTTTCATAGCACAAAACTACATTAAGACTTTTGGCCACACTGTATTATATGATATGATATTGCCTGAAGAATTACATCATCCTTGGCAATCCTGTAGCTTTATTGTTTTAGAGAACACTGCTTTAAATGGTATATGACCAAATAACCTTAAACTGCTTGCCCATGCTACTCTTCATAGTGTAGAGCAATAAAATATGATATGATAAAGCATGATATTATATTGGTCAAATATTTTATCATATGCTTGACAATCATATAGTTTAATTTTACAGAGAATACTATCTTAAATTGTGTGTAAGCAAAGCCCACTTGTATATGACAAATTCAGTTCTCAGTTATGCCTGAATGTGTTTCTCTACATTTGCCCATGGATGTTTGTGACTATAGCTATAATTTTTGCACTAAGGGAAAAGACCGAATGACTAATAGTCACACATTTGTGCCAGACTGGACATTGTAATAGAATTTGTGCTTCAGTCTTAGCAGTTAAGGGGAGGCGGGGTAGGGAGAAAGAAACCCCAAACAACCCTCCACAACAATGTTATTATGTGATAAAAAGAAATGCTTGTTAATAACTAGATAATTTTAAGAAGTTAGGTTCATACCATCTGTTAATCTTAGTTGTGATTAAAGAGGTAATCCTAATACCCATTATTCCTAATGACAAGACCAAGCAGGCTTAAAGCATTAGCTGTCGGAGGCCAAAGAGAAGAAGCAATGAAGGATATCAGCAATCTTAGCCACAATTGAGGAATTGGCCCGTCCTCCACACAACAAAAGTGATACAAAAGAATTACACCCTCACTAAAGTCTATTTCCTCGTATAATCACACAAAATGATTTTTCTTAAATATGATAATAAATCACAGCAAAAAATCAATGTGGCAGGGCCCAACTGCTATAGCCTGATAACGCATCAATCAATATTTAGTATTTAGATTTTAATTAATACATAGCGGTGCAGAGGCTTTTTAAGAGAGAAATATTATCTCAGATAAAAAATCCAGCACTGTTAGCATGCAAAAGTTGTTGCTCATATCTGTCATTGATCAATTTGCTGGAGTTGTGATTAAAAACCCTTGAAAATATCAGACAAGAGCATAAAATAGATTGAACCAAAGGGAGAATGTCGTAAGCATCTCAGTCTGCAGAGCCACTAGCACAGAAGGCTGAGAAAACCAAAGTACAGCACTGTACACATTGCCTGCAAAGCACAAATCCTACATCCTTACCTTGGGGATTGCCAGCTTCAAAACTACATAGAATTTTGGAATCTTATGAAATTAACAAACTGATAATTTTATTGATGGACTGAATATAGAATTATGAAGGGAATAAAGCCTTTCACCCCCTCGGAGCCTACTTTTTAGTCTAAATGTGATTACTTCCTTGCTTATAAACTATTCTCAAGATTCAGATTTACCCCAGAGGTTTTAATTTTCTCAATTATTCTCCTTGCTATAAGGAAGACAAGCAAGGTCAAAACAGAAAATAAAAACAGATGACCTGATGCAAATTTTCCTTTACCTTTGTCCAATAGAAACTTTCTATACTCTAGATAAATTTAAAAAGCTACAACTTGCCCCTTGTTGGCCCTCTCTTCACCCTCCGGGCCCTCTTCATATAGCTCTGAAGTAGTTATTTAAAACACCTGAGCAATGAAATAATGAATTCAATAGAAAATGTATAGACTCAAACTATGGGAAAATGACTACTCTTTCAATATCTCCAGGATTAAATCACCAGACTTCTGATCAGTCAACAACATTTATTGGGTTCTAAAGTGTGTGGAACAATGTTCTAGTGGTGGTAAGGAGGAAACACAATCACTGTGTAGAGATGGCTTCCTTTTCCTTCTAAAGAGCTGCTCAGCACCTCTACATTGCATTTGTCTAGTTATGATACTTCCCTTCCCCTTCACCCCACCCACACCTCACTCCTGACTTCCTCTTCCTTTTTTTCCCTTCCTCCCTCCCTTCCTTCCTTCCTTCCTTCCTTCCTTCCTTCCTTCCTTCCTTCCTTCCTTCCTTCCTTCCTTCCTTCCTTCCTTCCTTCCTTCCTTCCTTCCTTCCTTCCTTCCTTCCTTCCTTCCTTCCTTCCTTCCTTCCTCCCTTCCTTCCTTCCTTCCATTCTTCCTTCTACAAACATTTATTAAACACTCGCTACATGCAGAGCTTTGTTTTATCCTTTTCTAGCCATTTGTATTATTCTTACTTACTACATCTATATGTAACAGTATATTGAAACTTATTTCAGGGCTCTCCAGTGAAGTTCTTATAGATACAAACTTCCCTCCCCCACAGCCCCAGAGTCAATGGGAATTCTGTATAGGCAATGTAGGATCAGGTTCTGAGTGGAGAGATAGCTCAGCTATCGTATTCTCTGATGTCTTAATGAATTCCTGGTCTTTATTTGGGGTTTGCTTTCCTCTATTGCATATCTCCCTATTACATGTGGAGCTTCCATTGACTTTGGTGTCAACTTCAAGTCAATGGGAAGCCCATGTGAGAGAGTGAGATACTCAGAGTCCCCAGAGCTTTCCTTTTGAAACTGCTTTTTTATTTAATTTTTTTTTGACATTGGGCTTCCCTATCTTGCCTGGGCCATTCACAGGCCTGATTCCAGTGTTGATTGTCACGAAAGCATTGACCTGCTCCATTTGTGGCCTGGCTGTTTCTTTCCTTAGGCAGCCTGGTGGTCTCCCACTCCCGAGGGCTCATCATATTGGTGCTAGATTTAGCCCTCTAGCAGCTCAGAACTCCTCAGTATCAGGGATTCCAGGTGTGCAACACTATGTCTAAGTGCTGGTATATTTTAAATAAGAGCTGAAGAAGATGTCTGGGAAGATATATACTTAATATTGAGGAAAAAAATTGGTTTCTGGGATATTTCAGTACAAGTTATTGAATACCAGGCTCTTAAAAACAAAAACACATACACAAGCAAAAGGGACAGAAAGACAGAGACATAGACATGTGGAGAGAGACAGAGACAAAAGACAGGCAGAAAGAGACAGAGACAAAAGACACAGAATTTGGTGTGATTTCACCAGTGTTGGAGATTTCCAGTGTGGACCAGTAACTCTATAACTTATAGGAATACAAATATAAAATATAAATATAATTAAAATATAAATAATAAATAAAATATAAATATAAAATAAGGAATTTGCTTGCAGCACTGAAAGGCTAAATGTCTTGCCTATGGCAATACCTAGCATATATCAGCGATAGCATCTGAACCTATGTTTTCCTGACGCCAAGGCAAACTGTTTGCTTTGCCATGTTGCCTCACTGATACTACTAACTAATAATAGCAGCAGCTTAAATTTATAGGATCATGCCTAATATAATGAGATTTAGTGCTAGAAGGGACCTTAAGGACCATCTAATCCAACCTCATTTTACTGATGGGGCCCGAAGTGGGTAAGTGACTTGCCCTGTAAATTAGTTGACAGTTGGTAGAACAATTTTTTTTCCGTATGTCAGCCCCATGAGGTGGCTTCTGCAAATATTTATACTTCAACCCTCCAAGGATCTTGGATTTCTCTACAGTGGGACTCCCTACCTCATTGTAAATCATAACCCTTCTGCAACCCTTCTGTGTCAAAAAAAATCATTAGCCTGGTGATGAGAGGAGACCGTGGTATTTCATAACTCACAGTCATTACAATATTATAGGAAGAAGATGGTTGTTGAAAGAAGGGCCTTTATTTCAGGGACAAGCTTGGGATCACTAAAAGAATTATAAAGCTTCTCAAATATCATCTAGCCTACTATCCTCAGTTCTGCAATTCTGGGCTTAATTTCTTGTCCATCTAAAGTGTCTGTCTAATGTATCTACATACCTATATCACATAATCTGGACAATAGGCATTACTGATCGATCCACTTGATTTTTCTTATGTGAATGTCTCTCCCTTTCCCCTTCCCTCATAAGGCCCAGTGGCTCCTAACTATTTCTGGGATTAGATAGAAACTTTTTGACTTGACATTTAAAGCTCTTTACAACCTCCTTCCCTTTCCAGTCTTCTTACATGTTGCTCCCCTGCATGCATTCTACAATGCAGCCATCCTAGTCCACTTGCTGCTGCTCACTCACTATGGTCTATCTCAATGCCTTTGCAGTTGACTGTCCCTCATACCTGAAATGCTCTCCCTCCTCACCACTGTGAATCATCTTCATAGAAATGACAGGTAAATACACAAAAGCTGATGCGGTTCCTGAGAGTATCAAGGGAGAGAAGAAGTGGGCCTGGGACAAAAGCTTGGAGAACACCCACTATCAGGGGTGTGATATAGATGACAAGGCATCAGAAGAGACTGGGATGTCTCCTTTCCGTCAGGTAGAGTGAGAAGTAGGGGAGAGTAATGTTAGAAAAACCCAGAAATGATGGAGTATGGAGGAGGAGAAGGTGGTCAATAGTATGTGTCAAATTCAACAGATGGGTCAAGAAGGACAAGACCTGAGAAAAGACTATCAGATTTGGCAATAAAGAGGTTTTTGGTTACTTTGTAAAGAGGGGTTTTATTGGAGGAATGAGTTTGGAAGCCAGATTACAAAAAGTAGAGAGAGGAGTAAAGGAGGGAAAGTAGAGGCATTGAGTGTAGATAGCTTTTTCAAGGAGTTTGGCTGAGAATGGGAGAAGTTGCTGTTTTGTCAGTTAATCATGTCTCACTCTTCATGACCCCATTTGGAGTTTTCTTGGCAAAGATAATGGAGTGTTTGCCATTTCCTTCTCCAGCTCATTTTTACAGATGAAGAAACTGAGGCAGGCGGAAGTTACTGACTCTCTTTGGGTCACACAGCTGATAAGTGTCTGAGACCAGATTAGAAATCAGGAAGATGCGTCTTCCTGATTCCAGACCCAGTACTCTATCCACTGTACCATAGTAGGTACTTAATAAATATTTATCGATGGATTGACCTTGTTTTTTTTTTTTCTCATTTTGCTCTGTCAATTCAGGGACAACAGAGATTCTTATGTAAAGTTTTTCAGCCCTTATCTGTATTTGAGAAAACTGAGGCAAATAGGGTTAAGTGACTTGCCCAGGATCACACAGCTGAAGCCAGACTGTAACTCTAGAAGATGAGTCTTTCTGACTCTAGGCCCAGCACTCTATCCACTGCACCACCTAGCTGCCCAGGGAGGTACTAGCGAAGGTTCTTTTGAAAATAGGGAGATGTTGGAAAGCAGTGGGGAAGGAACCAATACATAGGGAGAAGTTGAAGATCTGAGAGAGGGAGGATGTGATTGAAACTGGTATCTGTTGGAGGGGATGGATTCAAGGGCAAATGTACAGGGGTTAGCCTTGGTAATCAGAAGAGCCACCTCTTTGCCAAAGTCTTTAGGAAAGTAGGAGAGAGTAGGCGGGTGATGGAGGAAGAGGGAATTCATGTCAAACATCCCTAGTTTTCTCAGCAGAGTAAGAGGCAAGGTCCTTAGCTGAGAGGGCTTGCATTGGGAGAAGGTACAGGGAACTTAAAGAGAGAAGAGGAGAAGGTTTCAAACAGCTTCTTTGGGGGGGATGAGATAGATAATCAATTAGTAATAAAAAGGGCCCAGCTGAATTTGGATGACAGGAATTCATAATGTACTCAGTCAGCATGGTTATGAGACTTCTAGCTCTGTTCATCAGACCCTTAGTTGTAGGATAGGAGGTCAATGGTGGGAGTAGGGAGAGAAGTAATCTTTCTATATATATAATATACCTACATCGTTTCCCCCCTCTAAGAAGGTTAATTTCCTAAGGACAAGGACTTTAAATTTTTGCCTTTGCATACCCAGAACTTAGCAGAGTGCTTGGCACAGAGTAGGTACTTAATAAATGTGTGTTGATTGATTTGATAATTAGGCAAATTTTTCTGGGTGATTATTGATCTCATGTTCCAGATATCATCCAATGCTATCTATGATCAGGGGTACACAGAGAACCTCACCATATATAGGGAATCTTTACTTGATTTGGACCCAAACCTGACATTCTCCATGACATGGTAAAACACCTTCGTTGAGCAAGATCCATTTGAGGAGGCGATACAACTTTGAGAGCATTTTAGATTTGATGCTTAAGATATGTGAAAGTGAGGGGGATACGAAATAGAAGGAAAAAATTAATGAGGCTTATTAACAAAAAAGACAATCAAGAAAATCAACATCACAGATTTAAAAGAGGTTTTGAAATAAAATGTGAAAGATAGACTTTTATTTTCTTAAAATATCTTTTAAGAAATCAAGCAAATAAAAGGAGTGCAAACTATCCTTGATGTTCTGCTGATCATGCTGATTGATGCTGCTATCCTCATGGGATTATAGATAGCATCCAGTCAGTTAGTCTGGTGCTCGTCTTCCCACCCTGATTATGTCCCAGAGCTATTCAAATATCATATCCCTCCTTCAAACTTAATATACCAAAAGTCTTTATTATATTTTAGGATATTCCGTGATTATTTTCTGTTTTCTGTTTCAAGTATTGCGAGAATGAATATAATCAAACAAACCACTTAAATTCTGAACTTTGGAATATGACTCATTCTCTGAGCTGACGTTAATTTCCGTATCTTTCTACTTCTTACTCCCCAAATCTGAAACTTCCCCTCCAGTCCTCCATATCTCTAGTCCCAACATTTTTATTTCATGCCTGCAAATCCTCTCACTCATGTAGGACTGACATCTTTGAACATTAACTTAAATTGTTAGTTACAATTAAATTCAACAAACATTTATTAAGCACATACCATATGCATGGTGTTATAATTTTCTCTTGTTTCCAGGTAACTTTTTAGAGCAGTAATGCATTCAATGGCATCCTTGTAATCTGAAAGGGAAAGCAAGCCTTGCTAAAATGTCTGACTAAGTGCCTTACCAAACTCACAATAGGAAATGACCTGGTTGAGTGCTTTTGCATGCTTAAGTGATTTCCCATGTCTGAAACACACTCCCTCCAAACCTCTCCTTAACAAAGCGCATCTCTGGGTCTACCCCTTACATAACTTTTCCATTTCCCCCCCATCACTAGTACCCTTTTCTCCTTGAAATGAATCTGTCTATCTATCTATCTGTCTATCTATCTATCTATCTATCTATCTATCTATCTATCTATCTATCATCTATCTATCTATCTATCTATCTATCTATCTATCTATCTATCTATCTATCTATCTATCTATCCATCCATCCATCTATCTTATCTATCTATCTATCTATCTATCTATCTATCTATCTATCTATCTATCTATCTATCTATCTACCTATCTACATACATATATATGTACACATATATGTATATATATACAAATACATATTTATACATTCACACACATACTTCATCTGTGAAATGAGCCGGGGAAGGAAATGGCAAACAACTCCAATATCTTTCCCAAAAAAAACCCCAAATGGGGTCAAGAAGAGTTGCACAGGACTGAAATGACTGAAGAACAACAAAGCACCTGCTACATGCCAATCACTATGCCAAGCACTTCACAAATATTACCTCATTTAATCCTCACAACAACCCTGAGAGATAGGTGCTATTATTTGTCCCATTTTATAGTTGAGGAAAGTGAGGCAGAGAGCAGTTAAGTGACTTGCCCAGGATCACACAGCTAATAAGTGTCTGAGACTGGATCTGAACTCGGGGTTTTCCTGATTCCAGGTCTAGTGCTCTATCCACTTCACCATCTAGCTGCCTCAAGGCACAGAACCACATGTTTGACCACCAGGTGCTGACATTTTTAGCCAGAATGATATTTACGAATACTGTCCAAAACAGTGAGAAAAGATTTGTGATCTCTTGGGGGAGGAAGTGCCCTCCCTGATAGAATCATGGATTCTTGAAGTAAGGAAATATAGGTAAGAGCAGATAATATGCAGAAAATATAAAGTCCACTTTGAAGTAGCTCCCTGCTTGGCCCAGTGGCTTAAGCAACTGAAACAAGGAACCCAGTTTAGGATAAATGTGTACAGAGGGAGAGGAAGTGTTTTTTCACAGGGTAAGGTAGAGTTTCCCAAGGCCTTGGCCTGACCTGGCCTGGAAAGGAGGGCTTGACAATGAAGCATGTTTTAAATCTGACAGTTATTGATGTGAGAGATGTTGAAGGGGAAGATGTGTGTGTGTGTGTGTGTGTGTGTGTGTGTTTCTTCTTGGCAGGATGGTTCAATTTCTGTTCTCCTTGAAATTCTGTCATTGTCTGTCGGGCCTTCCCAGTCCTCTACATCTCAAGAAAAAAATTACTTATGCCTAACACTTTTGAGCACCTTAAGAACTTCCAGTCAGCCGCTGAGTATTTAAGCACCTACCAAGTGTCAAGCACTGGGCCGAATACTTGGGATGCAAACAAAAGCAAAAGGCAATCCCTATTCTTAAGGAATTTACAGTCTGATGAGGGAGACAACATAGTATATAAACAAGTTATACACAGGATAAATTGGAGATAATCAATAGAGGGAACGCATTAGCATTAAGGACAGCTAAAAAAGGCTTTTCCTAGAAGATAGGATTTTAGCTGAGACCTGAAGGAAACCAGGGAAACCAGGAGGCAGAAATGAGAAGGGAGAGTAAAGGTGTCGGAAAGAGCAGTTGAAAATATTCAGAGTCTGGAGGTGCCGATGAACTGAACTGCAGAAAACCTGTGAATTTGGAAGAAAAGGTAAATATTTGTATTTGCCTTTGTCTTTATTTCAGCACAGTAAGTGTGGTATGCTCTAGGTAGGGGAGGGAAAATTTTCAAGTTTTCTGCTTACTTTAAAAAATATTTTTTGGAGGGTGGGAGGCAGGGCAATTGGGGTTAAGTGACTTACCCAAGGTCACACAGCTAGTAAGCTTGTTAAGTGTCTGAGGCCAGATTCAAACTCAGGTTGTCCTGACTCCGGGGCTAGTGCTCTACTCACTGAGCCATCTAACTGCTCTTTTTAATAGCTATACTAACCAGTTCCAAGAATCCTACTAGGTCAGAGAAAAATAAACCTCCCTTAGTCAAAAGAATCATGGATTTAAGGTTAGAAGGGACATTAAAAGTCATTTAATTCAAGCCTCTCATTATAGACTAGGAAATGATACCCACAGAGATGAACTTAAAAGCCAAAGGTCACAGAGGTAGTAATATGTAAAGTCTGGATTTGAATACAGGTCTTGCATATCCAAATGGCGAGATAGATAGAGCTTAGGATGTAGAGTAAAAAAAGCCTGAGTTTGAATCTTGCCTCAAACACTTCCTAGATGCATGGCCCTGAGTAAATCATTAAACTTAACTGTGCCTCAATTTTCTCATCTGTAAAATGGGGATGTGGGGCAACTAGTGGGCCCAGAGATAGGAAGACTCATCTTGAGTTCAAATCTGGTCTCAGATGCTTACTAACTGTGTGACCCTGGGCATGCCACTTAACCTCGTCTGCCTCAGTTTCCTCATCTGTAAATGAGCTAAAGAAGGAAATGGCAAACCACTCCAGAACCTTTGCCAAGAAAACTCCAAATGGGGTCACAAAGAGTAAGACATGACTGAAAATGATTCAATGACAACGACAACAAATGGAGATAATTATAACACCCACTTCCCAGGGCTGTTTTGAGGATCAAATGAATTAACCTATGTATAATATTTTACAAACCATAAAGCTACGCGAATGCTAGCTATTGTTATTCTAATGCAAGCATGATTCATTGGTTGCTATGCTTAAATAGTTCTTGGTCAAAGACATTGAATATGGACTCATTTACATTTTGAAGAAAATATCAAATGTTACCAGACCTTAGAGGGTGGCTTGAAAGATCAGCTTGTCATGGTGTTGGAGTCAGAACACTGGGATGTTTGGGTTCAAGTTCTGTCCCTTACTAGCTGCATGACTTTCAGGGCTTCGGGTAAGAGGCTGACTTAGGTGATCTTTAAGATTCTTTCCAACTCTGTGTCTAGGGCTGTGTCAAAGCCAGTTTATATTTCTGAGCAGATTATTAAGTTTTCAGTGTGAACATTCACACCTCAGGAATCAGCAAACCTTACAAGTCAGGCCTTGATTTATTGTTTTGTTGATTGCCTACACTTAAGAAAGTGATGAAGAAAATGTTAAAAATGCAGATTAAACTTGAAAGTGTGTCATGTTGTATCACACGCCCCCCTCTCCACAAAAGCTTGATGTTAAACATTCACCAGCACATTTCTGGCCATACCCTGTGGTCCTGGGAACCATTCAACATTTGTACTATTTCTTCACAGGGTTGTGAGGAAAGCATTTTTGCAAAAACCTTAATGTGCTATGCAGAAATCAGTTGTTTCTATTAGATAATTCTTTTCAGAAAGGCAGCTGCAAAGGCTGGCCCAAGGAGGAGCAGGCAGTGGTGGAGGAAAAGTCATGTCAGTGAGGATGAGAAAGAAACAGAAAAGTGATCAAGAAGAAAATTAGGGCAGGTTGACTCAAAACTTCAGTGTCTCATGGGAGAAAAGCTTTTTTAAAAAGGTGAGACAGAAACATGATTAAAGAGGAGTCTCAGAGAAATAGAGTTGTTGTAATAAGGCAGAGTTGTACAAATCAGGCCTCTCGGGAGGATTACTAAAGGAGGGGGAACATGTTCCTCATTTTATTTGCCTCTCTCTGGAAAACAAAGGATTAGACTTTTTGTTGTCATGGTCCTTGCTGTCGAGGACTATTTTGTTTCGTGTTGTTAGAGCGATCCACTCATCCTTGCTCCTCCATTGTAGTTCTGATTTTGAGCTAGGGAATCCTTGTCTGAGGGAGACTTTTGAGGCATGGTCCGTTTCCAGGATTGTAGGCTGACCCTGCCCTCCACTTCCTTTCTTCTTTCCCCCACCAGTTATAGTCATTCCTAGAGGAAGTCCTAGGCAAATTTGTGAAGTAGAGATTGTTTGAAGTGTCCCAGTCTCCTACTCCCCACAGGGATCCACTGTCCTCATGTCTGCCACTGGCCAGTACCCACCACTGAAGTCTGCTCTCCCTAAGGCACCATAGTAACTCTAGGACAGGGCTGGAGATTTGACTTTTCCCGATCTCTTATTATCTGCCCTCTCTAGTCCTCTCCCTATTATAAAATATCAATTTGCAAAAATCTGTTTTCCTTTCCTCTAGAGGCTTGTAATTCATCTTCCACACAGATGTAAATTTATCTTCTGAAAGCATAGACCTGATAGTGTCATTCCCCTCCTCAAGAAACTTCTGTGGCTCCCTATCACCTTTAGAATAAAAAAAATTCCTCTGCTTTACTTTTAGAGCATTTCATCATCTGTCCTCAATCTGACTTTCCAGCCTTATTTTCTATTACTCCCCTTCACAAATTTTATGTCCCAATTAATCTCTAGCCTATGACATTCCATTTCCTGCTCCTGGGATTTTTCATAGGCTATTTCCTATGTCTAGAATGCTCTTCTATCTTCTCCTTTTGCCTTTAAGGCTTGTCTGAAGTGTTATCTCCTTCTAGAGGCCCTTTCCCTCAATTCCCCCACTTGTCAGTGCTTTCCCCCAATTCCTTTATACTAACCTTGTACATAAAGCTTTTATTTATTTAATGGTGATCATGTTGTATTCCTCCCCTACCCCTGTAGAATGTTTTTAAAAAAATAATTAGCATTTATGTAGCACTTCAAAGTTTGCAAAGTGCTTTCTATAATAATTTATTTGATCTCCACAATAACTCTGTGAAGGTAGGTGCTATTATTATCCCCATTTTACAGTAAGGTCAAGAGAAGTTAAATGCCTTGCTCAGGGTTACACAGCAAGTGTATGAGACAGGATTTGAACTCAAATCTTCTTAACTCCAAATTCTACACTCTATCCACTGTACCATTTAGCTGCATGGAGGGACTATCTCAGTTTCGTGTTTGTATCTCCATCATTTGTAGACTCCTACTTAATGCTTTTTGATGGATTGATTAAAAAAAAAACCCGAACCCTTTTGTATAATTGTGGGGTTAGATATCATTGTCAGTAGCCAAAGCTGAGGTTAGGACAGAGGTGCAACCTCTAAAAGGGGTTGGCATTTCCTTGTTTTTGTGGATTCAATGGTGAATGGTGTCATGACTTACTTGAGAGCCCACAAAGGCTTAAGCTCATAGTGCTTTTATAGTTCTACCTTTGACATATGCTTCTGCAGCCATATGTAGACATGGGTAGTTGAGATCTTTTTCTAAAGACATAAAAATCCTTTTCAGGTGACGTGACCGGCTGATGTACTCAGGTTTAGTCCTTTTTTTTTTTTCAAATCTCTGAGGCAATTTTAGGGTCACATTCTGGACTTGGAAACGTGCATGTGCATGCAAGGGTAGAATTTGCCCCCTTAATTTGTAGCTGATCTCTCCGAACTGTCTGGCTGCTCTCCCAGTCATTTCTCTGAGGCTGGCTTGGACTCACTGATTTGCACTCTGATTTCTGCTACATTTCTTTGATGTTCAGTGGAAACTATTAGTTCATTTCCAACATTGTGAGAGTGTCAGGTACCTAACAAGGGTCATGGTTATTGGTAAGTGGATTGGGCTAAGGCTAGAAATGCAAGCTGCTTATCAGCTCTCATGGTATTTGGTAGAGGTATGCAGTCTTTTATTGAAGGCAACCCAATAAATCTGGGGGCAAATTAATATATTGTATTCCAAAAAAAATCTGAAGTGTATATTTTAGAATCATAAGCATCATAAACAAAACAAAAGAATCCTCCTCCAAAACCCCCAACCCAACTTCCTTGTCAAAACTACATTTTAATACTTAGATCTGTTATGAAAACAAACAGTTTGGGTATCAGTATAAATTATCATTCATTTATTTCCTTGGAAGAGTATTTGTTAATGAGATGATAAACATGTGGTGGTATTTCAGCCTCTTGTTTGCACACATACTTACATACACATACTATATGTATATCATACATATATGTATGTATATATATGCATGCAACACGCACATGTATGCAATACATATATAAACTTACATATGTACATTTATATAACATGGAATAGGAATGGTGCTTTTCTTTCTCTTTCTCACCCACATAAATGAAGCCTTCATAATTATTTAAAATTATAAATACTGTTGATTGTATGCACATGCATATACACAGGCATCTAAGTCTCATGCATACAGGAGTACTTCCTCATGTAATCTCCTTCTGGGGCACACATTCGCATGCCTCTGCCAGGGCACAAAAAACCAGACAGGTATATGTATTCATTCCCTAGATAATCAGAGACACAGATAAAATAAAGCTTCCAGGATGACAGACATTGTGCAGACAGGGTTGTTAGTTTATGTAGGCTATAGGCAGAGTCGACTGGAAAATTTTGATCACTTTAATTTACTATATCCAGCATGCCTGCTGTACTTGTCCAGCACTTTTATCAAGCCCTGTGAGGTGGTATTGATTTTTTTATTTTCTATGTAGGATAAGAAGACAGAGAGTTAAGAGCAAGAGTGAATGAAGAACTTTCCTCAGATTACTGCTACTCTGTAGCTTATTGCATCCTGTCGTTTGTAGTTTTGGATGATGTCCAGTATGTCAGGGTTGCTTGAAGCAATAAACAGGGTGAATAACAATGGAAAGGCGAGATGAGAAAGATTGAAAAAGGAGAAAGAGGCATTGAAGAAAGTAAGAAAGTGAATGTGAGAAACAGGAAAAAAAAGCAGAGGTTGAGGAAAAAGTGTCCTGGGTATAGGTAACCTGATCAGCACATTCTGTTAAAGTCGCTATAACTTGTCTCGACAGTTTTTCAGCAAATAGCCAAGACATGAAACCTAGAAAGCAAAGGAGCCAAAGCCTTTGTTGTATTTCCCTGCCTTGAAACCAGCAAGAAAACCAAAGGAATATTCAAGGCCAATGCCTCATTTTTCATTTTTGAATCTGTTTTCTGGATGTTTAGAGTGTGTGAAGTCATTTAGAATGCATACATCTATACCTTTCATTCAGACATCTTAAACTACATCAACTTTACTTATTCTAGCAACATCCCCATGGGGAGACAAGGAAAGCCTAAAGTTATTTTCTTTTTCAAGAAAACTGAATAAAACCCACTGAATCCACACCCAATTCAAAGGCTTCTTTCAATTTCACCTCAGTTAAAGTTCTCTTCTAATGCCTCATTGTTGCATGGAGATGACCCTGGATTCTTGAAGGTTATGTTAGGATAACAGCAGCTGTAGTAGCTTCTATCAAGCTTGGAACGGCTTCTGATTAATGCCATACAAATAGAACTATAACTAGGTCAGGTGTTCAGAATTTTGCCTCAAGGTGACAAAATTTAGAGGATTTGGACATCGTCTTGTTCAGCAGGTAGAAATACTTTTTAGTACCTAGGGGCCAAGAATAATTAGTTAAAATATTAAGCTACCAGATGACATATCCTAGGTGAGCTCCTCCCTGGTCAAGACCTACCCTACTCCATTTCCAATGGTTTTATTGTCTCTCTTAAGGTCTCTTCTCAATCAGAATGGTATCTTGGAGTCTCTGTCTCTTTTACATAGAGTGGCTCCCCTGGCCCCACGATCAACTGTACTTGCCCCAAGGACCAGAATACCTTCTTATGACTCTACTGGCAACTGACTCTGTACCTATGATCTAAAGATTAGACTAGGTAAGCACAGAGTGGCTGATCCCCAGAGAATGATATTATCAAATCATGAAATTTTATTGACATGACTCTGATTTGTACCAGTGAAGAGAATGTCCACCAATGTAATGGGTCTTTGGAAGTATAGAGTTAAGAAGTTTTAGCATGTAGCTCCCAAGAAAGTAATAAAATTTGACAGAAATAGTATTTCTCTTAATTATTCATCTTGTTTTGCATAGATAGTTGAAAGGACAGAGGAATAAGATGGGGAATCACAGTTACTAATCTTTCTGGCACAAGCAATATTGGAAATATATCTGTGAAATAATGGATGGAATACCAGACTTGAAGTCAGGAAGAACTGGGTTTGAATCCTTCCTCAGACACTTGCCAAGTCTGTGACTCTGGACCAGTCACTTAAACTCTATGGGTTTCAGTTTCCTCATCTGTACAAATGAAATGGTTGGACTCAATGACTTCCCATCTCTAAATCTATGGTCTTATGCCTTTTAATATGTTAGATTTTGGAGGTGGACGGAATCTTAAATATCGTCTGGTTTGAACTTCTCCTCTTACAGTCAGGGAACTTGAGGCCCAGAGTGGATTAAGAGCAGCAATAATTATATGTAGTATTTATATTATGCTTTGTGGGTAGGTGGTGCAGTGTATTAGAGGGTGGGGCCTGGAGTCAGGAAGGCTCATCTTCCAGAGTTCAAATCTGGCCTCAGACACTCACTAGCTGTGTGACCTTGGGCAAGTCATTGAACATTGTTTGCCTCGGTCTCCTCATCTGTAATGTGAGCTGGAGAAGGAAATGGCAAACCACTCCAGTATCTTTGCCGAGAAAACCCCAAATGGGGTCACAAAGAGTCAGACATGACTGAGACATAAAATCCTTTAAGGTTTGCAAAGTCATTTACAAATATTTCTCGTTTTGTCTTCACAACAATCCTGGGAAGCAGATTATTATTATTATTATTATTATTATCATTTTACAGTTGAGGAAACTGAAGCGGACAGAGATTCAGTGATGTGCCTAGTTTTACACAGCTAGCAAATATGTGTGGTCACATTTGAACTCAGGTTTTCCTGACTCCAGGTCCAATGATCTATTCGTTGTACCACCCAACTGCAAAATTTGCCACAGTACACAAAGAGCAGAGCTGGAATTTGAACCTAGGCATCTTTTTCACTTTTCTTTTTTAAAAACATTTTTGTTTAAAGTTTTGAATTCTAATTCTATCCCTCCCTCCCACCCCTACCCCTTCCCTGAGATGGTAAGCAATCAGACATAGGTTATAAATGTGCTATTATGTAAAACATTACTATTTTGTAGAAGAAGACTAGAATAAAAGAAAAAAATGAAAGAAAGTGAAAAATAGCTTGCTCCAGCCTGTATTCAAACAAGATCAGTTCTTTCTCTGGAGGCAGATAGCATGCTTCATCATTAGTCCCTTGGGGTTGTCTTGGGTCATTGTGTTGCTGAGAATAGCTAAGTCATTCACAAATCATCATACAGTATTGCTGTTACTGTGTACAATGTTCTCCTGGTCCTATTCACTTAACTAGCATCAGTTCATGTAAGTCTCTCCAGGTTTTTCTAAAATCATCCTGTTTATTATTTCTTGTAGCACAATAACATTCTATTACAATCATACACTACAACTTGTTTAGCTATTCTCCAATTTATGGACATTCCTTCCATTTCCAATTCTTAGCTACTACAAAAAGAGCTGCTATAAATATTTTTGTACAGATAAGTCCTTTTCCCATTTTTTTGTATGTCTTTGGGATATAGACCTAGCAGTGGTATTGCTGGATGAAAGGTTATGCCCAGTTTTCTAGCCCTTTGGGCATATGAACCTAGGTCTCTTAACCCTTGATCCTATGCTCTTTCTATCTTACCATTACTCCCCACCATTTTGATTTTCTATTGTTTGCTTTACTAATCATTTACACTAGATGACAATGAACATTTTTTTTTTGAACCAGCACCACAACATATAAGCAAAGCCTTGATCCATGGCATTCAATGTTACATCCAAAAGAGGAGTGGATGGCTTGTATATACTTTAACAAAAAGAAATAATGATCTATTGATTTCCTAAGTATAGGGCACTCCCTGAGAAGGAACTCCTTGCAAGATCACAACCCATCTGTGACTCAGGAGACAAGTTACTTGAATAAAGGAATGTAAAAATATTGATTAAATGCTTAATATGTGCCAAACATGCTAGGGATACAAACTAAAAAAATGAGACTGCCTTAAAACAAACTGAAAAATAAGACTGCCTTAAAAGAATTTACAGGCTAACGGAGAGACAACACATATAGGGTGCTGGTAGCCAGGGAAAGATATTTTGGTCTGGGACATCAGATGTATGGTGAATGGAACAACAGGTCATATATTGACTTACCTTTCCAGAGGCAATAGCAGTGTTGATTTGATTACAGTTTCAGAGTAAGAGGATGGTACTCAGTGGCAAGGTGGAAAATGATAGGGATGAAGAAGCATAGTTCTGGGGAAGGAATTGGAGATGAGTGGCTAAGCTCTTCCTGGGTATGGTGGCATGGTTTAGAGGGTGGAATAGTAAAGGTTAAATGATTTGCCTAGAGTCACACAGCTAGTAAATGGAAGAGGCAGTATTAAAATGCAGTTCTTTTTTTTTTTTTTGGCAAGGCTATTAGAGTTAAGTGACTTGCCGACGGTCACACAACTATTAAGTATTAAGTATCTGAGGTCAGATTTGAACTCAGGTCCTCCTGATTCCAGAGCTGGTGCTGTATGTACTGCACTACCTAGCTGCCACTTAAACATAGTTCTTGAGCTCATTCTACTATGTCATGTTAAAGTTAGCATTTAATAAAAGAGTCGGCAAACTACGTCTCAAAGGCTAAATCTACCTAATGGCCTGTTTTTGCATGGTTCTCCAACCAAAGATAGTTTTTATATTTTAAAATCAAATGTAATTAATTAGTTCCTGGGCTGTACAAAAACAGGTAGCAGGTTGTATTTGGCCTGGGACTGTTTAATAGCATACAGAAAAATACTCTTGGTTTCTATAACATTTTATAAAGGAATATAAATAGATGTTTTTTAAGTATAAAGGAAATTTGATCTTCTGAAAAGAAAGGGATTTTATGTGTCCAAGATGAATCTTTGTTATTTAGTGTGAGATGTTCTGGAATAGAAAAACTCCCAAGCTTCACCACAAAGATCTAAGTCATAAGAGTCTGCAGCATAGGCAGACATGGATGTGTGGACAAAAAGACCAGGGAGTTTGGAGGGACTCTTGAACATGGGAATAGCGATGATAACTATAGTTTACAGAAAGCCAATCCTTATTATCATAGAATGAAACTCTGAAAGACAAGGGAGCAAAAAGGTCATTGAAAAGAATGGATAGTGGAGTCAGCAGACTGGAGGGAGCTTGGCTCCTTGGAAAAGAGGAGGTAGTGATAATAATAGTTCCCATTTATACAGCTTTTTAAAGTTTACAAAGCACTTTACAAGGTCGGGGACCTTGTCTTGTCTGAACTTTGCATAAATCTTAGTGCCAAGCACAAGACTTGACTCTTAATCTATGATTAGCAAATGTTTGTTGAGTTTCATTTGTAAAGAAGAAATGGATTTAATGAAATAAGTGAAAATTGCAAGAGTAAAGTTAGCTTTTATTAGAAAATCTCTTCTTTGTTGGACATTAGTTAGAATGTTATACTAGAATGGGTGTGCACTGTGTGATAGAAGGCTAGATAGAGTGTGAAAGAATTTTGCCCCAAATGGTTGTCATACTTTTTCAGAGTCCAAATGGTTCTTCCCATTGAGTGTCCTCAAGAGATACTCATGAGAAATTTATATGGCCTATGTCCTGAATTTAGTACTAGAATATGAAACCCAAGGAAATATAAATAAGGAAATTATAACTTGTGTGTCTTAAATCATTCCTAAAGCAAAGAACACACAGACATACATACACATAAATACACACATACATATGTGCTTATATGTCTATAGACACATATAGATATATGTGTTTATGTATGTTTGTATATGAATTGTATATACATGTGTGTATGTATGTGTATATGTACATATGTGTGCATGTATATCTATATAGATTTGTAGATTGGTTCTCCCTGTCTTGTCCAGGCCTGATCCCACTAATAATTGGTGTGGGAACTTTTAATGCTCCATTTCTGACCTGGGCAAGTTTATCTCTCTTAAGTTAATGAGTAGACCCCTGTTCCTGGGGGATTCATATTGGTACAGGATTTAGTATGGCCACTGCAGCTTAGAAGTCCTGAGCTCAAGCAATCCACCATCTTTAGACTTGCTGGTAACAGGGATTATAGGTATGTGCTGGGCTATGAAACAAATATTTTGGTGATTTGAATATTTAGATCTCATGGACTTACTTTCTGGTTCTATTCTGTTTTATGACCCAAGAAGCTAGTTCCTTGTGTTTGTGGCTCTAATTCGACAGGAATAAGATTAGGAATAGGAATGAAGATAGGAATAGGAATAAGGAAAAATAGGAATAAGACTAATAATATAGTACTTTTTATGGGGGAACCATGGTGTCATAGAAGACCTTTAGGGATCAGAAGACTTAGGTTTTAGCTCTGATTTTTGCCACATATAGGCTGTATGTGCTTGGGCAAGTCACTTAATATCTTTTGACCTTGGTTTCCCCGTCTATACAATGGGATTAAGAATAATGAGTCTCTTGCCTAACTTATAAAGATCAAATGAAATGATATGATATGTAGATGCTTTCAAAATTGTAAAGCACAATGAAAATGTAAGACAACTTCTCCTTGCCTCCATTTTGTGTTGATGAGAATTGATCAGCAACTTTTCTATTAGCAATGACAATCCTGTTGTTTACACAAAGTGGCCACCAGTTACTTGTCCAATCTCCCGTCTGAGGAAGCAAGTGCTGCTTTACTATTCAGCTCTAGCTTCTCACATTATTTTTAGTCGCTGTTTGAAAATTTGACCCTTTGTGCCAAATGCTCTCAAAAACAGAGATAACAATGCAAGTAATAGTGGGGATAATAAAAGTCAAAAATGCAAATAGACACATTCCTATTATGAAGTAGCATCAACTGCTGTTAAAGCAGAGATTATTTGAAATGTGTTTTTTTTCTCCTCCTTTCTATTCAAAAAGCAGACCTGAACATTTCATTAGATAAACAGGGGAAAAATAGACAACTGAATATTGAATAAATAGCTTCAGTTTATCCAGGTTATTTCCAAACAGTAATGCAAAGATGTAATAGAAATAATTTAGACATATGGATAAGAACCTTCAGAATCAATAGTGCTAGGAGAAATGAAACATATGCTGATGCAATCAAACAGAATTGAATTTCATACAAATGTTAGCAAATCTATATCAGATTATCACAGCAAAAACTTCATTTTCATTGATTTATAATGTATTATTATTGTTTCTACCGCACTGCCATAGACAGCCATTTAGCAGCTGTCAAGCGCCTTAAGGGTAAATAAAGGATATCACTGATGGGAGGAGGTTATACAAGTTTAAGAGACCAATAACTCACAAGTGCGGCAGGTGTGACATTCCATGTATTTTTTTTTAAGGCTTTTCCTTCAATCCTATTGTCTAATTCTTTTTTATTTATTTTTATTTTTTTTCTTGGTGAGGATGGGAAGGAAATTAGTTTGGAAAATCATATGAAAGAATTGAATGAAAAGGAAGAAGGGTGTTTTGTATCATAGACCTAACAAAAATATACCCTTGCTTAGGTATGTACATACTGAAAGCTTTCTGGGGCTGTTTCACCATAGCTCTTATAGCTAAGTGGGAAAATTGTCCTATGCTTGGCTTGGGTTTAGGAGATCTGATGCTCTTGGTCCAGGCAATGTGCTGTCAGTTCAGGGTGCTGACCTAGGATTGAAGAGCCTTGGGTTCAAATTCTGCTTTGTTCCCACTTACCTGTGACTTTGGGCAAGTCACTTCATTTCTCTGGAAATAATGAATCTCTTTCCTGACTTATGAAGATCAAATGAAATGATATTGATATTGTAGATACTTTGAAAACTGTAAAACACAATGAAAATGCAAGACGACTTCTCCTTGCCTCCATTTTGTGTTGATGAGAATTGATCAGCAACTTTTCTATTACTAATGAAAATCCTGTTTACACAAAGGGTATTCTCTCTCAGCTTCTTCACTTGTAAAATGAGTGGGCTGTAGCGGATGATCTTCAAGGTCCATTTGGACTGACCCATTTTGAAGAGTATCACATGAAAGAAACAGGGTGCTATAGATGCTGCGGGGTGGGACCTGGAGTGGAGAAGACTTGAGTTGGAATCCCCTTGGTATATTTACTAACTCTGAGCAATTAGGCAAAGCATTTAACCTCTCTTTGCTTCAAGCTACTGTTTAGGACTAACCTACTAAGTCATATAATGTTGTTCCTGACATGGTCAAATCACAAATGCAATGAGAGCATTTTTCCTAATAGGCATTGCCTTTTCAGTTGTCCAAATTTAAGTGGGGAGCATTACTTAGCATAGTTTGGGGGCACAGGGAACGTGCTCTATTAAAAAATTCACTATGAACTGATGCAGAGGGAAGTGAGCAGAAGTAAGAGAACAATTTATACAATGATTACAACATTATATAGAAAAACAACTTTGTAAGACCTACACAAGCCCATGTAAGATAATTGCATTATCAATGCAATGATAAGCCACAAATTCAAAGGACTGAAGGTGAAACATGCCACTTATCTCCTACAGGAGAGATGATAAACTTAAAAGGTAGAAAATGATAGACGTTATTGGATATGATCAATTTGTTTTGCTGGATTTATGCATGTGTTTGTTATGAGGAGGTGTGTGTGTGTATGTGTATGTGTGTGTTCATTTGGGGAAGGGGCAGTAGAAGGGAGAGATAATAAATGCTTGAAAAATAATAAATAAGAAAATAAAAGTATAATTAATTTCAAAAGAGGAGTAAGAGAACATTACACCCTCCCCATTCTAGCCATGCACATAAGATTTAAAAAAAAAATGAATGGAAATTACAATACTAGTGGAAGGTGGTATTTAGTGATTTTTAAAGGCATGGATATTTTCTTCCTAAATTACCATAAACTTGCATATTAAGGTAATGACTAGAGACCACAGGTGTTTAATTTCCTTTCAAGAAAAATGATTTTTGACTCAAGGTAAAAAGTTTAATAGAAAACAGTATCCATTTAATTCAACAAGTAGTTATTGTGCTGTGGCTATGTGCAAAACACTCTGGTGTGAACTGAAGAAGACACACAGATGAATAAAACATGGTCACTGTCTTTGAGGTTCTTAGAACCTTTTTATCTTGGGGTCTGGGAATTTGTTTTTAAAAATTCTGATAGCTGTATTTTAGGTTTCCATGGTAATCCTATTCACTTTGTCTTATATATTTAAAAGCATTACTCTGATGAGGAGTCCATAGGTTTTGCCAGCCTGTCAATGAGCCCCAATAGACTATAAGCTCCCTGAGGGCAAAGATTGTTTTTTGCCTTTCTTTGTATCCCCAGCACTTAGCATAATAGGCACTTAATAAATGTTTGTTGACAGAATGACACCAAAAAGGTTAAGAACCTCTGACAGAGTAGGAAACACATTGCTTAACATTTTTTCTTAAGGTTTAGCTTATTCATCCAGGAACCTGAAAAACTCCCAATTATTAATCTCCCTCAAAAAGGACTTGATAAAAGCATATTTTAATATAGTAGAAAGTGTCTGTAGTAGCAATGCGGATTTGAAGATCTTTCCCACCCATTAATAGTCCATGTGATCTGCTTATGTCACAGGAAGCTTATGTTACATGGCATGGTAGGAGGAGCTTTCTGACACGAAAGGAAGTTATGTCACAGAAAATGCAGAGAGAGAGAAAGATGTTATAGCTGCTAATGGCCGCCCTCGTGAGTGTTAGAACTGAACAGGCTGACTTAGCTGTACTGTGAGTTTGTTTTGGGGAAGACACCAGAAGGGGGGCGGAGAGTTTTTGGGATGAAGAGGCTCCATGTTGTGATATTGTATATTGAATGTTTTGGGTTCCTTGTTGTTATGATGAACTGGACTGACTGGCTGTGGAAGCTGAGCATTTGGTTATGGGATATGGTTCTCTGGTGTCTGAATAAATGGTTTACTTCTACCTTCTACGTGGAGAGTCTCATATACTTTGTGATACAGAACAACATAGGCATTTTGACAATTATCATCTATATTGTTATTATTGCCTTACTGTTTCAGTGTCCTGGAATTGGAGTAGAAAAATGAGTATTTGAATTCTAGCTCTGTCATGTACAACTTGTGGGACAGGTCAATTAAGTTTTTTTCTTTGTGCCTTAGTTTCCATATTTGTAAAAATGAAATAGATGAATAAGTCAGATTATATATGGAAAAAGGACTCTGTAACCTTAAAATGACATCCTAATGCAAATTATCACTATTGCTGAGGTTTTATTCTGTGAAAATGTATTTGTTTGGGGAAATGTCAGCCCCTTATTAAATGCCTTCTTACTCATTTATTAATAGATTGCTGATGACTTGACTGATTATTCTGATGAAATATGACTTCCCCCCCACCCCCGACCTTTGGTGAGTTACCACACATCACATTAGTTTGAACAAACTGCTAATTAGGTCAAGATTTGCCTCTCACATGATCAGGTGAACAATGAGTGATGCATCAAGATAGATTTCTTCTCTAACTCCTCTTGGTTGCTTAGCAAATCTATATAAGCCAGTACTGAGACTGGATGTTTAAGGAGAAGGTAGGGTGGCTTTCTTTGGTGTTGGTAGTAAGATGGGACACAATCCAGGCAGGATTGATTTATAGGCAAAGAGATGGGATTGGCTTGAAGGAAGCCTTTGGAGCTGGGTGAAGAGCAGAGGTGCAGCTTGTAGGAGTATCCCAGATAGTCTTGTCTTTAGATAGGTATTTTGTACTTGCTTTGCGGGTGCAAGGATTGGTGGGAAGGAAGCTGATTCTGAGGGAGAGGTAGGGTGTGTCTGTTCAGGTGTTTGGTTAATCCATTTCCCCACCCCCACCCATGGTAATTGACTGGAAGGCTGAGTCTGTGATGACTTGGTAATTCATAGCCAGTTCTGACTGCGTATCTGATAAAGCCATTATTTGGAATCACTTCCCACTCACCCTAGGGACATATATGAAAACTCCAGGCTAACAGCTGGGAGCAAATGACCTACTGGGTCAATAATAATAATACCTTGTATTTATATAGCACTTTAAGTCTTTACTCTGTGAACTTTATAAAGGTCCTTTCTCAGACATTGGCTCATTTGAGCCTCAGAATGACTCCGTAAGGTAGGTGGAACAAATATTAATATTTTCAGAGAGGCAGCCTTGTAGAGTGGGAATCTTGTCGGACTAGGATTCAGGAGGCCTGGATTTTAGTCAGTAAGATAGTCAGCAAACATTTATTAATGCCTTCTATGTATCAGGCCCTCTTCTAAGTGCTGAGGCCACACAGAAATGTAAGACAGTCATCCCCTGCTCTCAAGGACCTCACGATCTAATAGGGGACACAACATGCAGACAACTGTGTACATAAAAGCTACAGGCAAGATAACATGGAGATAATTAACAGAAGGAAGGCACTAGAATGAAAAGGGGATGGAAAAGTCTTCCTACAGAAGGTAGGATTTTTGTTGTTATTCAGTTATGTCTGACCCTTCATGGTGCTGTTTGGGGTTTTGTTGGCAAAGATATTGGAGTATCTGTCATTTCCTCCTGCAGCTCATTTTACAGATGAAGAAACTTAGGCAAACAGGGTTAAGTGACTTGCCCAGGGTCCCACAGCTAGTAGATGTATGAGGCCACATTTGAACTCATGTCTTCTTGACTCTAGGCCCAGCATTCTCTCCATTGCACCAACTAGCTGCCCAGGTAAGATTTTAGCTGGGACTTAAAAGAAGTCAGAGAAACCAGGAGAGTATTCCAGAAATGATCTTGAATATTTCTGTTGGCTCTAGGACCCTATGAATATTGAGTCCATAGTTCAAATAAACGAGAAAATTTATCTGTTTTACATTTGACAAAACTGAGGCCCAACAAGACCTTGAAAGCCTTGCTCACAGTCACAGAGCAGGATGTGGTGAAGGTATTCTTGAACCAAGTTATTCTGACACGAAGGCCAGTAGCAACACCTTCATAGAGAAAAGGAGGATTTATTTAGTTAAAAATGTTTCAGTGACATCTTTTATTTTTATACCATAACCTCTTCCTTATACAGGTCATTCCAGAAGTCTTAGTGTAGTTTTAAGCTTTAATAACTTCAGAAGTATCAGTGCTTCAGACTTACAAAAGGCAGCATTTAAAAGTTTCATTGATTGTATTTCTTTTATTTAGTAATAAAATATATTCGGTTTTGTGAACTTAAAATAATACAAAATCTAATTTTATCAAGATAAGGCACCCTGTTTTATACATTGTATGTTCAACCGTTTCTGAATGACACTTTCTCAGACGGGGGTAGAGGAGGTCCTCTGGCTTGGCCATTTCAGCCACTTGAACTATCTCCATTAGGATTTTTATTCGTGGAGTCATGTCAAAACTGTCATGTATGCATCAAAACTTCTTTGGATGATCTTAAGGATTACAAATGCAATCCTTTCAGTCACTGAGTGGCAGCTGATGAAAGTTGCATTTTCCTTATTCCTGTTTCCACAGATGACAAATTAGAGGGACAAACACAAGGAACTAGTTTCTTAGGTTCACAAAGCATAAAACTTTATGAAGTTTCAGCTAGAGTGGTGTTATGGAAATAAGACAGCGGTTATGTTGAATTTTAATATGAAACATCAATGTATTAAAACTTAAATAATTTACCTTTCAAATTTTTTTGTAAGTTTGTAGCTCTAGCACTTCTGAAGTTATTAGAGCTTAAAACTATACTAAAACTTTTGGGACACCTTATATATCCTTTCCCCAACACCAACACAAATTGAACCCTCCTCTATAAAAAAGGAAAACAGTTAAGGCAGCCCAAGAGATACAGTAGCTATGCGTACACACAACTTTTTCTAGCCGTAGTTCCCTGCTTCTCTACCCACAGGAGGGAAGTATGTTTCAACAACCATTCTCTTAGACCAGGATTGCTTATTAAAATTAAACAGTTTCGATGGCTTTTAGTATTGTTTTTGTTTAGATTATTGTAGACATTGAATGAATGGAAAAGCATTCATTAAGTATTTATTGTGATACAGGCACTATGCTAAGCTTTGAGGATAAAATACAAAAAAAAATAAGACAGTCCTTTCTCTCAAGAAGCTTGCATTCTAACATGGGTAGATTTTACACATTGTATGTATGTGTATATATGTATAGATTTATACTACACACGTACAGACACACACATATATAGTACATACATATACAGACACACACTATGAATGGATGCATACATATGCATATACATATATGTGATGCCTATGGAAAGCTGTATACCTCTTCAAAATGGGTCGAAGCTCTGAATAGATCCAACAGACCTCTCTGCCCCTTTCTGCCTCTTGCTCTGGGAACAGTAAAACAAACAAACAAAAAAAATCAGTGCCACTCTTTGTTCTGGAAAGGGTGTATCACTCATTTGCCCCATGGCTCCACTTACCATCCCTGTTACTTCATTTTTCCTTGGCCAACACTCCTTTATATAGGCTGTCTACCCATGTTAGAATTCAAGCTTCTGGAGGGAATGGCCTGTCTTAGTTTTGTACTTGTATCTTCAAAGCTTAGCATGGTGCCTAGAGCACAGTAAACATTTAAACGTGTTTTTATTCATTCAATGCCTGTCATAATCTAAACAAAAACAATACTGAAAGGCATACAAACTCTGATCAATTGTAATTAGCAGTCTTGGTCTAGGTGAATAGATGATGAAACAAAATTGGTTTAGGAGAATGGACAGTTCTTGCCATGTTCCTCACAGGCCCCGAAGGGAGGGCATCTCAGTATGAAAACATCTTTGTTTCACTTCTGATGCAAAATAGTTGACCATGAAAGATGGAACTACATTTCAAATTCACTGTAGCCACAAAATAGTCACTTGAATTTATCCCTCCCAGATAATATTTTTAGAACCCTCAAATGCATTTATATTCTTTGAGTGGGTCTCTTAATTCCCCTCTACCTCCCTTTCTGTCTCTTGTTGCTTTAACCTTCCATGGCCCAATCATCTCTCTGCCATGGATTCCCATATTTTTTTTAAAAAATCTTTTTTCAATTGTAGAGAGCAGGAAGGAATTAGAAATCACTTTGGTCAAGGCCCTCATTTTGCTGATGTGAAAACTGTAGCCTAGAGACCTTAGCCTCCTAAGCACAAAAATTGCCTAGGTAATCATCTCCATGTCAGGACTAAAACCCAGGACCACTGGTTCTTGGTCCTGTCTTATTTCCATTATTCTACATTGCCTTTCATCCCCCTAGATAATCTTTTTCCTGCTATAATTTCATTAATTTAGTTGAGAGAATAAATTCAGCCTACTGGAAAGCAATGTACAATGACCCTATGAATAGGTTCACGGGTTTGTTTTCCTTTCTTACAGAGATGTGAAGAAAGAATTTGGTAAATATTAATGTGCTATAGAAATATAAATTGCTATTACTATTACCAGTTTTATTGTTTCCATGTGCAAAAAACGGTAACCATAATAGCTGATTTTTCATAGTACTTTAAGGTTTGCAAAGATTTCAAGTACAATTGTAAACGGGCTAATCCAGCTTCTTGAGCTAACCTAGATAAGGACAAAGAGGCTCATTGCCAGGACGTTGGTCAGTTGCTGATGAATATTTTGGCGGTGGCAAAACATCAAACAAAAAAAGTAAGAAATGGACCTCAGTTCTATGTGCTCCTCTTTCAATCTGGTGATGTTGGTAGAGTGACAAAGAAGGAGACCAAGACTTCTAAGAATCACATGGCAATTACATGGCCTTAAAACACTGCTTGCTGGTACTTCAAACGTGAGATTCTTGTTCAGTGACCGGAAAATGGGTATGCCATTAGAGAAATAGAATTGTATCAATTTTGACATTCTTATCATAAATGAAACTAGAAGACAAAAACGAAGTTGCTGTGAAATGGAGAGATAGCTCATGGTTTATTCTGGTGATGCAAATAGAGCAGTTATCCAAGTTGCTTTTATTGGGCATTCAAAAGCAACAAGAAACGTTGTTTGATGGGATTTTTGTTCAACTCCTATTATATTTACAAAAAGACCAACATAATAAACAGAATTACAGAATTGGAAGGGCCCTCAGTGGCGATCTTGTCCAACCCAAGAAAGAACCCTCATTGCAATATGCTGGACAAAGAGTCATCCAGTCTTTGCTTGAAGACCTTCAGTTTGGAAAAACCCATTACCTCCTGAGGCAGCCCATTATCTTTCTGGATAACTCTTGTTAGTAGGATAATTTTCCTCACTGCAAACCTAAATTTACTTACTTACAACTTCCACCTGTTGATCCTAGAATTGCTTTTCTGGAGCCTATCAGATTGTCTAATCCCTCTTCCACATGACTGTCATCTAGGGTGTTAGTGATCTCTCCCAGATTTGTATTATTTGCAAAATTGACAGGGACTTTTATCTATGCCTTTATCTAAGTCATTGATCAAATATTAAATGGCACAGAGTAGCTAAAAATAAACATCCCAGTGGTATTCCAATGGAGAATTCTTTCCAAATTGCTATAGATGCATTAACGACTGCTCTTTTGGTTTGGTGATTTAACTCATCTTTTGTACTGTTGATTAGCCCCCATTTCTATGGCTTTTCCATAGGAATAGCATGAGGTAGTTTACCAAACATAGGATACCTGTTGCAGCTGACGAAGAGGCAGAGAAATTCTGTGAAGAACTCAATAAGAACCTCCAAATTTTATCTACATAAACTTGAGTACTTGGTGACTTCAGAACAAAGGGAGCAAAGCTAAATAATCACAAAAATGTTAGAATACAAGATTAAGAGTAAAAGAAAAGACCAAAGGATTGTAGGCTATACTGAATCTTCATGGCTCTATATCATGCATACATTCCACAGAAGACATGGTGAAAACTAGTTTAATAAAAATGAAATAGTTTTTATTTTTACAGATAGGAGTCATTTCCAAATCAACTATTGGAGTACAGTCAGACCCCCAACCAGTTAAAGCAAAGCTCCAAATCAATAACAAATTAAAAGAAAGAATAAAAATGAAGAGAAGATAAGCCATGCAATTGAGGCCTCTCTGACCTTACCATTTTTTAATTTAAATAAATTTTTATTGATATCCTTTGTTTTTACATTACCTACATTTCCCAATGTATCTTCCTCCCACCCCTTCCTAGAAAGAAGCATGGACTTACATGAACTGATGTAAATAACAAAGAATGAAAAGGAGGAGAAAATGGTTAAAAAACCAGTTTAGTAAAGCTAACAAACCTGTTGAAAAAAATCTGATATTCCCAAGGTTCCTTACATCTGCAACAAAGCAGGAGGTATGCCTTCTCATGTTTCTTCTTTGAGGCTATGCATTGCTCATTTCTCAACATTCGGTTTTGATTGTTATTATTGTTATTGTTGCTCTGTTAATTTCATAGATATAGAAGGAAGGTTAGAAGTCATCTGGTTCAAATCCTTCGTTTCATGGATAAGGAAACAAAGGTACAAAGAAATTAAGTTCTCATTAATATTAAGTTGCAGATCTGAGATTCAAACCCAAATTGTTTGACTCTAAACCCAACACTCTTTCCTCTACTTGTTGTGGTCATGCAAATTGTGTTCCTGACTGTGTTTACTTTATGTCAGTTCATATAAATCCATGCTTCTCTGTATTCATTGTACTATTTCTTATAGCACAGCAATATTTCACTATATTTGTGTATTACAATATGTTTATCTGGCCCACAGTTCTCAGGTGTCTGTCTTGGTTCCAGTTCTTTGCTATTACAAAAAGTGTTGCTATAACTATTTTTAACCTTACCTATTTAAACAAACTATTGGCATTGAAAAATGGGAAATGGGTAAAGGAACAGATATCTATATGAATCATTACCATTTCCTAAGGGAGTTTAATGGATATAAATTAACCAAAACAACTTAGGGATTTAAGGAACCTAGAAATTGTTTTAGCTAGCAAACACTTGATCTCCTTGCCAAATGGAAAGCTATGGCATATACATGAGAGGCATGTATTAGAGGAGATCTGTTGTTTTTAAATGGGATGGGGAGCTGAGGGAAACCCAGTCCATCTGATTCTTTTGTCAGTGCTCCTTTCAAGACAGAGGAGGAACTTTGAGGTAAGTTGTACCCTCTCATTTCAAATACCTTTTACAATAGTTCACAAACGCAATTACAGTGGGATCCTGTGTTTTTTATATGGTTCAGTCAATTGTTTGGCTGTAAAGATGTGTTTAACTACTGAATATAATTTATAAAAGCTTATCTTTTCCCCTCTCATACTGTCATCAAAGATACTCTTGATGCACATATAGATTATTCTTATAAAAATTCTACAAAGATTGAAAAGTAGACAAATGAGTCAGTAGTTATCGATATTCTCCAAGATGCTTATTTTCCCCAGTAATAATAATATGCAAGACTTTTTATCACAGTTTTATAACCCTCTTTTCTTTCATATCTCTTGAGAATCAGTTCCTTTACACCTCAAAATTGTGTCTCCCTCCAGAACATGCCTCAGTGTATGTTTGTTCTAATTCAGATGCCATTCTCATCCTTGTTTTCTTTACTACCATTTCTACTTTCTCATGTACCACATCAGGGCCTATGATGGAGTCCAAATGGGTGTTTGAGTCCAAATGGAATGGATCTCCTATCATTAATGGACAAAAGAGTTTCTTAAAGAAATCTTTACAGATTTTTTATATTTTTCATCTGACTTTAGTGCTCATTCCAAATTCATTCTTGAATTCTCTAGGTAATCTGGCAAAATTTTGCCTCTCATCAAGCTTCTTGTATACTTGTTCTCTCCTCTACTGTTTCTTTGAACAAATGTTGTTCATAATCACAAAATCAGAGATTCTTGGAGGTGGAAGGGACCTCAGAAGACATCCAATTTAACCCATAACTGAACAAAAAAAATCCCTTTTCATAACACAGCTTAAAAGTTTCTTCAATGGTAAAATTAGGATAACAATAGCACCTACCTCTCAGGGTTGTTGCCAGGACCAAACGACATAATATTTGCAAAATTCTTACCATAGTGCTGGCACATAATAGGCACCACACAAATTCTAGATATTATTATTATCATCATCATTATTGTGAACACATCCAGCCTTTCTTTGAATATCTCCAATGAGGGAGAGTACATACACTCCTCAAACAGCCTATTCTACTTTTGGATAGTACTAATTATAAGGAAACTTTTCACCACATGGAGCCTGAATTTGCTTTGTTGCAATTATCCATTGTTTTATCTCTGACCTCTGAGACTAGTAGAACAAGTCTCTTCTCTCTTCCACAAGACAATCCTTCAAATATTTGATTTGAATATTTATCATATGTATCATGTCTTCTCATCTCCAGGGTAAATATTCCCAATTCCTTCAAGCAGTTTTCTATTCTCCCACTCTGGTAGATTCTACAAACAAATATACTCTAAAACAGTATCTTCTTTAGCTGCTATAGCTTTCCACTTGGCAGGAAGATCAAGTGTTTTCTGGGTAAAACAATTTCTAGCTACTTTAAATCTTTGAGTTTTGTCAGTTAATTTACACTCAATAACTCCCTTAGGAAATGGTGATGGTTTGTATGTTATATCTTTCAGTCTTTGGTCTGTAACTGTATGACATTGGTCAAGTAACTTCTCTGGGTAATTTCTGATCTGTAAAACAAGGTGATGGAATTAAATAATCTCCAATATCCATTCCAGCTCTAAAGCAATAGAGTTTATATCATGAATAATGCTAACTTGAACAGAAAATGTGTGCATTTCATCATCAATAATAGCCAATGATTAATTTATTGATGCCTATTTATGACAGTATATGGTTAACATAATTGTATAATAAAATATCGTATTTGTATAATAAAAAGCTTCAGGATTAAAAAAAAACCTTACAAAAAGGGAAAAGCAAACAAAACCCACCAAGTAGAGCTTTTACATATTAAGACATATAAGGCATTTTTGGCAACAGATTTCTAAGTAGCCAAAATATAGAAATCTATATATAGGGACCTGTTACTCTGAGCCTGTACATATGTATATAATCATTATCTATTTAGCCAGAGAGAGTAAATTTTAGGGGACACAATTAGTCAGTTACAAACAGTCCTCTTTCTCTGTGCTAAGATTTGATTGTCAGGCTACCACTGAGCTTACAAAATCCTATGAATTACAAAATTACAATTATACTGTCCTTACAAAATCCTGTAAATTTCATTTTTGGGGCATGATTTTTTTTTAAAGAGGTCTCCTTATAGGAAAACACACCTTCAAGATCTATGGATAAAGGAAGAGTTTATGATCGAATGAGAGATAGAGAGGATCACAGGAAGTAAGATGGATAATTTTGATTACATAAAATTAAAAAGATTTTGCACAAATAAAACTAATACAGACGAAAATTAGAAGCAAAACAGAAAACTGGGAAAATCTTTTTACAGCAAGTTTCTCTATGATTAAGGCCTTATTTCTCAAATATGGAACTGAGCCGAATTGTTAAAAATATATGCCATTTCCCAGGTCAAAGGATATGAATGGACAATTTTCAGAAGAAATCAAAGCTATCAATAATCGCATGAAAAAAATGTTCTAAATTACTACTGATTAGAGAAATGCTAATCAAAATGGCTTGGAGATACCGTTTCATATCTATCAGATTGGCTTACACGACAGAAAAGGAAAATGACAAATGTTGGAGGGGATGTGGAAAAATTGGGACACTAATGCACTCTTGGTGGAGTTGTGAGCTAGTCCAGCCATTCTGGAGAATAATTTGGAACTATGTGTGCCCAAAAGGCTATAAAGCTTTGAATAATCTTTGACCCAGCAATACCATTACTAGGTCTGTAGACCAAAGAGATCAAAGAAAAGGGAAAAGGATATATTTGTACAAAAATATTTATGGCAGCTCTTTTCGTGGTGGCAAAGAATTGGAAATCAAGGTAACACTCATCAATTATGGCTGAACAAGTAGTGGTATATTAATGTGATGAAATATTATTGTGCTATAAGAAATGATAAACAGGATGGTTTCAGAAAAACCTGGTAAGACATATATGAACTCACGCAAAGTGAAGTGAGCAGAACCAGGAGAACACTGTACAGAGTAACAGCAACATTATAGAGATGATCAATTGTGAAAGATTTAGCTACTCTGACCAAGACAACGATCCAAGACGATTCCAAAGGACCCGTGATGAAAAATGCTGTCCATCTCCAGAGAGAGAATTGAGGAATTCTGAAGGCAGATTGAATGAGGCATACTTTAAAAACCCTCTCTTTTTCTTCTTTTTTTGTCTGTTTTCTTTTGCAAAATGGTTAATGTAGAAATATGTTTTGCATGACTTCACATGTATGATCAATATAAAATTGCTTGCCTTCTCAAGGAGAGGGGAGCAGCAGAAGGGAGGGAATTTTGGAACTCAAATAAAAAATGAATATTAATTTTTATATGTAATTGGGAAATAATTAATGAAATAAAATATATTAAAAAATTAAAAGGTCTTCTCTAACATATGTCTCTTGTGTATTTGTCAAAATCTTATAAGATTCCTTGAACTAAAATAAAAGAATATTTTATAAATAATAAAAGACAATAAAATAAATAAATAATAGAAATAGAAAGATAAATAAAAGAAGTGTTTGTCTGATGGCCCTCTGATTATTAATAATCAAGTGAGGTGTAAAGCAGGGAGATATGTTCATTCAAGGGGTTTGCTGTTGTCATGGAGGATGTCTAGGGCTGAGTCCATTTGGAAGATGGATTATCTATAGAGTCTTCAGATTCTCCTGGTTGTAGATGACATTGTGTTGATTGTGTCAAAATCCTGGAACATTGCAGGGCCTGTTAGTGAAATCTATAATCATTTTATTGACTTAAGTTTAAATACCTGCACAGAAAAAAATGAAAATTGCCTGTTGTCTAGCCTATTACATACAGTTGGATAGATAGCCCATAGTTGTGTTCCTTCAGTTAACATATTTGGGACAAACTTCACATAGAACATGAATTGGGCCCAGAATTGAACAAGAGGTGGAGAAGGGTTGAATTGACTTTGGGACATTGCACAGTGCTTTTAATGACTGAGAATTATTACCAGAATCTAAGGATTTTTTTCTTTTGGTCCCCTCCTCCCAATATTCTTCCTGTGATGCTGTATCTACGTGGAATCTAGATTTCTATCAAAACCTGGTCATTTTGGTTGAAATTCTAATTGGTGGAGGAAATGCTGACTTCATGCTGTGTGACTATATGAAGGAAGGAGTTGATGGTGAAATCTTTGGAGAAGAAATATTCTTTTTTTCTTATTCTTTGAGAGACAATCATGATTCCAGATTCTCGTGGGGACCTGCTCCAGATGTGTGTGTGTGTGTGTTTGTACACATAGAAATACAAGATGGCTGTATACACACATACATCTATACATATATGTGTGTGTCTGAGTACTTTTATATATGCACATATACGTATAGAGAGAGACAAGAGAGAGACACAGTCATTCAGGGACAGAGAGATGCAGGAGAGAGAGAGAGAGAGAGAGAGAGAGAGAGAGAGAGAGAGAGAGAGAGAGAGAGAGAGAATGTTCTTGATTTCTACCTTTCCTCCCTAGAGACCTCAGGGAATTTCCTTTTGGGTGAGCTCAGAGCCTTTCTCTTGGTTGAGTAGAGCTCTAATTTGGCTCCCATTAAAAGAACTCATTTACTCTTTTACTCTCACCTTTGCATTTGCTGATTTATTCTAATCTAGATAACTTCTTTGATTTATATTTGCTTGGATAAATGGATTTACTTCCTATTTACTATTCCTGATGGTCTTTCGTGTAACTAAGCTTTAGTGTGGAGTCAAACTGGTGAGTGTCAGCTTAGAATAACTCCCTCTCTTCTAAGGGATTGTGATGAGGAGAGTATTTATTTTTTGTTCTGAAGTAATTCATTCCTAGACCAGCAGTATTTGTGGGGGAGTGGGGGAACAGAATGACATAATTCCAGATCAGTGGCTTTTTGGATATGGGAGAGCTGAGCACCTATCTTCTATGCTCCCTCAAAAGCTATGTGTCTATAATTTTGTGCTATAATAACAGTGCTTACCTCACAATGCTGTCAGGATTAAAAAAAATAAGCACTTATTAGACATTTACTATGTGCCAGGAACTGTGCTAAGTATTTTTGAACAAATTTATCTGATTTGATCCTCACAACCTGTGATGTAGGTGGCATTTTTATCCCTATTTTACAGTTGAGGAAACTGAGGCAAAGAGAGGTTAAGTGACTTGCCCAGCGTCACACAGCTAGTATATGTCTAACTCCAAATTTGAACTCAGGTCTTCCTCACTGCAGGCCCAATGTTCCATCCACTGTTCCATATAGTTGTCTTTCTCTCTCTCTTTTTAATATGGCCATGTGGATGTATGTATTTTACTTGAGTACATACATGACTTTACATACATCATATGAGAAATTAGAGGAGGAACCAGTCCTAGACCCACTGTGGAGAAAGATGTAACCAAGAATTATACAACATGAAAAGGTGTGGATGGGTTGAGATCTTCACTGTGGTGAGAAAGCCATCAACAAGATAACAGATCCATCAAAGTATTACAATACTACTACTTCTGAAATCTTTCCTTTCTAATTTTAGCATTAGTAGTTATGGGACTTAGGAAAAGATGTGATGTGTTAGAACTAGTACCTCAAATATGAAGTATCCCATCCTTTCTCCTTCCCCACCTCTGGCTCTCAGAATCTCTGGCTTTCTCTAAGAGTCAGTTCATGCACCACCTTCAATAAGAGGCTTTTCCCAGTCCCTTCTTCTTCTGCTTCTTCTCTAAGATGTGTGTGCGCTCTGCTTCCCTTCTGCTTCTTCTCTAAGATCACCTTCTATCCAGTCTGTATGTCTCTCGTATATCCTTATTTGGGGTGTATGGGTGTTAAAGGAGGACTTGTTTAAGTAGTCCTTAAGCTGAGTCCTTTCCAGGACTGCTCATCCACCTTTGGTGTCCACCTCATTCATCCAACTCTCACCTGTGGCTCCAAGGAGCTGTAGCATGAGCAGCAATCACACCCCAGGAAAACCATCTCTGCAGACTGGCTACACCAGGTTGAGGATAACAGTTCTCAAACTCATTAGTGAGTTAGGGGATGTCTACCCCAAGCATGTGAAGACTTCCCCTGGCAGAATGGATGGATAAAAACAATTTGTTCTAATGGCCATGAAGGTGACTGAAGCAGGCCTGTGGAGCTTTCAGACACTGAAAATGCCTCTGAGGCCATCCCTGTCATGTTGATTTTTGTCTCGCCACTGGACTTTGAGGAATCTGGAAGAGAGTGAGGATGATGACTTCCTGAAACTCTGCTTCACTTAAATCCTGCCCCCAGTGGGGGGCAGGGGGTGCGGTCAAGGCATCACTCCTCCTTATCATTGGTCCTCTTAAAAATGAAAGACAAATAATATATGCAGATAGAACTTTCAAATCCCACCTCCAAAATAAAGTACAAACACAGCCATCATCTCTTTCACCAATAATCTCTTTCATTAGAACATAAATTCCTTGAGGATAAGGATTGTTTTTGCTTTTTTCTTTGTATCCCTAGCACTTAGGGTGATGCCTGCTTAATAAACATTTGTTGACTGAATTCGAGTGATAATTTTTAAGTGCCTAGGAAGCTTAATAGAGATTGCCAATGGCCAAAAGTCTAGGTATAACAGCCTGGCAGAGGGTTGCATTTATAGTTGAGCTCTAGATCATAGCTCCAATTTCCTGACAGAATTTTCCTGATCTTTGGTAGAAATCCTGCACTTTTTGGTATGGAGTCTAGGGAGATTCTCACCTCAGCTTTATCTCTACTAACTGACCCCTGAATTGCATATCATCAATGGCCTACAGCAGGTAATCTATAACTGGGTTGTTTGTTCTTATCAGAGCAAATATGTTTATTTGTCCCGGAGGTATGTTGATTACTGCTGGGCCAGAGGCAGCTTTCTGTCATTTCACCCACAGTTGGAACAGAAAGACTTCTTTATATATACCCTCCCTGTGAGACTCAAACAAAAAATCCGAAGCATATGGAATGATCCAGATGATGATTTAGCCTATGATTCTTTTATACCTTTCAGGAAGATATTTGTATTCAAAGCCGAGATCACTACTTGCATGAAAGTGGGGAAGCCTTTTACCATTCCGGACCTCAGTTTCCTCACCTGAAAAATGAAGTTGTTCAAATTACCTCTAAGATTCCTTCCAGCCCTCCTAGATCTTATCACCTGCACGGAATATGTAAATTCTTCTGAAGTTTTTTTCAATATGCTTTAGGCTAATGGAACAATGTGCTTTTAATTCTTAAAGAAGCCTGTTATCTTCCCCCTTCCTTTTAAAAAAAATTGTGAACATGTAAAAGACATTTTGACTTTTACAAAACAGGAAAGACAGAAGGAATAATGTTTAGTGTAGGGGAACATAAGGCAAAATATCATGGGGGAGGAAGAACATACGTGAGGATAATGAAGAAGTTAGCCTGGGTGAACCAGGCATTGTTAAAGGAGAGTAGCACAGTGCCGGGCACATAGTAGGTGCTTAATAAATGTTTATTGATACATTGAGTAGACAATCCTTTGAGTGAGAGTGGAGGGCCAGCTGAGGGAGAACACTTGAGCTACTGGTCCACTTGGATCTGGTTATCTGGAATATTGGGCATCATCACAATGCTTTAGGAAAGGGAACGACAATTGGATTTCTAAAATCAATGCCCTTTCTGCTATTGCATGTGGCATCTTGTATTGGACAGTGCAATATGAAAACCCTATAGTTCTGGATGGTGACATTTATATATTTTTATTCAATAACTTTGTACTAAGCCCCTACTATGTGCAGATTTGTGCTAGATTTTAATAGGCACAAAGAGAGATAGGAAATTTAGATAAAACATCATAGACCCATAGGCGCATAACCAAGGATAGGGAAGAAGGAACCAAGTGCTTGGAAGTATAAAGGAAAGGATGGATGAAAAGAAGAAAAGGTAGCTATCTTTAGGATAAGGGGGGTCAAGGGAGAAAGAAGGAAGAAAAAAAAAGAAAAAAGTTACATGATAACTTTATTATATATTTAAAAGGAATAGCAAGTTGTACACAATAGATTTGCAGTTCCGCGTATAATCATAATAGTTCTACTACATTATGGAAATGATTGTTTTATTCTTTAAGTTCAGAATAAAAGAAAAAAAAGAAGTAGAAAAAAGGAAAAGAAAAGAAGTCAGGGTAGTGTGGTTGTGGCACCTGGCCTACCTTCTCTCTGGGCTTCTTTCTCCTGTCTGGTTTGGTCTCCTGAACTCTGCTCATACTGGCAGGAAGAGAGTCCCCGGAGGAGGTGGCCACTGATAAAACTCACTGTCTCAGAATTTTAGAGGGTTCCTACTATTACATGCTGCAGTTCATGAGCCCTCACTGGTGTGTTTCTCATTTAACTAATCATCCAGGATGACCTTCATTGACATGAAACATTTAATCAGAAACATTGAATAAAGAGAAGGCAAAGCAGGAGGAATGATAACATGCCATCTGTAAACTGTGAACACATTCTCCCACTGGGGAGAATGGGTACAAACTTAGAAAAAATGCAGCATAGCAGTGTGGCACACCTGAGCATAGAAAGTGTAGAGAATACATGTAAGTGCCTCTGGGGTGGGTCGTGGGGGTCCACAGCTGTGGACTGGTTGCCTTGGAGTCCTTTTCCCCCAGGACCAGTCTGTGCTGCAGCTCCCTGAGGGGGTGCGGCTGCTCCATAGAAAGGCTCCTATCTGGACCTGCCTCCCTGTCCTCCTGCTGGGTGGGGCTTTTTCTTAGCTGGCTGCTCCCCTCAGGGCAACTTCTGGGTTGCTAATATAGCTTTACTCTCAGCAAAACCAGAAGCCTGCAGCCTGGGATCTGCAGAACTTTTCCATGTCTACTCTCTGGGCTCTGAAGGGTTTCTATCTCCTAGGCAACTAGTGGCATATGCAAAACCTTTCTTCCATCCTTCTCTTTCAAGCAGTAGATGGAGTGCTGGGCCTGGAGTCAGAAAGACCTGAGTTCAAATTTGGCTTCAGAGGCTTCCTAGCTGAGTCACTTAACCTCTGTTTGCCTCAGCTCAGCTGTAAAATGGGATAATAGCACCTACCTTGTGTAGATCAAATGAGATAATTTTTGTGAAGTGGCTGACAAGTAACAGACTCTATAGAAATGTTTGTTTCCTTCCTCCCCACTTTAAGCAGCTGATGTGAATAAAGCCTGTCTTCCTTCAGTCAGCTCTTCCAAGTAGCAGATGACAATGAAAGGTCTGAGATCTTTTTGTAGACCTGACCAAAGATTTCTTCTGAGATCAATTTTTAGGTCTGAGTTCTCTTGAACCCTGAGCTCAGCCACTCTACTAGTTTAAGAGAGGGCCTCTTTACTGAGATGACTAATTTCTATCTCATAGAGATAAATCGAAATCCATATTTTAGCCGTCTTTACCATAATTAGGGAATATACATTGATGGCATAGTTGCCAAACAGTTTTAGGGGCCAGAGTCTCCTATGTATTAATTTCAAAGTCCTCACGTCAGTCCTATGCAAATTAAGTGCTGGAAAACAGGCTACCTCAAACATTTTACCCTAAGACTTTTCTCTAAGGGACTGCTTTTTTCAGTTTCTTTTTCAGTGTTGCCCCTTCTCATTAGCAAAATCGTGTGCATCTGTAGAGCACCCCTTTAAATTAGAATAACAAATTTTGTCTTCTTTACAATTTGCCTGGGGGAACTATGTCTGCTTCCATGGAAAACTCCTGGAAACTCTCATGTGATGGCATTTAGTAAGCATAGAATATGTACTGCTGCCTCTGCCTTGTATGGAGTCACAGCGGAGATAAGGCCCATATATAATCAACACAAGTCTCTTATTTACAGGTTACTTCATATACATACACACAGACACACATATATGTGTATATATGTATGTATATGTCAATAAAGTCAGGGATAGGGATAGTGACTGGATTTGTGATTTTGTTGGCATAAAGAACTCTTAGATTAAGGGAATTCTCTGGGAAAATCACATAACCTCTCTCAGCTTCAGGTTCCTCATTGGTAAAATGTGGATAATAATAGCATCTATCTCACAGGGATATTGTGAGGACCAAATGAGATCGTGTATGTATCCCAGGCTGATCTGGGGATGCCCAGTTTGCCTAACGTGGAGGCACCTATGAGAGGTCTTTAGAACATGTCCAGATTGCCTAAAATAGAGATATCTTTGTCTCCTAGCCCGTGGGTGGGGGAGCGTCCTTTAATTAACTGCCCATGTCTTTAAAACTGTCAAGATTGAGCCTTTCACTCTTTTTTTCTGCCGTCCTTTTTCTGCAACACTCCTTTAAATAACTTTTTTCCTCTGTGTCCACAAGGTGAAGGTCCCACACAGCAGAGACACATGAACTGAACCAATGAGAGGGGAAGGATCTCCTTCCTCTGCTCCCTTTCTTTTGCCCCAGCTCTAATGGGCCTTGGAGTGTTGGTTTTTGTTCTGTATTGTTTATCCTTTTCAGTTTCAGTTGCTGGAGATGATCCTCATGGGACCGAGAGTTTGAGTGACAGCAACCTTGGAGTCGAGACTTTGGGTGGAGCACTGCAGCCAGTCAGCCTGGCATGGGAGCCTTTAGAAGCCAGGGTGCCTGGGACTTGAGTCCCATAGGAGTTTTTGACTCAGAACTAAGATTTTACTGTATAGGAACTGAGCTGAACTATGAACATAATCTCTTTCACCTCCCCAGCGACTGAGGTAGTACAAGGGAACAGGAGGAGGATTATGCCTCTCTTATGTTGGGAAGTAAGTTTGAATACCCTCAGTGCAGACTAGAGACATTTGCAGAGAGAACTCAGAGTCCTCAGTCCCCTAAGAGTACTAGATAATTCTGGGAGAGAAGTAAAGTGGCTTACCTGGCCTTTAGGCTGTTGGGGCAAGGGTGATAGGTTCTACATATGGGGCCTTCTCTGCGATAAAATCGAGCCCTTCATTTTTTTCAGGGACCCCTGAAAAGATCCTCTGCCCAGGACATTTGATTTTTGAGATACTCTAGATTGCAAGATCCTAGAGAAGAGTTTTATGCATTTCCTCAGCAATAAAACAGTAATTCATATTAGAACAGTCATTGTCGGGGAAGGAGTTCCATATAAATAAATATTTGGGAAAACTGTTGAGTCATAAAAGCTTTACAAAATTAATCACTTATGATATTGCCATCTGAAATGTATTATACATGTCTTGTCTTCTTAAACAGAGGATACTGCATATTTTAACTTTTTCTAAATGACTCATCATCAAATTTACAAACATCCGTTTATCAAAGCATGGAGCAATACAGTTCTGTGTCTGTCCTTTATTGCTTGAGAAAACAGGCTGTTAGCTGTTCTTTCCCTCCTGTAATCATGCCTCCCTCTAAATGTCTTATCCCCCTTCTTGTTTGCTGCTCTGGCTCTGTTATGGGCCAGAATATCTGATAACCAAGCTTTGTGAAGAATTCACTGATAAGTAATAGTTAATAAGGCACCAAATGAAGGCTTAAAGAGTAAAGGGCATGTGCTGAGCTCTTAGTACAGAATCATTTCTTGCCTACTTCTTGGCTTGGGGACTGTGCTTGGTAGGGTTGAGTTTGCTGAAGTCTTGTTTCTTGATGAATAGAAGAATTGCTGTATTTGTGTCTGGGAATGTGGTTCTCGATGATACTTCTGCATGTAGGTACAGTATTCATCAGGGACATAACCTGTGAGGGGCAGGAGGTTTGGTCAAGAAGGGGTGATGGTGTGTAAAGAATGCCAGCCCTGAACCTTAGGTATTTTTGATGAAGCTCTACTTTCTGGGGAGATGCTTGGAGCTGAACATGGCTTTGTTACTTTCTAAAATCAGCCTGATCCCTGAACTCTACCATGAGTGAGGAGTTAATGCCTCCTAGACCTTTGTGCTTCCTGGGTTTGTGTTGCTCCTGAATTAGATTTCCCACAACAATAGAATGCAAACTCCTCGAGGGCTGGGATAGTTTTGTTTTGTGTCTCCAGTGCCTAGCCACGTGCCTGGCACATAGTAGGCACTTAGTAAATGCTTGTTGAATTGAACTGCACCTGTGGTCTAATGTGGATCTTTCTTTCCTTTTCCTCTATTCCTTTATCGTGCCATCATGTCTTGGGGTCTTCTTTCCTTTTTGTCCTGTTTCTATGCACTCCAGACTACGAAAGCAGCATGAAGAAAGAGAGTATGCAAATTCAGACATAACGCATGAGGATAACGTAATTAGAAGTGTATATAAAAGAAAACTACCTCCTCCCAGGCTAGATAGTACCTGGCTTGACCAGCTGTAGCTCCTTAGCTCAGCTTGGCCATGAGTCTCTCTCTGGAGCATCTCCTCATATTGTGTCCCTGAGTCCCGCAAGAATTAGGTCTCTTGTACCCAAATACTTCCAAGCTGATTTTGGGATCTGATTACTTAGACTATCCCTGGACTATCTATCCTTAGCCAATCTGGAGGCCTCTTCATCGAATTATAAGCCTTTGGCTTTGCATAGAATCATAACATATCAGAGTAGGAAGTGACTATCAAGTCCAACACATACCTGAACAAGAATCCAGTTTACATTGTCTCTAACTCTAACATCTATGTAATGTGGGTTTTCTGCCCACGTTACCATGTTGGTGCTTACTACCTAACTTCCCCCCTGTCCTATCAAGGACAAACATGGAAGTATAAACAGGGAAATATGGCAAAGTTCTATCCCCTCAACAGTTAGAAAACTTCAACCCAACATGAAGATTTCCTCCTAATTTCACAAAGATAACTTTTTGGTTTATACACAGAGGACCCCAACCAAAAATACAAAGAGAAGTAGAACTAGCCAGAAGACCAGAGCAACAAGGCCCATGGTGCTAATTGGGATGTCTTAAGGAGCATCATGTCCCCTAACCTCACTTTTTTTTCCTTTGCCTAGAAGAGGAAATTCTGAATATGCGTCTCTCAGTTAAGGGAGCTGGAGACAGTGGGACAGGTGCCTACTCGTTTTGTTGTCCCACCACTGATTCAGACTGAGAAACCAGCAGGTTGCTGTCTTTATTTCAGTCAGGCAAATAGAATTTTCTCTACAAACCAACAGGCCTGGCAGTGAGTGTGTGCTTCCTGGAGATACTGATGTTACATGAAAAATCTTAGGCTAGTTCTCCCTCACGGTAAGAGAAGCCCAGCTGATCTAAATTGTGCTCGTGAGTAGGAAGAGGGAATTCTTAAGGCCCTATGGTATAAAAGCTTCCAATGAGTCTATAAAAATGTAAGTCAATTTAGTAATTGTGCATGTGAACAGCGCACTTGCTTAGAAATGCCAGTCTTTGCTTCATCTACTCTCTCAGCACTCCAAATTTAAGTGAGGATCCTGGTGTCGCTGGGAGCTTAGCATCTCTATATAAGGCACCATCCAGGCGTTGAACTTGGCAAATTTGTGACACGGCTGCAGAGCCAAAAAATAAACAAACATTTTCTGATAACCCACTGATAATCATCTGGGATCATTGTGACCATTTGATGTACCATTCATTCATCTATGTTATTTCTTAAGCTGGATCAGGAAGGTTTCCTTCTCTGCCTCTCCCTCTTGTCATCCCTTTCCCCCATCCTCAATCTACCCATTTCATTGGGCATGGGCATTCCAAAGGAACAGGCTATAAAGTAATGAGTCTGCTTTCACCCTCCACCTCAAAATAGGTCTTATTGTGTTATAGTCCACTGCTTGCTAGTAATTAGAATGCTTTTTCAATTCATGGCTATTCATACTTAGCTCAGCGGGCAGCCTAGAGTAAAGAACAATGTTACTCCATGTTGAGCACTGTGTCCAGTCCTGGCATAAACTGAATATTATAGTCTAGTGGGTTGTTCATGTGATCCTCTGGACCTCTTCCATGCTCTTGGATGGATTTGTGCTGGTGAATTTAAATTGAACAAATATCCACTAGGCACCTCCTAGCAATACTGTAGCTTGATTCTAGGAGAACCACAAAGTTTCATGGTCCCTTAGAATCATGGATCTCAGAATCTCATGGGGGGGGAACAGAACACAAACAGAAGAAAATATAATATAAAATGGTATACAATAAGTACAGAGTAGAGATGAGAGGCAGTACCAGTGTAGTGCATAGAGAACTGGCCTTGAAATCAGGAATATCTCAGACCTCAGTTCAAGTCCCATCTCTGACACACATTGGCTGTACCAGCGGGAAGTAATTTCATCTCTTGGTTTCCCAGAAAGCACTTTTGCAGAAGAGTTATTAACTTGTCTTGGTAGAGTGAGGGAGTTTCCTTACTGGGAGTTATCTTTGAAAATAAAATTGTGGTCCCAAATCCTCCTGACTCTCTGCTCCCTCCCTCTCCCCCTCTGAAACTTCTCTGAAAACATAATAGAAGTTCAAGTGAAGTGCTGTGTAGGGTCTGAGGGGAAGAACATTTTCTATGATGATTAGGGAAGTCGTCATAGAGGAAGTGAAATTTGAATTAAAGGATGGACAGGGACACAATGGGAGTGGGGAAAGAAGGTCTAGGATTGTAGATTCAGAGCTAGAAGGAACCTTGAAGGCCATTCAGTCTAATGCTTTTATTTAAGGGGCGAAGAAATGGCATCTCAAAGGGGTTAAGTTACTTGCTTAAAGTCATGTAAGCAGCGCACGTCAGAGGCTGGATTGGAATCCGGGTCTTCCAACTTTTTAGTCAGTGCTCTTTATGCCGTTCTGCAAAGGTGAAGAGGTTAGAGACAGTGAAAAGTATGGTTTGGTTAAAGTGTGCTCTATATGAAATGAGTTTGGAAAGGTAGAATGTGGTCTTAGACTGGGGAAAGCCTTGATTGCCAGAAAAAAATTGACTTTTACCTGGTGGTAAAAATAATACTCACAGTAACACATTTCAATAATGTTTTAAGGTTTGCAAAGTATTTTTAAAAAACCCTATGAAGTATAGTCTTGTGCAAATTAACTGGGATAAAGGAAAATAGTTAAATTTGTTGGCATATAATAAATCTTAGAGTTTTTTATATTTTCAACGATTTTGAAACTTAACATATGGCAATTTTGTTGTAATTATTTGTCTCTCACAATTTTGGCTTGTATTTTTAAATTCTTCATCATAAAACCACATGTCACATTGAATATGAAATGATTGCTCAATAGTCTATTTTTTTCCAATTATTTAGGCCTTGATTATAATCCATAAATTTTTTACAAAGTTTAAGTCCTAGGAGTTCCTTGGCCATAGAATCGTGTTTCTCTCCATTTCTTGGATGGATTTCTTTTTTATTTTTGAGGGGGGAAGGCAGGGCAATTGGGGTTAAGTAACTTGCCCAAAGTCACACAGCTAGTAAGTGTGTCAAGTGTCTGAGGTCAGATTTGAATTCAGGTCCTCCTGACTCCAGGGCTGGTGCTGTATGCTGTACTCACTGTGCCACCTAACTGCCCCTTGGATGGATTTCTTAATCTTTTGTGATGTGCAGCATGATGTCCTAGATCTTAAATTGGGAAATTTCCATAATTCAAGAACCATTCTGCTTCTTAGTGATACCAATGTGTTTCTCAGAGCTCATAATTCCTTCAATGGGAGCAAAACTTACAGGCCCAATGGAAACAAAACATCCCTCAAGCTTTTTTTTTTTTTGATAAATGTTTTATAGTCTGATGAATATGCCCAGATCTTACAGGCTCACATAGATTTCTAATAACAATATTAGTGTAGCTTTGAATAAAAAAGTGAGTTTCACTATCACCCACCCTTTACCACCATTCAGTATTCCAGTCTTCGAATTATCTTTCTCATGTGTTTTTTCTTCTAGGGATTGGAATGGATACATCTGTATGTAAGAAAGACAAGTCTAGCATTTTTGATAAGGGTAGCTTCAAGGTGGTTAAGAGTATTGAGTAGAAAGTATTAAATTAAATTCAACAAACATTTATTAATAAAAATAAAAATTAAATAAAACAAGAAAAATTAATTTATTAATAATATATATTTATTTGATAACATTATAAGAGAGGGGATGGGGGAAGAGTAAATCTGTTCAAAAGTGGAATTGTATTTCCATAGGTGACGGGACCCTCCTTATTGAGATTGTTGAGAAGGGGCTGAATGACTTCAGGTGAGGTACGTTATGATGGCTATTCTTTTTGGGTATGGGTGAGACTAGATGGTTACTGAGGTCCCTTTTAACTCTTAAATTCAGTAACATCAAGGTTCTGGATACAGGAAACTGTGAGATCATTAGCAGAAAATAATAAGTCAGAAGGGGGAGCAGATTTTGGGGGCAAAAATAATAAGTTGAGATTTGGACCCTGTAGAGATTGAGGTGTTGGTGAGGTGTCCAGGTAGAGGTATTCTTTAAGAGATACAGGTCTGGAACTCAGGACTGGAGATACGCATTTGGACATCATCAGAGCAGAAGGGAAAGCGGATGCTGTGGGACTGAATTACATTGGCAAGGAAGGAAGAAGGAAAAGTGCTGAGGATAGAATCTTTGGAATCACGTACCTTCAAGGGGTGATTAAGGGGAAGATAGGCTATTCAAGGAGACAGAAAAGGAGCAGTGCAGAGTTAGGACGAGAGCTAGTTGTGTATGATGTCTTGGAACCCAGGAGAGAAAAAAAATATTTAGAAGAAAGCAGTCAATGATATCAGTTCTGCAGACAGCTAAAGGAAGGCAAAGATTGAAAAAAATGGCTGTTGGATTTGGCAGTTAGGATGTCACTGGTGATTTTTGGGAAAGCAATTTTAGTAGAGTATTGGGAACAGAAGCTTTAACCCAGCAACAGGGAGTCCAGGGGATACTAGGTGGCAAGGAAGGAGAGATGTAGACTACTTTTTCAAGAAGTCTTAGTGAAACTGAAGAGAGAGATGGGAAAATAGCTGAATGCTGTCAAGGCTCAAGAAATGATAGTTTTTGTTCTGGGAAGATCTGAAGATGTTTTTAAATAGATGAGAAGATGCTGATCGAAAGGAAAGATTGAAGATACATGAAACGAAGCGAATGATCACAAGTTCCTAGGTCCTAGAGAGAAGTTAAAGGTATGAGACAAAGCTACAGGTAGAATGATAAGCATTTGCATGGAAGAAGAAGAACTTTGAAACCAGAAGAAAGGCACAGAAGGAAGAAGAATAGAAAGAAGGAAAGAAAAGAGAATGGGTGAGGATGCTCAGAAGTTTTTAGGCCAATAGGGAGAGAAATCTTGCTAAGAGAACACAAGCATAGAGGCAGCTAGGTGGTGCGATGGTCAGAACTCTAGACCTGGAGTCAGGAAAACTGAGTTCAAATCCAGCCTCAGACACTGACTGGCTGTGTAACCCTGGGCAAGTCACTTCAGCTTTATTTGCTCTAGTTAGCTTAACTGTAAAATGAGGATAACAAGAGCACCTACTTCGCAGTTGTTGTGAGGATAAAATGAGAAAATAGTTATAAAGTGATTAGCACAGTTGTCTGGTGCTTAGTAGATGCTATAGGAACACTTGTTTTGTTCCCTTCCTCTTCTCTCTTTCTAAACCTCCCTATTTCTGGCTCACAACCTGGATATTGCCCTCGATTCCTCACTCTCTCTCACCGTCCCCCCATATCCAATCTATTGCCAAGTCTCATCAATTGTATTTTTGTAACATCTCTCACACATATCCCATCCTTTCCTCTGACAGTGCCACCACCTTGGTGTAGGCCCCTGTCACCTCATACATAGACTATTGCAGTAGCTCTCTGGTTGGTCTTCCTGCCGTAAGTCTCTCCCTACTCTGTTCCACCCTCCACTCAGTTGTCAAAAGAGTTCTTCCTAAAGCATAGGTCTGACCATGCTAATTTCCTACTTAACAAACTCCAGTGTCTCCCTATCACCTCCAGGATCAAATACAAAATGCTTTGTTGGACATTCAGTGTCCCAGCTCCCTTCTAATTTTCCAATATTCTTATATCTTACTCCCTACCACATACTCTGTGTTCCAGTAACAGCAACTTCCTTTCTGTTCCATGAATAAACTACTCCATGTACCAGCTTGGGGCATTTTCTCTAGCTCTCTTCTGCCCTTGTAATGCTTTTCTTCCTCATTTCTGTCTTCTGCCTTCTCTGGCTTCCTTTAAATCCCGATTAAAATCCTCACCTTATATGGGTAGCCCCTTTTAATTCTAGTGCCTTCCTTCTGTTAATTATTTTCTATTTATTTTGTAAATAGCTTATTTATACATAGTTATTTTCTTGTTGTTCCTTTTCCCCTATTAGATTAGGAACTTCTTGAGGGCAGCAGTGTCATTTGTATCCTCGGCACTCAGGATAGAGCCTGGCACATAGTAGGTGCTTAAAAGATACTTCTTGACCAACTCTGAAAATTTAAAATTCTTAAGGATCAAAGTAATGCGTATTAGCCTGTTATCATGTGATCCTTTACACTTGCCCACCTGACTGGATGTTGTGCCACCAAATTTAGAAAAATAAATTTGAAGTCTAGGGACACAGTGCCAGAAGTTATTAGGCCAACCATAAAAATGGGGGTTGGTGGATGGACCATAGGAGTTGTACTAGTTTAAAAAAAGAGCCAATAAGGTGAAATTCTAAAAGAATGATGGAAGGCCTTTGCATTGTTATAAAGTTCTTTTCTTCATTAAACTTTTATTAATTACCTGCTGTATTCAGTACTGATAGCTGTTGGGGGAAATTAAAAGTTTAAGGAAATGTGGTTTTTATCCTTGTGGAGCTTAGGGTTTATTATACGGAAATAAAACATAAGTACAGCTCCTTAATACTCAATATTACATGGAAAGTATAATAGAAGTTGAAAAACAAAGGTCTATGGATATTGAAATGATTATGATGTCTAGGATGCTAGACATCTAATATAATACTATGATTCCAGGTGGGGTAGAAGGGAAGTGGAGCTTTGGGGTTGGGGGGGGGAATCCATGTGAGCCTGGACAATTATTGCATGTACTTGGATTGGATTCTGAAGCATGCAGAAATCAATTGGTGAGTAGATGCCAGGGTCTGGGTGGCATTGGCAGCAGGGTGGGATGCCTTTGAGAAATTGCTGGTCAAATTCAAGTGATTATGCTAGTGGCATGCATGCAGCTATTAGGAAAGGGAAGCCATGTAGAAAATGTGAAATGATGGTGCTTTCAATGCTGGGTGGGGGAGGGCAGTGAAGACTTGTAGGAAAATAGCTTTCCTTTAATTATGGGAGTATGGGAAACTTGAAAAAGGAAAACACCATGGCCAGAAAATGAGAAATGAAGGCCCCCAGTTTAATGTGGCAAGTTTACAACTGGAAAAGCAACAACCTAAAAACATGTTTTTCCCTTTCCCCACCACCATTTGGTCACATCAGGAATCCACAGAGGTGTTCTCGCTGTCAGTGAATAGGGTTGGCTTGAATTGTGTTCTGGAAGGAGCAAGCTGCACCTGGTGGAGGAATCGGCAGATGCCAGGACTGGCAGGAATCAGGGCTATGAGTAACCTGGGTAAGATGTTATACATTCTTCCATTTTAGCTTAGAGAAGATTTAGTCCTTGGTTCAAGGATTGTAGCTCTTATCTACTGTTCTGTTATACCTGGGGCCTATTTTTGGAGAAATGAAGAAAGTAAGGATGGTGGACCCATTTCTCTTTGTAGAGTAACTTTTTATTCAAAGTCAGCTTGGAAGACAAGTTTGGTTCCCTGCACTGTCTTTCCCCACTTCTGGCTACTCTTCTCCTAGTCACACAATCCTCAGGCCAGAATTGTCTTCTGTCATTTTCTAGTGATCAGATATACCCAAGATATAGATAGGGCAACAGTTTGCTTTAGGGAGAAGCAGAATTCACAGAAATTTGGAGCTCAGAATGATCTATTATCTCTGAGCAGGTGAAATATCTGGTGATAGAAAACTTGCCTGGCAGCATGGGATATAGGGTGTAGTGAAGTATATCATAGGATTTTTTCATGTGGACTCAGAGAGTTTGAGTCCTATATGTTACACACATTTCATATCATGAAAAGGGTAAAGTACCAAGGAGAAGAGGAACACTGCTGCTTTCTCTATGTATAAAGGGATCAAGGTTTCAAGGATGTGACAATTTGGATATTTATTTAGTCACCATAGGTCAAGTTATGTAAAGGAATTAATCATTGGCCCCACAGTGACAGTATCCAGGGTCTGTGTTGGATCATGAGAGATGGCTTGCTACTCATGGGAACAATCTTTTGTTTAAAGATTGACATTTTTTTCTGATCTGAGAGATAATATTCTCCCCTAAGTGAGGTGAATTTTTATCTTCACAGAAGAGAAAAATTTTCACAGATGCATAGCACATGGCTTTGTCTTCATTTCTTGTTTGGAATTTTATTTAAAAGTATAGTGGTGTGGCACAGTAGCTTTGGAGTTGGAAAACTTTGGATTGAAGTTTTGGTTCATTTCAGACAACACTACTACAGCTGGTTCTTTTTCTTCCAAGATCTAACCATGATGGAGTCAAATGATTGGTTTGGCTCAACCAGTTTCCCTAAAGAGACAGGCTTATTATGGTAGTTGCTAGTGCCAACAAGCTGGAATGGTCACCATCCTGATCCCTGCCTCATAGAATCATTCTCTTTAAGATGAAGCTTAGGTACCATCTCCTGCATTGAGTCTTACCTGAAGCCCCCAGCTGCTAGTGCCAACTACCTTGGATATACTTGCATTTATTCACTTTATGTTTATGCCGTGTATGTTTTTATATGTACTTATTTTCCCCATTAGAGTGTAAGCTCTTTGAGAATAGGAATTATTATAGTCATTGCACTTGTATCCCTAGGATCTAGGGATCACAATGTCTGGCACATAGTAGGAGCTACGTAAGTACTTGTTGGTTAATTGTGATTGATACTTGACTTAGATGGAGGCTAGTACAATTAATCATCTGGGTAGTTTTGTTTGCATGCCCCATCTTCCACATAATTCTGATTCTAAGCTTAAATTCTTAGCTAAAAGAATTTTAGAATGGAAACCAATGAGAGTTTAAGTGTCTTAACTATTGTTGCATATTGTTTTGTTTAATATTTACTTTAATTGGCTAATGTTAGCTACAATATTTTTTAGGGGAATCTGGAGCTGATTTCATCAGTGAGGAGAACTCCTGGTGTGGGAATTCTCTTACTTGGTACAGATAATCAACTTGTCTGGAACTTATGATATTTGAGAATTGCCTGGAAGGTTAAATAACTTGTCCACAATCTAGTATGTGTCAGAAGTAGGACCTGAATCCAGGTTTTCCTAACCACGAGGCTGGACCTCTATCAGCTTTATCACACATCCTCTCATCTATAACATGTACCTTCCATAAAAGACTGCTCGTTAAAGATTTTTGAATATCAATACATGTTGCTGCATCCCCAGAACCAAGTACATGGCCTTGCAAATAATAGGCACTTAATAAAAGTAGGTGATTTGAATAGAATATAGATTGGGAATCTTTGGCACATTTTGGACACTTGAATGAATTTATCTTTTCTAGGACACCATTAGCTTCAAAAGGTTGGCTTGTTTGCCTTTGTTCAACGTGAGACTGAACAGCGAAAGCCATGTTATAGTTACTATATGGTCAGGCTCATTTTGGGGAGAAACGTCTCTTTGAATGTGGGAAACCCAATGATAGCATTTTCCTGTGTCCCACTGAGGACTACTTAAAAATGGCTTCTTACTAAAATAAAATAATAAGAAAGGTATAAAGAATTGCTCTATTTCCTGTCAGAACTTTACATCCTCCTAACATTGCTTTTTTTTCCCTCCTCCTTCTTTTAGTTTAGTTATCATCTTGGAGAAATGCCACTTGAAATACAGGGAGGCTGGATAGTAGAGTGACAGCTCACATATGATCAAAATAAAGCTTCTAACAAACTACAGTGAACACACTTGGGCACTGAATTAAACTGTCTTAACCTATTAACCTGAACGATGTAGGAGAGCTGTGTTTTTTCCAAGAAAATTTTACTTAGATCTGTTATCAGTGCAGTGAAATGATTATGTCATGGGGTTGCTTTGGCTGGGGGCGTGTGGCAACACCAGTCACCACTGGATTGTTATAAACTACTACAGATGTAGTCAACAAGATAGTTCTCTTTGCAAGTGGTTAATCCAGAGGGGCTCTTTAAAAACATCAAAAGAATGAGAGACTTTCTGTAAAACAAAACAAAACAAACCCTGCCCCCCAGCATTTGGTATCAGTCAGTTGGAGGAGTTAAGAAATAGTTTACCTAAAGCCATTTTTTCTCTTTATATTTATAAAGCTGGAGTTTATCTGTTATAATAATATCACTTATGACATCACTTCCCAATCTTAGGAAAAAAAACTTACTTTGTGTTCTTCCCAATGGATTCCCACAAAACATGCTTTGTTGAATTTTTCTAAGACATAGTGTGAACAGTTTTAAAATAAAACAGTTGTTCCCTTAGATTTTACACCAGAATTGTGTATTTACCATTACAGGAAGTGATGTCAATTGTGCCATAATTAAAGCAGAAAAGGAATAGTTCATCCAAGATTTTTGTCTGGTGTCATCATCAACAGATAGATTTGTTTTAGCTTTTGATATTTAAATCTTTCTTCTTGTTGCCATTTTAAGTTTTTAGAAACAATATTTCTATTTAAAATTTTACTAGAAATCGATATCTTCAGTCAATTTTAGGGATACTGCTAGATGAATTCATCCCACAGACATTTATTAAGAAGCTCCTGTGTGTGATGCACGGTGGTATTTAGGTACTACAAGAGAAGTTAAAGAGATGCATTGTTCGCACAAGGCGGAGCACAACATCATTGTTAAACCTCTCCATCCTGCTGAAAAATGAATTGCCTCTCATTTTTTCCACAATCTAGTTTTGATACTGGTCATCTCCCATATTTACTTCTCTTTCATCACTTTATTTTGAATAAAATGCTCTTACTTAATGTGAAGAATTTTGCTCTAATTTATCTTTTCAGTTCAATGGAGTATTATGTTGTAGGGTTGCTTTAGCTGGATGTGGCAGTCCATCTATGTCCTAGGGAGCATCTAGTTCAACCTCCTCATTTCATGTTTGAGGAGAGTGAGGCATGGGTAAGTAAAGTGACTTGTTCAAAGTCATACTGTTAGTTTGTGGAAGAGTCAAAGTAGAGCCCAGTTCCCTGGCTCAGGTCCAGTGCTCATTACATTATACCATTTTATGATGTTCTCTTCAGTTTAACACATTACCTCCTCAAAATTTTAAAACTGATACTTTTTTGGCGGGGCAGGGACCAGAGACTGGGCCTCCCTGTCTGCCCTAGGCTGGAAATATAGCAATCACTCAGGGATTGGATCCCACTGCTGATCAGTTCAGAAGCCTTGACCTGCTCTGCTTCTAACCTAAGCAGGTTAGGCAGCCTGATGGCTCCCTGTTCCCAAGGGATCATCACAGTGGTGACTGATTTAGTACAGGAACCTAATCTTGGGTTTAAGCTCTACCATAGCCAAGAACTCCAGAACATAAGAACTCCACCAACTTCAGCCTCACCTCCCAAGGCCCCTTATCCAGCATCAAGGATTATAGAAGTGTGTCACCACATCTGGTTTTGAACCAATACTTCCCTATCATTTTAACGTAACTTTCTAAAGGCTTTGCTCCCTCATCCATCATGTTCCTAAAGATCTCCACATCTTTCTTCTAGACCTATGCTCATGCCATAGTTCCTATAGTCACAAAGGCAGCTGCTGCCTGGTCATTTTTTTATTAACAATAAATTGAATTAATTACACATGTTTACATTTTGGACCACCAAGCAAAAATTTGTAAGGGTGTCCTGCAGTCTATCAGCCCACAGCCAGTAAAAAGAACAGAACAAACCCCCCTAGAGACTTGTCTCTCCTCCAAGTCCTGCTTATGTGGAAGCTAGACCTATGAACCAAATGATCACAGCACTAGCATGCTGATAAGGGTAAATGTGATCTCAAATATGCAAAAAATCATCTAAAATCTATTGGTACTTCTGTATGAGAGCAGTCTGTTTGCAATTCTTGACACTATAAAATTCTCTAATGGAAGTGAGACCAAGAAAACTCCCCCCACCCCAACCAACCATAGCTTTTATCTTAGAATACTAGCTAATTTCACCGGTCAATTTTTGTCTATTTCCTTCTCTCCTGAGGATGAAGCAAGTCTTCTTTTTTTCTTCCTTCCTTTCTTTTTTTTTTCAGGGGGAAGGCAGGGCAATTGGGGTTAAGTGACTTGCCCAAGGTCACACAGCCAGTAAATGTGTCAAATGTCTGAGGCCAGATTTAAACTCAGGTCCTCCTGACTCCAGGGCTGGTGCTCTACTCACTGAGCCAGCCACCTAGCTGCCCCGGATGAACCATGTCTTGATCACCTCCAGAAGACTCTCAATGTGTGAGATTATGCCATTGGAGAAATAATATTGGTGTTTGTCCAAATTATATTACTATAGTACCTAATATGATGACCAATTGAATTAGTCCTTGGTGTTAATGTGATTAAAGTGCTCACACATATTAAGGCATAAGTCCCTCCACCCCCAGGCATAGTTCCTGGGATATTGGACTTTGGTTTGATGGAGTTTTCAGTACTCTGCAGCTGGATTTCTTACTGTTATAAAAAAACCCTAAACAAAGCAACAATTCAAATCCAACCCAACAACATTTATTGAGTACCCGCTATTGGCGTGGTGCTTTGTGAGTTACTGGGGACATAAAGAGGTAGGGATATGTTTCTATTCTCAAAGAGCCAAAAATCTAATTGGAGATGTAGGATCTGTATATAAAAAATCAATAATAGTAGAAGAGAGCCAATCAAATGACAGAAACTATTAATGCTTTAAGAGTTGAGAGGAGGGAGAGATGACTGTGGGCAGAGAGGTTGGGGAAGGCTCCAGAAAAGAGCTTGAATTTAAGTTGGATCTTGGAGCATGGGCAGGATGTAAATAAACATATGTTCGGAGGGTGGTTTTCAAGACAGAAGAAACAGTGAATAAAAGTTCGGGAGCAGGAACGACACGGTGTATTTGGAAGACGATGTGTTTGACTGGTGAGGATAATTGATTTAATGGAGTTGGAGAAGATAAGATTTGAAAGATGGCCTTTGGAAGGGCAACATTTTGAAAGTGCTTGGATGCCAAGCTGAGGACTTTGGATTTTACTTTGCAATCATCTGAGAGCTATCAAAAGTTTCTGAGCGAAGGAGTATACAGATCAGATTAACGTAAAAGGAAAATGAATCAGGCAGTTCTGTCTCGGATGGGTTAGAGAAGGGATAGACTAGAGGATGGGAAGTCGGTTAGGAAGTGTGAGATAATTACAGCTTTTTTTAGGCTGGCAATGGGAATGGAAGCAAATTTTTTTGGGGGGGGCACGAATTGTGAACCCAGGTTTGTGATTTTTGTACACCCAGGGAGTTCCCAGTATAGAAAATGATGCAGAAGAGTGACTTGTTTATAACTTAACAGTCATAGAGAATTGGCTGGGGCATTAAGAAATTAAGTGACTTCCTCTTGTCCATATATATCGTTTATGTGTCAGGACCAAGAATTGAACCCAGATCTTCTTGAATCCAAGTCTGACTTTTATTCTCCTTCTCAAGGAACAATTGATGAAATTTTATGATTTATTCCATGATTAGGGAGCAATCAAAGATGACCCAAGATTCTGAGCCTGATTGACAAGGAGAATGGTGGAAGGGGAATAGAATTGGAGAAGTGAGGAATGGAAGCTGATTTAGGGGGAAAGATCATAAGCTCAGTTTTAGATGCATTAAATTTGAGGTAACAAAAAGATAGTCTAGTGGAAATAAGATTAGAGGTTTGGGACTAGAATTCAGGAGAGGGTTAGAGTTGGAAATATAAAATCATTCATGTAAGATATGATAGCTGAAGCTTTAGTAGTGATGAAAATTTTAAGCAAGACTGAAGAGCAGAGAGCAGAGGGCTGGGCCCCTTATGTACATACTCACTTTTAAGAGATGGGAAAAGGAAATAGAATAGTTGAAAAAAACAGAGCTGGGTGCTATGCTGTGTGTTGGGGTTTCAGAGAAAGGCAAAATTATAGCCTGCGATATCAAGGAGTTTCAACTCTAGTGGGTACTTATATATAGTAATTGCCTAACAAAAGCTTTGTTCTTTCATTCATTCAAAAGCCTATTGGATCTGAGAAGCAGGTCATTGATGACCTTATTTCAGTAGAGGGATGGGGATAGAAATGAGATTTCAGGAGTTTGAAAAATGAGAAGATGCTCAGAAAATGGGGGCAATGAAGATTGACCTGCATTTTGAATTTAGCTGAACTTATATTTGAAGGCTGTCCATCTTGGGAAAACTTGCCAGAGCTTGGGCTCTGCAGGCACAGCCTTTGAGAACCTAGAGTCGCCTCCATTTCATGATAAGTCCCTGAAATGGAAGATTGTGCATAAAATCTCATGTAAATTCTGAGAGATTCTGTTCCTTCATTGAGATCTGGGAAGCTCTCTGTACATGATTCACAGGCAGTTCATGAGTAAGTGAGTCTTGTAGAGATTTGCCCCTGAGTTGTAGTTACTATTCAGTGGCCGCTGTGACTGAATGGTCTGCAGTACTGAGGGACTTCTGTCACCACCTCTACGTTCCAGGCCATTGAAAAACCCTGTTTTTGTATTGCCTACTCTCAGGCAAAATCTTCCACCATAATTACCCTGATGTGGCTGTGAACTTATGACCAGTCTAAAAATAAAAGAAGATTGCATACTTGGGACACAAGCAAGAAGACTTTACTATTTTCTGTCCCTGAGAAACATACAAATTTAAAATCAAATGCTGTACTAGAAATGTAACATTGAACATTAATAAAACAGCTAAACTTGCCTAGGAATTATTTACATTTAAATTATTTAATTTCAGTGCATAAAGCATCCTAACACCATTTCAATCACTCTCTCTAAGTCTCCTTTAGCATTTTTTCATTTTACTTTTCCTCATATGATCCTAGCTATGTGTCTTTTATTCTTTTATTATATTCTTGTATTCTTCTGGTTCTGCTTTTAAAAAGAACAATTTTGTTTTTTTATTCTGAACATAATAAATACCAAATAAAATGAGCATTTCCGTGTATTGACACACATATACATAGCAGAACAGAAAAATAGGATTGTATATGACTCTATTTTATATATACAGCTTGATTTTCTTTTAAAATGTATGGTAAATTCCACATGTACTTTTGAAATGGTCTACGTTTCTGCCTTTTTCAATTAGCTTTATTTCATAATGGTCTTACCAGATTTCTCTGTATTTCTCAAACTTCTCAAATTTGTCAATCTTAATTGTATTATAGTACTCCATTATGTCAATGTGCTACAATTTATTTAATTATTCCCCTGTTGTTGGTCATTTAAGGTTTTTTTTTGGTCAATTGCATATAATGCTGCTATAAAACTCTTTGAACAGATAGGTTTTAAAACATATAACTGTCAAGATGTATTCCAAACAATGGAATTATAAATTTAAAGGGTGTGATTTTTAAAAATAACTTTTTCTATATACTCCTAGATTGCTTAAAAAAAAACAACTTCAGGTTTACAATTCTACCAGCAATGAATGAGTTGACTGTATTCTTATTATGTAAATATGAAAGATCAGGGAACTCCATCTAATAATTTACCCAGTTTCCATTATGCTTCTCCCCATTCTGAGGTATTGTCTATACAGAACCTCATATTTATTATCTTTAGCTTTATATTTTTAAAAACGAATATACCTACATATGTACTTATTTCTTCCATTTGAATGTAAGATCTTTGAGAGTAGGGAATACTTTATTGTCAGTGCCAGACACAAGGCTTAACATATAGCAGGAACTTAGTATAATCTTATTGACTGATTTACACCTAAGATTGGGTTCCCTTTCTGCCCAAAGCTGCTTAAATTTCTTAATAAAAGGCTGATTGCCCAAATAAGTATTTACACTGCCTGCTCTTTTTTTCCTGGGCCTCATCAAATTAGATGTTATATGCAAAGTACATTACCAACCTTAAAGAGTTAAATAAATGTAGTTATTCTTATTATTCTATATATGTATAACTTACAGTCATATTGGCTGGGGGATTGAAAAATTAAGCTACTTGCCATTGGTCACACATGTCATGTATTTATCCAAGAGTTGAGCCCAGGTTTTCCTGTTCCTGTTGTTACTATTACCAAATTCTTGGGTGAATACCAGTTTCCTGGGACGTTGGAACACGGAAAAGGCAGCTTTCCCCAAAGGCTACATTTCACTTCTCCCTGGGAGCCAAGGGGACAAATTTTCTCTTCCTCTTGAAATGAAGGCTGCTCTTAGAATGGTGAAATAAAAAGGATAACTTTGTGAGATGATCCGGAGAGTAGGACTTTTCCCTCTGGGTGTTACCACAGTTTCTGGCACATCAGAACAGTGTGATAGAAAAGAGTGATATAACCTTTCTTAGTATGGGAAGGCCCACAACTTCTCTCTATCAAAGTTGTGGGGGAATGCAGCTGACGGAGTCTTATAGAAACTACTTGACACAAATTATTTTCTGACTTAGCACCTCGTGTTCAATCTGCCATGATGGGATCCTCTGGGCTGGCAGGAGAGAAAGTAGAAATGTACAACTTGGGGAAAATTCACTGCAATTCTTTGCTGCCACCAGTGCAGTAAGTGAAAATAGTTACTCTGCTCGTTGGAGAACAGAAACCAGTGCTGACACTTGCCAATGTAGGGACATGTTCTGGAAGTGGCATAGGGTATTTGAGCATCATGATAAATCTGGTCTTATGATTCATGAGGACATAGACTTTTGAATGGAAAGGGAAAACAGAGCAGGTGGAAGGATTTAAGAGAACAATGGGAAGGATATTAAAAAACTCCACAGTGTTTCTTAAGAACTCTATTTAGAAGTGTTCTTCATCCTTGGATCTCTACAATACTTGTTTGTAACTTACTTATTTCATTTCCACATTCTATCTTGTACTGGAATTACTTATGTGCATCTCTTAAGGGGAGAGATTGTAGCTTATACACATAGTATGCTACGAAGAGCATCAGGCTTAGAACCAGGAGATCTGGGATCAAATACCACCTAAAACACAATGACTTGGTGAACTTGACAAGTGACTTATCTACTCAGAACCTCAGTTTCTTATTCTGTAAAACAGGGATAATATTACTTGTGGTACCAACCTTACAGGATTGTTGGAAACCTGATATAGTTACAGGAGCTACACAGATTCAATTCATTTTCATTTGTGTTCCCCTCACAGCCTTATACAGTGCCGTGCGAGTAGTAGGCACTCAAGAGATGTTGAAGTAATGAATGGGGTTCATTGTAATTATTGACAGACCTAATGACATTGATGTCACTTGCTTTATCTATTAATCAGAATTCTAAATCACAGATTATTCTTTGAAAAAAGTATGAAGCTAATGTGCCAGTTGGTGAAATGCAATACCATGCAGAAGTTGCTATGACAATTGTAATTAAACATTTCTTTGCAAAACCAGAGTAACTACTTATGAAAGACAGAGATCAAATCTGGATGTTCTAGTTAGTAGAGTCACATATGGAGCAGATAAGCAAAGTTCATCCTCATATCTAACTACTTCCATTTTTACTTTCTCTCTAAACATCTCTTCCATGTACTCACAATTTCTTCCTTCCTTTTTGTGAACGTACACCCGATTGACCAACTCCTTCTGGCTCTGTATCCTATCTATGCACTGGGGCATAAATTGTACTTGGTTTTCATCTGAAAGGACCTGTAGGAGCTAGTTCTGCTAGGCTCTTTGTTGCCTGGATAGCAGTGTAGAGTGACTAAAGAAATCTAGACAGAGCTTGTCAGTTCTGTCTGAATTTGCTTCTTAAGGTCCTACTCTGATGTGTCAGTATAGAATGGAAGAGATCCATGGTTCTTAAGGCCATACAAGCAGAGTATAAGCTCTGGAAAATTCTGTCATGTTCAAAAGGCCTTAAACGTGGTTCCAGTACTAGATTCTGTCTCCTTTCTGAGGACCTGCTCAGTTAAGTACATAGAGGCTCATAACTAGTAGACTGGTCACTTGCTGATGAATTCTTTGGCCATATGTGATAGGACCACTCTGTACCAGTGTTCTTTCTTCCCTCATGTATCATGAGTTAGGTTAGCTTTCCTCTGAAAGGTGACAAAGCTTTTCCTGGCATTTGATTGGCCAAGGGGGCTAAGGCTCAAATTGCACCTCCCTTGGCAGCTTTTTGGTAGCCTCTAGATGAAATGAAAAAATTTCTTGACCCCTTAAGAGGATGAAAAGTCCACAGGTGGAGGTGTGGTCCTCTGGATTTGACAGATATCCCAAAATGGTGTGAATTATCATACCCTGCCCTACTGACTGAATGCATTCCATTTGGAGGCAGGGAGTGATACATCTACCTGAACTGACTACTGTAGAATCTTTGTTGAATATAATTTTGACCTTGTAGCTAAGCATACCTCCTTTTGTTTGCTATTGAATGCTATATGAGTGTCTCATTTCATTCCAACAATGAACCTAAACTAATAGAATACAGGCCTGACTCAGGCCCACCACTTTCACCACGGAAACAAGTAAAGTTGAGAAAAAACAGAAAATAGACCTTTATCCTGAGTGGCCCCGTTTTGTATCTTCAATGATGGTGGCAAAGTGGCAAAAATGGAGGCAGAAAGTACTGAATCATATGGTTTTTAATCGGACAATAAATAATCACCAAATACTTATTCAGCACTTACCATATACCATATGGCACTGTGCTAAGCGCTGGGGTTACAAAAAGAGGCAATAGGCAATCCCTGTCCAATTCTAGTTGGGGAGACAACATGAAGACAAATATATACAAATCAAGCTATATATGAGATAAACAGGAAATGATTAACAGAGGGAAGGCACCAGAATTAAGAGGCATTGGGAAAGGCTTCTTATAGAAGGTAGGATTTTATTTGAGACTTAAAGGAAACCAGGCAGGTCAGTAGGTAGAGCTGGGGAGGGAGAGCATTCCAGGTATGGGGGACAACCAGAGAAAATGCCTGGAGCCTAGAGATATAGTGTTTTGTGCATGGAACAGCCTGGAGGCCAGTGTCACTGAACCGAGGAGTATTGGTGGAGAGTAAGGTATAAGAAGATTGGCGTAGACTATCTATAGACTAATTGGTAGATATAATATTGGTGAAACGGTCATATGGATTTCCACATTCTTTCTATGAATGAAACTAGATGACAAGAAGTTTCAGTTAAGTGGAAGGGCGACTCACTGGCTCTCCAAAGAGAGTTGGAGAAATTTGTTTTATCATGTGCCTAAAGGCAACGAAAACCATTTCAGGGGACATTTGGTCATTTTATATTGCAGTACTCATGAACATTTGGAAATTGACCACCATGATAATAATTGTGACTTATGCACTCTTTTAGAAAATGAGGTAGAAGAGATCCTCATTATTAACTTGAGACGACCCTCAAAATTTAAATACTTTGATGCAAAGCTAAACTCAGGTAAAGATAGTGAAAAACAAGTTGGAAAATATGTTTCAGAAATAAGAAATGCTAAAGGTCAAAGGTTTGCAGATTTTATAGAAGACTTATATTTGTATATCATGGATACTCTCTTCAGGGAGCTTCTGGACATAGTGAGCACCAAATAACATCATACAAAATGAAGTTGATTGCATTTTTTTGGGGGGGGGAGGGTTCAACAAGATTTTTAATTTCATTTGTATAGAGAATTCTGGTGAGGAAACTCTCATTATTAAAGAAGATAGGTACCTGTTGTCTAGGGCAGTGGTGTCAGACTCAAATAGAATAGGATTCCCCCAGGCTACATTTGGACTTAGTTTTAGAATGTAATATTATCTACATTTTATTGTATTTTTATTTATTTTGTTAAATACTTCCCAATTACGTTTTAATCTGATTCAAGCTGCATTCAAGAGTATTTGGGGTGTGGGGTGAGTCTTGTTTGACACATCTGGACTAAGATACTGAGGGATTAATCAACATTAATTGACTTGCTCAAGGTCAAATATGAAAGACCAGACTTGTACTCAGATCTTTCTGATTCTGAAGCCAGCAATCTATCCACAATACCACACTGCCTTTCCTGTGGGTTGTATACTAACACACAGGAGAGAAAATGACTATTGTCATCGATATGGAAGTCATTTCTGAATCAGCTATGTATATTCAAACTACTGACTTGCTTTGTTCCAGTAAAGGTCAAAATCAATACCAAATTAGAACAATGGAAATAACTATTGCAACCATAATTTAAATTATTTAAATAAGCAATGGGTGACAAAAAATAGGAAATGGATAAAAGAAGAGATGTTAATACAATTTATCTCCATTTCCTATAAGTATATGACCTGCATAAATCAGTCACATAATGAGACAAAAAAATCTTGAAATTGTCTTAGCTAACATACGCTTAATTTCCCTAACAGGAATTTAGTTAGAGGAGGGACAGTGGACAGACTAAAAAAAGATAAAATATCTGCAAAGATTTCTATAAGTTGTTTTCTCTATCAATGACAACAGAACCACCAAAAAACACAGACCTTGGTGTGTTTCTTGAAGAAGAAATAGTGCTAAATAAAAAAAAAAGCAACACAAACAAAGATGGGAAGCATAGCTGAACTAGGTCAAATATAAACAAAAGAGGTCTGTGCTAGAGGCAAAACATTTTTGAGAGCATTGAGAGATTGATTCTCAAGATAACTGAAGAGATTACAAAGTGCTTAGAAACATGGTATCTTATTATCAAAAAAAAGGAGGTAGAAAAAATATCAGTAGCTACAACCCATATACCTTTCCCATACCTACAAAATTTTTATGTGAATACTTTTATCCATACATTGAAGTCATCTTTGATAAAGGTATGAGAAGGGAATAGTCAGGCTTTTGCAAATGATTTTCTCTAGCAAATAAAATCCTTAGTCACTGAATTGTGCAGAGAATAGAATATTACATTGTGTTTGCTGACTGTAAAAATGCATTTGTTTCAGTAAATATACCTCCTTAGTAGCTCTTATCCAATAACGTCAAAAGCCTATAAGATTCTTAAAAATAAATCAAAAGAGATAACTTTGACTATCATCTGATTACTAATGCCAAGGGAAGCATAAAACTGGGAGATGCAACATTGCTAAAGGTGCTTGACACTGTCATGGAAGATGACTAGTGCAGAGACCATGTCAAGCAAGGATTCCGTCCATATTGGGGAGGTCTTTCTGGTACGTTTTTTTTGAGGATGACATTGTGCTGTTTGCATCAAGCCCTGGAACATGGCAGAACCGACAAAATAAGATCTATGATTATTCATAAAGGTTAGCAGAGGCAAAAACAAAATTTTCGAAAATGCCTATTGTCTAGACAACATAATTGGACGGACAACTCAAGTACACATCCGTAGGACAGACACTGTGAATGGACAATGTAGCAGCCCTTGAATTGAGCAGAAGGAGGAAAGAAGGCTATGTTTTCTTTGGAGAAATACATTGTACTTTTAATAACCCCCACTTTTCTCTGAAGCAAGTAGGTCCATCTTATTTCCTTCCAGTAATGCTATATGACTAGGAGCCATGGCATACCACAGTCTCTGAAGGATCTAAGCTGAAAGTCACCCAAAGGTTAATGGAGAGGTACGTGATAGGTGGGGAGCGCGCTGCAATGCGTCACTAATGAAGGAAGGCCTGTGACTCTCCAGATCGTTCTGGACCTTTGCCCCAGAGGTCTTCTTCTCATTGGAAACACTTCCATCTTGACAGTCTGATCAGTGAGGTCAGAGTGAACTCATTCTTGAACTTCATTTAAAAAAGCACTTGCACTAGCTATGTTCACTCCATGTCTTGTTTGCTCAGTGACTCCCCAGACTGCTCTTGACCCTCTTCCTAACCTTCTTCTCCAGTTTTGCACTTCCCCACCCCCTTCCTAGCTCCCTTTTATGAATTGTTCTCCTTGTTGTTTCATTTTTCAGTTGTGTCTGATTCACCATGGCCCCATTTGGGGTTTTCTTGGCAAAGACACTGGAGTGGGTTGCCATTTCCTTTTCCAGGACATTTTACAGATGAAGAAACTGAGGCAAACAGGGTGAAGTGACTTGCCCAGGGTCACAAAGCTTACTGACTGTGTCTGAACTTATGAAGATGAGTCTTCCTGATTCCAAGCTCAGTGCCCTATCCATGGCACCACCTAGCTGCCCTACTAGATTATAAAGTTCTTGAGGGCAGGAACTGTCTTTTTGCTTCTTCATTTAGCACAACATCTAGAGCAGAGGTGAGGAACCCGCAGCCTCAAGGCCACGTGCAACTTTCTAGGTCCTTGGGTGCAGCTTTTTGACTGACTCCAAGTTTTACAGAACAAATCCTTTTATTAAGGAGATTTGTTCTGTGAAGTTTGGATTCAGTTGAAGGGCTGCACTTTAGGACCTAGAGGGCCACATGTGGCCTCCAGGCCACAGGTTCCCCACCCCTGGTCTAGAACACAGTAAGCACTTAATAAATACTCTCTCTGCCTTTGGCTCTATCTGTCTGTCTGTCTGTCTGTCTGTCTGTGTCTCTCTTCTCTCACTTGTCACCAGAGAGATGAATGACTAGAAAAGAAGGTGGAGTGGGTCATATAATGGAGTGAGGAGTAATTAATAAAATACTATGAGTCTCAAGTGATGAAAATGTCTGTTTCTTTGTACTCTCCACCCTCTATAATTCTCTCTCCTATCTCTCATACACATGCAGAGTATTTTTTATTGGCCGAATATCCAGTCTGTAGATTACTTAGTCTCTGGGGATCTTTTCCACTCACCTATTTAATTCCTTTGAGGCATTTCACTGCTTTTTTTTAGTACCTACCCCAAAATTTTAGAAGAGGAAGTTAATCCTTTACCAGTTAATTGTATGAATTATTAATAGCCCCTTTATAGCATTAATGACAGTGGAATGATGGATAAAGTGAGGTATGAGTTTTGTCCAGAGATTCAAATTGTCCATGGGATTTCTGCTTCTTTCCCTCCTGCCTCATTTCCCTTACTGCTTTCCCAGATAATTCTAGGCAGGTTCCATTTTCTATATTTATGTAGCAGCAGCTACATACATGTTTATGCTTCCTCTTGGAGGGAAGAATCGCTACAAACACCAAAAAACTCAAAACAAAAACAACTCTGTGTTAATACTATTTTAAGACCTGTGGCAAACCAATTTAAATATCAACTAAAATATTTTTTGCTTATATTTTTTAAATCCTTGCTTATTAATGATTTAAGTTAGAAGGCTATCTCTTACATGAGACAAAGAATAAAAAAACACCAAGAAGATATCATTCAGGATCATTTTAGAATGTTTCCATTTTTGTAGAAATATGTGGAAAATATGCTCTTAATGTTTGTAGTGTTTGCATATGAACAATGGAAAGGATCTCATTTTATTTGAAGATATTATAGGCATTTTAAATGTTCTTCATTGACACTCAACAGAAGTGTGAAAATGTCATTAGGTACATAAATATATATCCCTAGGAAATTTTGCACCTTTGAGACTTAACCACTTTCTCAGGCAGTATTTGATATTTGAATTATATGTATGTCTAAATTAAATTACAAATCTCTAAAACAGGGCCTGTGTCTTCATTATTTTTATATTCTGCTATTCACACTGTTAGTACTCAATTAACTAATAATAATAATAAGAATGCAGCAATATTCAACCTCCATTTGGTTACATATTCTGTAATACAGTAATTGTAAAAGCATATTATTTCTTAGATTATTATGTGTTGTGCTGGAACTAGGCTAAAATGTGTCATAATCATGGAATTAGAGATATAAGTGTAGGAAGGGGACCTCTTTGATCGTCTAGTGCAAACCCCCATATACACCTCTCAAATGTACCTCATTATGAATTCATTTTAAGCTTCATTGAATCCTAGAAATTAATCTGAAGCAAGTTTCATTCCAGAGCTTTGAAAACTTTAATTTCAAAGGAAATGCTAAAATAGGATATATATGTATATCTCCATACATACTTATGAATAGACACACATTAAAGTTGGATATGCTGTCATCAAATACTCCAACCTAGTGACTTGCTCAGTAAAATTTTATTTTTTATTAATGAGATTTTTTTCTCATAAAAGTGCTTATAGAGTGACATGCTTACCCTTAATGATCTCTTATTGGCAGTTTTTTTTATATCATCCTCATGTCATGGCTTGGGCAAAATGAGGTCAACTGAATTATCCAAGGTCACCTGGTAAGTTATGAACAGAGCAAAGACAGCCATCCTTTATTCAATGTTTATCTATGCACATGGTTTTCTAAGATGAGAGGTTGTTCCTCATATTTATAAAAATAGCTAAAAATATACATTTGATCAGTCAATCAAAAATAATTAGAGAACACCTACTGTGTGCAAGGCAGTGCAAGTAACTGAATGATTCCTGTCACTTGGGGAGTTTACAATCTAGTTGGGGGAGTAAGTATTCCATAAATAGGTGTCACATAAATCAATAAATCATAGAATCATGGAGCTAAAATGGCTATCTAGTAGACTGATTATGAATCTTGGCTACAACATACCCAGCTCATCTGGCTTTTATTTGATGAGCTTGTAACTCACGATTTTGTCCATTCCACTTTTGGGTAGCTCCAATTGTTATTAAGTTTTTCCTTATATTAAACCTAACTTTTCCTCTTTTTAGTTTCTGCCCATTGCTCCTAGTTATGCCTTTGGGGCCAAGCAGAGCAAGTCTTTCACATTGTTTGAATACAGTTGTCACTTCTCTCTTAAATTTTCTTTCCTCTGTGCCAAATGATCCCATTTTCTTCAACCAATTTTCTTTTGTCATGATCTTGAGGTCCTTTTCTAGGTTGACTTCCTGGAGATCTTCTAGTTTATCAATGTCTTTCCTTTGCTGTGGCACCTAGATCTGGATAAAATCCTTTAGCTCAGGTGTTTTTAACTTTTTCTTGTGTGTATCATAGACCCTTTTCATAATCTGGGAGGCTCAGGAACCACTTCTCAGAATAATTTTCACAAATGCATAAAATAAAACATATGGAATGTAAACAAACCTATTGTAATGAAGCGTAGTTACCTACATACATGCAAATGAATAAATATGCATATGTATGCATGCATATGTGTGTGGATACACACACAAACATATGTTATATATGTATGTGGAACTTTTAGTCAACTACAATACCATAGAGTTTTCTCAGATGATTGCTGTTTAGCAGAGCCCTTTCTAACTTATAGTTGTGAAGCTGATTTATTCAGACTCAAATGTAAACCTTCCCATTTCTCCAGTCACATAGTTTCCTGAGACACTCTATTAGAGACTTTCCTAGCTGATATCAACTCATTAACTTTTTGGGTTTGGCAGTTTGGAATCTTTTGTTGTTCACTTGTTTCAGTCACGTCCAACTCGTTGTGAAACCATTTGGCTTTTTCTTGGCAAAGATACTAGAGCGGTTTACCATTTCCTTCTCCAGCTCATTCTCCAGCACAACACAACTCCATCTCCAGAGGAAACTGAGACAAATAGAGTTAAGTGACTTGTCCAAAGTCACTCAGCTAGTAAGTGTCTGAGGCCAGATTTCGACTCAGGAAGATTAGTCTTCCTGACTCCAGGCCCAACACTGTATCACCTAGCTGCCCTGATTTGGAATCTAGCTCTTAGCATTATTTTCTGATTGTCTATAAGAATAGCATAAAAGACTGTCAAATGCTTTCCCCAAATCCAGATAAACCATATCTACAGTAGTCCGAGAAGCTATCAGTGTATAAACTTTGTCATAAAAATAAAGTTGGGCTAGTTTATCTTGACCTATTCTTGATAAAGCCATGCTTTTTCTTGAAGTTCACTAATCACCCCATTAAAATAATTTCTAGAATTAGGGAGTAGGAAGAAGAAAAGATAGTAAATGAAGGAAAGAATGCTCAGAGAAGTTGGAAGCTAATGTAATGACTGTCTGAGAACACTTTTTGTACTGTATCATGGGTAAAGATTATCTTTCGGCTTGTTATAGTGACTACTGAATTTACATTTTGCATTTGTTCCTCTGACTGACAAGCCTTATAGCTTTGCACCCAGAAATCAAAGACGAGCTGAAGCACTCATCCTTTCAAGTTAAGGTGGTTTGCTTGTTGCTATTATTCACCAAAGGCCATAACTATACTCAAAGTTATGAAAGTGTGATTTAACTATTTTAAAACATGCCTCCTGCACATGCTTTTTTGAGATTTGGCCCAATTTATTCCACCAAGAATAGCCTGAAATATACAATAAGTGACCCAAATAACTGGAAAACTGCTTACATTAAAAAAAATGACAAGGTGCTCGTTTGGTAATTGTTCACCTTGTGGTTGTAGAAAACAAAATGAATTGTACTTAAACTTCCTTGATTAAAGTCTTCTTCTGATGGTTCATCATGGTGTGTGTGTGTGTGTGTGTGTGTGTGTGTGTGTGTGTGTGTGTGTGTGTGTGTGTGTAACAACTCCCAGCTCTTGAAGCTTATGTTAGAGATCATAGGCTTTGGCAGGCACAACCAAATAGGAGAACCTCTGAACACACTGGTCTGGTTTATAGACTCCATATTATTAAAAGAATCAGCTTAGCATAGTGTAGACAGGCTTATCACTAATTGGCAGTCAGGCAAAATATACAATATACATTATCTATCTATCTATCTATCTATCTATCTATCTATCTATCTATCTATCTATCTGTCTGTCTGTCTGTCTGTCTGTCTGTCTGTCTGTCTGTCTGTCTGTCTGTCTGTCTGTCTATCTATCTATCTATCTATCTATCTATCTATCTATCTATCTGTCTATCTATCTATCTATGCAGCTAGATGGTAGATAGACTACTGAGCCTGGAGTCAGGAAGTCTCACCTTTCTGAGTTCAAATCTGGCCTCACACACTTACTAGTGGTGTGACCCTGGGCAAGTCACTTAACCTTTTTTTTGTCTCAGTTTCCTTATCTGTTAAATAAGCTGGAGAAGGAAATGCAAACCACCCTATTATCTTTGTCAAGAAAACCTCAAATAAGGTCATAAAGAGTCAGACAGAACAACTAAGCAACAAAAACATTTAATTAATCTATCTATAAATATTTAATTTTAGTTACAGCAAATCATTAATACCAGCTTCTAAGGCATGATAAGACTGAAATATGATGGCAGAGGGAGTGATACTTGAAGTAAGTACATTTAAACTGCACATCTGTCTTATACTGTATCTATTTTTATGTCGTGGTTTATCAGAAACCTTCTTCAAAAATGCATCTTTGTATGATTCAACCCCAGTGAAGTTTACAGGTGTCTTGCATTGTGTGAAAGAGTCACAAAAAGTCTATTTCAGCACTTTTGTAGGAAAAATACCCTGGCATGTAGCTTAAAGGAGTAAAGTTGAAGATCATGACCTGTAGCAGAGAGTTAGTATTGTAATGAGAAAGAAGTGAAAGGTTAAATAAAATAACAGATTAGAATTGGTGTTAACTATGCTTCCTTTGGAATTCAGCATGGTCTGGTCTGTATGAGATGGTTCTATTGTACACTGACTACAGAATATTCTAATCAAACATTCTAATTGTCACTCAAGATAGAATTGCTGCTGAAAGGACACATAAGGTACTGGAGGGGGGGAGGGGAGAAAGAATGAGTAGCTTGAAAAACAAATCTTTCCTTTAAATAGGGTACCACTCCTGGATCTACTATTTCATGTCATTAAGACCAATTTGCAATATTTGGTACATATGGGAGAAGTGTCTTGAACCTGCAGGAGGGAGAGAGGTAAGCATCATAAAATAATAGAGGGAAGCTGATTCATTAGAGATGGAAAAGAAGGGGTAGGTAATTTGGTCCATCCCCTGGGCTTAAGTACTGGATTCTTCCCGAAATATATTTTTAGTGTTTCATTTAACAGAGTTTGAAAAGTCCCAGATGATGGGGCTTTGTCATTTCCTCTGGAAGATGGTTTCACAGTCTAACAGCCCTTATAGTTGAGAACTCTTTTCCTGATATTTAACATCAACTTTGCGGTCTAATTTCACTCTACTCATCCTAGTCATGTTCTCTTGAATTGGACTGAATTTTTTCTTCCTGGAGAGAGTTTGAGTCTGTAGAGGTTCATAGATGTCACTGTGGCTTCCATGGTTGCTACTTATCTAAATCATAGTATTCTCTTTTCATCTCTTCTCTTAAATTACTCTGATTAAATTACTCTCTATGTTACTTTAATAATTGGTTGCTACACTGGGGTTTTTATTTGTACCCAGACTCAGCGACATTTTCCATATGTAGTTCATAGGCTTATAGGATCATAGATTTAAAGCTGAAAGAGATCTTGGAGGTCAATCTAGCCCAATTCCTTCATTTTACAGATGGAGAAACTGAGGCTTAGTAAGGGGATGTGACTTGTTGGAGCCACATGAGTCATAGGTGGCAGACCCAGTACTTCTCTTTTCCTGGTAAGCAAAATGAATGTGAAGCCTTACAGAGGACTGGCTCCTCTAACTGTTCAGTTCTTTCACAAAGCATGCAAATAGCTCCACAGCCCTTATAACTTTTCATGTCACTAGAATCCAGCTCCTCCTGTTTAGTAAATATCTTTTGTTCAGACTATTTTTATCTAAATGTTTTATTTTGATCCCCCCATTCCCAAACCTTGACTTATTTCTGACTGCATGTCTTCCTCCCTTATTCCTGGCTTTACTTGGAACTTCATTCAGACTTTTTGTATTTCCTCACATGGGTGCTTACAGCACCTACCAATTTGTATTATCCTAATATTTCATCTCCACATGTTGTTTATTCCCTTTGTTAAACAGTCACATGGCTGTCCTCTAGCTGCCTTCCTCCACAGCTTGTGGTGGCTATGGGTACTCTTTGTTCACAGGCATACTATTAGTTTTAAGTCTGTGTGTACTGGCAGACCCTTAGTACCGAGCTGCTTGTCTCTTCCCACAATGGCATTGCAAAGAAATACCTTCACCCTGAGAAACATTTCTCATGTTCCTTTATCTTTCCCAGGGTTTAAATTGAACAGGCTCTCATGAATGGAAAAGGATCCTTTTAATTTTTACCTTTCATGGAAAGGAGAGAAGGTGATGTGAAATGATATTTTAATAGGCACAGGGGAGCCTGGTGTCCTTTTATTTGGCTATTAAAGCCCAGATACTACATCTCCTTCATTTTAGTTTCTTGGTTTAGAACTCAAGCGATGTGCCTACTAAGCTTTTAAGCACAAAGTTATGGGAGGTGATGCTTTGGGGCACATGGCTCAGGGTTTTCCTCTTCCCCTTTGGCTTCTGCTTTGGTGAATGGGCCTCTTGGGCCTCTGGCTTGAGGTTTTGTGTCTGCTGGAAGAAATCCTAGGTTACTTTCTCTCACTGTCATAATTTTGGAAGGATAGGAACAAAGTAAAATTGTTTCTCTTAGATTTTGAGTGTTATTTGGGCCTATCAGCTTTGTAGAGTGAAAGAATTGGGAGTCCTGGGTTCAAATCTTTTCAGTTACCTCATCAACCAAATATAGTTGTGTATATTTCTAATCAAACTTTATTAAGTAGCTGTCCTATAATGCATGTTAATCCTGAAAGTAAATTTCAGATGCATCATAGAGACAGTTTGATACAGTGGAGTCAGAGAACTTTGGTTCAAATTCTGCCTCTGATGCTTATTCCTTGTCTGACCCTGTACAAGCCCCTGTCTCTCAATTTCCTTCTCTGTAAAATGAGGTTGGAATAGATGGCCTCTGATGTACCTTTGAGCATTAGCTCTATGATCCTCTGAATTTTGGCTGTGGTTCTTACAGTAACACCATGGGCAAAATAATTTAGCCTTTCTGAACCTGTTTCCTTTTCTGGAAAATAGGGCTAATAACACTTCTTTCCTTTATTAGGGTTCTGATAAAGGAAGGGCTTTTGAAATCTTTAAACTGAAACGTACAAGAGGATTTTTGTTCTGCATCTTAGATCTGGTAGCTTTTGGGGGGGATTGGATGGAGAATGGGGAATTTAGGCAGGGCAATGAAGCAGGCAAAGGTCAAAGGAAGAATGAGTCTGCTTTCTTTCTTTCTTTCTTTCTTTCTTTCTTTCTTTCTTTCTT
>CM053622.1:175289840-175346302 GCA_028646595.1 Phalanger gymnotis
CTTTCTTTCTTTCTTTCTTTCTTTCTTTCTTTCTTTCTTTCTTTCTTTCTTTCTTTCTTTCTTTCTTTCTTTCTGGCAAACAGAATTAAGTGACTTCCACAGTGTCACACAGCTAGTAAGTGTCTGAGCCTGGTTTTGAACTGATGAAGATGAGTCTTCCTAATTCCAAGCCCCAGTGCTCTACATACTTTACCACCTACCTGCCTGTAGTAGTAATAGTAGTAGTAGTAGCAGCAGCAATAGCAGCAGCAGCTATACTAGTAGTAATTGTGGTGGTTGTGGAGAGAGAATACTAACTCCAATTATTAGTATGTTCCAGGTACTGTGCTAAGCCCTGGGGATATAAAGAAAGACAAAAGATAGTCCCCTGCTCTCAAGGGGCTCACAATCTAATAGGAAAGATAACATGCAAACAAATATTTACAAACAAACAATATCTGATAAACAGGAAGTAATTGACAGAGAGAAGGCAGTAGAATTAAGAAAGGCTTCCTGTAAAAGCTGAGATTTTCAATGGGATTTGAAGGAAGTCAGGGAACCCAAGGGGAAGAGAAGAGATAGGAGAGAATCCCAGCCATGGAGGACAGCCAGAGAAAATGCTAGGAACTGAGAGATGAGATGTCTTGTTTATGTAACAACAAGGAAGTCGCTGGATTGTCAGTGGATCATAGAGTGCTTGGAGAGGGCAGTATAAGGTTTCAGAAGTCTGGAGAGGTGGAAGACTGGAAAGGCTAGATTATTAAGGGTTTTAAATGCTGAAAAAAGGCTTTTGTATTTGATTCTGGAGACGATAGGGAGTCACTGGAGTTTACTGAGTATGAGAATGACATGGTCAGCCCAAGGTTGCCCAGTCTGCACTGCAGAGACTGTGCTCAAAAGCCCGAGTTATCTGATTCAAGCCCACTGGTTCAACCTATTCATTAGCTATATGAGAAAATTGAGGCACAGAAAGGGGGGAGGCTATTTTTCCAAGGTCACACAGCTAATTAGTATTAGCTCTAGAATTGGAACTCAGGTTTTCTGACTATCATTCTAGTGTTCTTTCTATTACTCTATGGATGTTCTTGTTAATGTATGGTCCCCACCATTAGAAAATGAATTCTTTGAGGAAGTTGATGGCTGCCATAAACTAATGTTAATTCAGGGATTGATCATTCAATTTATGAAATATCTAGATCATGTGCTCCACTTCTTTTCAATTGCCTGCTTTTGGATCATTTATTAACAAGAAAATTAACAAGAACAAGAAATGATCACAAGGCCACAGAAAGGAGGTGCAACTCAAATTAGTATTTTCTCCTTAATTCTCAGCTGCGATGTGGAAAAGTCTTTGGTGGATAGAAAGGTTGAAATAAACCATTAAATATCATCTATTGTGGATTTCAGTTCTCCATATAATGTGGTTCCTGTATTACCAGCAACAACCAAGAGTTAGCCATATGGGATCTGTCAGTTCTGTCCTTAAGATAAGAGCACTATTTTTAAAAACTGGGATTCAAGTCACAAATGAAATTAGGAATTCGCAGAGAGTGTAAATAAAGAGAACTTCTTCCTCCAATTGGTTTCAGAAAGGCTTAGAAAAAATGTTATTTACAAAAAGGCTATAGTTTTAGAGTCAGAAGGGAATTTTGAAACCATCTAGTCCAACAACTTTCCCATTTTAAAGATGAGAAAAGGCAGACTCGGGGAGGTCAAATAATTTGCCCAAGGTCATACAGGTACAAGTGACAAACAGAATCTGAATCTAGCTCTTTTGATGTTTGAGTTATTACAATTTGCATGATGCCAACCTACCTCTCAATGCTAATGTAGCCGGTGTTATCTTATCAGTATTCCTTACAGGGATAACAGTGTAAGGGAAAGGAAATTGATCTTGGAGTCAAAAGGCCTTAGTCTGAGTCCCCAGCTCCATCTGTTACCAACCATATGACCTTGGGAAAGTCATTCAACCTGGACCTCAATTTTCTGATCTGTAAAATGGAGATAGCATCTAAGAGAAAAGCACTTTGCAAACCTAAAGCTCACGGAAATGTGAGCTATTTGGAATATGGAGTGATCAGAATTGCTAGTTAGCCTTGACCAAAGGGGATGGGGCTCTGCTGTTACAAATTCTAGGTCTTGGTGGTTCCTTTCAAGGGCAGATGGTCATGAAGAAGTGGAGGGACAAGGTACATCTGGGAATAAATTATGATTGGGCTGAAGAAAAAAATTGCACCTGATATATCCTACCCAATACAGACAGTTTATACATTAACTAGACTTGTGACTGCATGAGAGTTTAATGGTTTTTATTCAGTTTCTGTATAGCCAGAGGACTTTTTCTCCATAATAATAAGCATTCCATTAATTTTCCATTGTTTCTGAGGCTTATGGTGAGTCCTAAGATGATGCAGATTCAATAAAATTTCATTGATCCCACTGGAAAAATCCCTAAAGAAAGTCAACCCTCAGGTCAAAGCAGGAAGTGATGTCAGTGGCTTTAGTTTTGTTTCCAAACTTTTGTGTTTTCCTTGAGTTGGAAATTATTTTCCTTGTGTAATCTGAGGCACGAGCTTATGGGAATGACTGAAGACAAACATCTTGCAGTTTTTACTGAATATCGATTTATCATTCTTTGACACACGATTAACAATCTGTTGACCTATGTAAAAATTGGAGTGTGTCGGGGGGAGGGGAACATCTCATGCCTCCTTATCGATAAAATGCTCACACTGCATAGATACATGAGTGTATTGGATTGAGCTTCTAGTTGTTAACACATTGAAGATCCTGCTTATTGTCAATATCTGACCCAAAACCAATGATTCATGTTCCAAAGAAAATGCTGCTTTTATATATATTTTTTCAGTCAGCCCAGCTCTCACCCCAGGACCAAGCTAGGCCCCCAACTGCTGTTCTACATCTGGGTGACATGAGAGATAATTGCAGGACTCTTACAGTTGTGATAAACTATGGTTTCTCCAGCTTTCCAGCTCTTTGAAGCTACAGACAGTTTCATGATAATTGATAATCTAATCTCTGTCCAGCTTTTTCCCCCTTCTTTTTTTCCCCAGGCTCCCCTGTAAGAGCAAGAGGGGGAAATATGACAGCATGCGTATTGATTGCTTCGTGTGGAGGTCACTGTGTGGGGACTGTACTTTTATCACAAGGTTCTTGTGAAAGGCAAAATCTTGGCACGAGCCTAATAATAACCACTGAGTCTTACTTAAATATGGGGAGGGGAGGGGAGAGGCGATCAGGGGAGGAAGGGAAAGAAATGATTTTTTTTTATTCTTGCTACCTCAAGGCTATACATGGCAATTACTATTGAGGAGGCAATAAAGAAGTTGTTAATTACAGGTTTTATGCCCTTGTAGCCCAAAGTAGGAAAGGAAGGACTAAAGGTTACAAAGTGGTACTAGAAAAAAAAATACAAGTTATAGGTGATTTCTTTTTTCTTATTTAGTGGAATAGCTTAATTAATAGCCAAGCTTAGCTTGATGAAGAGAACTCTTAGAAGAGATATCTTATTCGAATAATTCCATTCATCTATCTAGTTGCAAATTTCCTTTGTTCTCCCTAACTAGTCACTCTATTTTATTTTTCTTAATTATCTCTTGAAATGTTTCAGATGGGTGACCCTGGAAAGGCAGAGTGGTCTTGTGGACAGAATTCTGAATTTAGGGTCAAGAAAACTTGAGTTCAAGTCCTCCTGATATTAGTTGTTTGATGATGAGAAGGACATAAATCCTCTGAGCCTCAGTTTCCTTATCTTGAAAACTAATGATCTGTAGTTCCTACCTCATAGTGTTGTTGTGAGGCTTAAATGAATATTGCATGTAAAGCACTTTGCAAAACATAGTATTATGCCAATTCCAGTGGTTTTTAGGTGTTAAACTATATCCTCTCAGCAGCTTTTGGGATGGAGGATAGCATAATATAGTGGAAAAGAAGGATAGATTTGGACTTGGCAAGACTTGGGATCAAATACTGTTTATTCCATACTATTCGCCTTTGATGGCTGCAGTTTTTTCATCTATAAAATGGTGTGTGTGTGTGTGTGTGCACACGCGTGTGTGTATGTGCATGTGCTGTGTAACATTGAATAAAAAATAAGGAAGACAACATGGATGAAGGTATACAGGTAAGAGGTTCTTGTGGGATATTGAAGGGATCATCCTGATAAAATTAGAAGGTACATGTTTGGGAGTAGTGTGGGAAATAAAAGTTTTGTTTGGATGTGGTAATAAATATGGAGTCACTGAATATTTTAAAACTGGAATTTAATTTAAGAAATTACTTTGTATGTTTTTCTTATTTACTTGTCTGCTTACATATATTGTATCCCTTCTAATTCCCTCCCCCCAGCTACTTCCAGTCCCTCTAGGAAAGCAATCTCTTTGAGGGCAAACTCTTTCCTTAACTCTCTTATCCTCTTCTGTTCTCTCTTCTCCATTCTCTCTTCTCTCCCCTACCCTCCGAATTAATAATGGACACATTTAAGATTGATTTGGAAGCAGAATTCAGGATAAAAGAAAACACACATTTCTATTTTACAAATGTGCTTTCTGCAAAGAGAAAACTGTCTTAAGTAAGCACGTCCACAGGAGACATAAGATGAGAATGAGTCTCTCTAGTTTGTGTTAAAATGTTCTCTGAATTATACCACACTGTCTCTTTGTAATTTATAAATTAGACTCAAAATGAAGTCTGGAATGTATGTAGCTTCCTTTTTGTAGCAACTGCTTTTGCAGTTCTGAATATGTAGTACCAGTTTTCTCATATCATCATAGATTTTTAGTTGAAAAATATTTCATAAGAGAATGCATAAACATAAAGAGTAGACATAGTGGCATGTGATATCTTTGTAAACATCTTGAAAAGCCCCCTAAAACAAGACATCAGCAGTGCTGTTCAGCTTATGAAATCCTTTATGTGAGTTATCTTTTTTACTCCTCATAATGACCCCTGCAAGGCAGATAATGCAAATTTTATTATCCCCATTTTAAACATGGGGACATTGAGGCTCAGAGATGGTGAGCGACTTGCCCTTGGCTGCATAGCTAGTGAGTGGCAGAGCTGTGACTCAGTCAGCCCTTGTGACACCAAGTTTATTGTGTATTCTTTCCATTGATAATGAGGATAATACCCACCCTGCCTATCCTGTAGGTTTGTTGTGAAGATCACATAAAATGATGCATGAGAATGTGTTCAGTAAATTTAAAGTTCTGTACAAACATAGGCCACTTATTAAAAAAAAAGTCACTGTTATTTACTCTCCCTTGAAGAGAGAACTCAAGAGTTTGATTTTCTCTTAGTATTGTAATTTGTTCTGTATTGGTTTATACTAATCTTCTTGTTTTTCTTTGAATTCCTTGTATTTACAATTTCTTGGACTGGGCCTATGATTTCATTGAGATAGGAACTCCCTCACCCTCTACTCCAGGAAGCTCCCTCAAAACAATACAAATCAAAACTGTTCTTCAACTTTTATCTTTGACAGTTGCCTGGGACACTGAGAGGTTAGGTGACCTGTCCAGGGTCACAAAGGAAGTATGCTGGAAGTAGAAATGGAACTGAACTCTTTTTGATTTCAAAGTCAACTTTCTATCCAATATGCCAGTATTGTCGCTCTGCCATGATTTCTTGTTGCAAATACTATTTCCTTATGTTGATATACTGTAGTTTTCCAGCTATTTCTTAATCCACGAAACTCACTTTGTTTCTAGTTCTTTGCTACCAGAAAGAGTGCCAAAACGGCCATTATGGCATGGCTGGGCCTTTTTCTCCATTGGACTTCATTTGGGAATTAGGGGTGCGTTAGAATCAGCTTATACTCACTTGTAAGAGTCGATAATTAAATCTTCAAAATGAGCATTTATTCCCTGGAAATTGACAAACGTTCCAAATCAGGGCTTGATCTATGGTATTGTTGATTGTCTAGAATTAAGAAAGTAAGAAAATGTTAGTAATATAGATTGAACTTAAAAGTGTATCATATGTACAGCTCCCTCACCCCAGACAGCTGATTGTTAAACACATGCCAGTATACCCCATATGCCCACTAGTGGAACTCCTGGGACAAAGCATATGGATAGTTTAGTCATTTTCTTGGTTTAACTCCAAATTTATATACAAAAAATGATTGGGCCAACTCATATTTCCACTGAGAATGTACTTAGGATTCCCATATTCTCACAGACCTTCTGAAATTATTGGTTTCCATTTTAAAAATATCTGACAATTTACTTGGTTTAATAGGAAAACTCAGAATTTTCATTTACATTTCTCTTGCTATTTGGATTTGGAACATTTTTCTATATGTTCATTTATAGATCTCAATTCTTTTGAAAGCTGTTCATATCATTTGAATACTTTTCTACTATGAATGACTACATGAAAATGTTACATATTTGTGTCAATTCCCTGTATGACTCAGATAACAGATTTTATCAGTGGTATTCAATGCTCATTTTTTTTCCTTCTTTTACAACAACCTTTTATAATCTCTATTTCCTTTGGCTTTCATTAAACCTTCCCATACCCCTATTCAATACATTTATTATGCATATGAACATAAGAAATAAAATAAAGAAATTAATTAATTTCAATAGGCTAAAGAATCATTTCTCAAATATTCCATGTTCCTCCTTGAAAGATTATCATACTTGTTGGGGGTTTACATAATTTCTTCAGTGTTATAACTTTATTCTTTCACCCCCAAAAACAAAGGAAGAAAAGGAAAACCTCTTGTTCTCCCTTCGTCTTTCATCCTGACCATTTTTTTTTGTCTGGGGTCCCTAGTCTACTATCACTTTTTACCTTCCAAGAAAAGTCTCTCTATGTTATCCCACTCACTATACTATTAACCTAATAAGGAGAGAATGAAATTTTTCCCCCAGCCCTGGCCCAAGATATTAGTTTACTTCCACTTTCTCTCCTCCTGATTTTCCCTTTTGTTCCTTAGATTCTTTGGCCCATTGATGCTCTGTCTCCTCAATGTCATTTAGAAAATGTATGTGTATGCTTTTAAAAGAAAATCAAATGACAAAAAAAAAACTCATCCCAAATTCATGGGCTTGTCTAACCGTACACACACGAGAATACACATTTTATTTCTTGGTTTTATTGTTATCTGGAAGTGTTTAATTTTTCTCTATTGGGTTCATTTGCAGAACCTCTCAGTTTTTGAAGGAATGACTAATTCTACTCTTTTGCCAAATGTCCATTATTTTCCTTGATATTTAGGGCTCAGCTTTGCAAAATATGGTGTCTTAGGGTGTGGCTAATCTTCTTTGCCCTTTAGAATGTAATTTTCCTTTGATTTATTATACACCCCAAATAATTCTGTTATATTCAATTGGAAACATGAAGGACTTTTCTCTTTCTGATTGCTTTTTGATATTCAAATGCTAAAGTTTCATTATGATGTTTCTTGGTGAATTAAACCTGGAGATTATTTCTGTTGGCATTCCATAAATTTCTTTATTCACTACTATGTCACATGTTTTTAATATTTTGGGGTCAAAACTTTTCCATGTTTTTTATATTACATATATTTAATGTAGTTTATTCAAGTTTCATTTTTCATAATTTTTTTCTGGAATAGTTATAATCCTTAGATTATATCTTTGCATCTTATCCTCTAGTTCAGTGTTTTTATTTTGCAGAGTTCTCATATCTTCTATTTTTGTTTTTGAAAAATTCCGTTATATTGCGTTTTGTCCCTACATTTTTACATCCAGAGTCTGTAGTTCTCTTTTGAATAGAATTGGATATTATGGAAAGTGTCAGTGTATTCACTTAGATTTTCTGATTTCTTTCTTAGAAACTTGAATTTTTGTTATTTCTTCTTAGGGTCCTGTAATTCTTTGATAGCACCTATGAGTAATTTTGCACCCATATTTGCTCCATTGTTGTTTCAGGGGGTCTTGCAGAATTTGGTTTAATACTTTCTACCTACTCAGGGGGCATTGATACAGTTTCCATTGTTGTAAGTAACCTGTGTATTGTGATGTCCTTTTTCTTAGAATAAGGTTCATTTCTTTGCCTTGGTCGGCTTTTTTTCCTGTTTTTTGTCAATTACTCTATTTACTTTTCATTTTTTTAAAAAAAGTTTCATTGATTTGTTTGGTTTGTACATTATGCACATTTACAGATTATCCTCATTCTCAGAAAAGTCTTGTGACAGAGCGAAATAATTGTACATAACTAATAATAGTGACCACATCTGAAAGTACATATTACATTCCACATCTATTTTTAAATTTTTTTTATTTAAAAAAAATTTTTGGAGGGGGGAAGGCAAGGCAATTGGGGTTAAGTGACTTGCCCAAAGTCACACAGCCAGTAAGTATGTCAAGTGTCTGAGGCTGGATTTGAATTCAGGTCCTACTGACTCCAAGACTGGTGCTTTACTCACTGCACCACTTAGCTGCCCCCATCTCTCTGTTTTTAATTATTTTTTAACTAGCAGAAATCTATTTTATTTTCCTCCCATCCTTACCCATTCAAAAAGAAAGAGAAAATAAAAACAAATTTCCTTATAATAAATGTGCAAAATTGTGTTGTTAAGCAAAATGGGCTCCTTAGCACTTGGTTCAACAAGTGCCCTTGAAGAGTTTGGCTTTTGTTTGCTTTGAGTGACTCAGCTATTTCATTGAATCTTTTTAAGTGCTAAACCCCAGGCCCAAGATTTGGGTGTCCTTGGTGCCTCCTTGCCTCAGGGGATGGCTTAGTTTAGACATGAGTTTGAGTGACATGTCTGGGACAGCAGAGAGTCTTAGACCACTTGGGTTTAAGTTGCCTCTTTGTGACAATTTTAGGTCACGTGGGTGAGTTGTATGTGTGACTCACCCTGATGCTCACAAAGATATAAAAGCCAGGGGTTGGCCTCTTCTTCCTGGGAGCTCTTTGCCGCAGCAGTGGTGGCGCGCATGACTCTGGGCCAGCCCTTGTTCTGAGCTCACAGGGCCAGACCTAGATGTTGATAACTATGAATTGTATTGGATCTGTCTGTTTGTAATTTGTTTAAGGGCCCTTGAGATGGTGTTGATGAAGAGACTCCGGGCAGCTGTAGCTAAGGAGCCCTCCAGCTTGTAAACCTGGATGCTGAGACTTTGTTGAACTCTGGTAACTATGTATTGGGATTTGAATCAGACAAGGTCTGTCTGTTGTTGTTTGTAGTTTGCTTGTATTTTGCTCTGAAGTTCTGGGTGCTGGCTTTTCCCCCTGAACTATGTGAATGATATTTGTGTGCTGAGTTAAAGTAAGTTTGCCAACCCCTTAGCCTTGTTCTTATTAAGGCAGATTAAAAGAACCTGGGCTTTCTGGCTGTCAGGCAGCTTTCTGGGTGCTGGCTGTGGGTGGATCTTACACCCCCACAGAAGCTGCTAGCCAGATTGTGGAAACAAGAATTGAACAAAACAAATTTCCTTATGCAGAAATATATTTTTCAGATATAGGTGTAGAATGGCATAGCCAGGTCAAAGGGCAGGCACTATTTAGTAACTTTTTGTGAATAGTTCTAAATTGCTTTCCAGAATGAAGAAAGGAAGGAAAGAAAGAAGAAAACAAATATTTATTAAAGATTTACCATATTCTAGGCACTGTGCCAAACACTTTACAAATATTACCTCATAATATTATTATTATTATTATAACAATATCTTCATTTGCAACCCAGATGCACTGCTCTGTACTTCTCTACCATGTCCCAGGAACTTTTTCATTATGAAAGATCGCTTCTATATCTTGGAACTCACAGCTCGCCAGCATTCTTGGCTCCTGGGCCCCTTCTCTCTGATGGACATTGGAGGTTTTCTCTTAGAACATCCATTCAAGGAAGGCTTTAAGGCCAATCATATCTTTATTTCCCACTGAGCTTCATTTTTCTGAATTTCTCCATCATGTCCTTGAACAAGGTAACTTTTCTCCCTGTCCCTATCTCTCCTTTTTTAACATCCTTTTATGTGTTGTCTTCCCTTATTAGAATATAAGCTCTTTGAGGTCACGGAGACTATTTTTTTGGCTTATATTTGTATTCCCAGCACTTTGCACAGTTCCTGATACATAGTAAACTCTTAATAATTGCTTGTTGACTGACTGCTGACTGACTGAGCCTCACAATTACACGGAGAGGTAGGTGCTATTATTTTTCTCATTTTGCAGTTGAGGAAACCGAGGCAGACACTGGTCAAGTGACTTATCCAGGTACACACAGCTAGTATCTTTCCGAGGCAGAATTTGTACTTAGGTCATCCTGACTCCAGGCTCAGTGTTCTACTCACTGAACCATCTGGCTGCCAAAATGGTTGTACCCATCTACAAATTTCCTAACTGAACATCAATTAAGCAGAATTTTAAAAATCATGTCCTTGTTGTAAACATGCTTCTTATTATCCTTTTTGTTCTCAGTCATTTCCTTTTTGTTGACCCAATGTCATATATTCTATTAGATCACTAGGAAGTGAGATCTGTGTCTCTCATGGGGCAAAGGTGATAAGTGGAGACGCTACTGTAAGGAGATCTGAATGGCTGCTGTGAAGCTCATGTTCTCTACCTTTTCACCAGTCCCACTCTTCTGGGATCTATCCTCCCCTCTGAGACAACTTTCTTGGGTTCCTTCATAGAGGAAGGAGTGAGAGATGTGACGAAGGAGTGAAGGAGAAGATCACTGCTGTGATTGGGGAACACAAATCTTTGCTATGCTCTCATTTTTTCCACCTTACTCTCAAACTTTTTGGCTGCTGGTTCTTTCTGTGGTCTACGAAATAGTTGTAACTCACACTATACTTCTGGTCTCCTTCTTCCTCTTCAGTCTTGCACTACAGGTTTCATGTTCTTCCTTAGATGCTCTCTTTCTCAAGTCTGCAGAGTGGTCAGATTCATGGGCCTCAACCTGTGCTAGGCATGGGTTTTTCTCTGGTATGTGTGTTGCTAATGGGTTGATTACAAAAGTTAATGCCGAAAATTTCACCTTTTGAGAGATACAAGACCATTCAACTGGTGTGACAATAGCCTATAGGAGAGTCGGAGAGGCTGGGGTGGGAGGGCCAGGTGTGATGGATTGGCGAGTTGGACACTAGTCATTACTTTTCTTTTCTGTTATGACTACACCTTGGTTTAGTCTCTCAGTTCTCCTCTTCCTGTTATTGCTGAGTTTGCTATGTTTTGGGTACTCCCGTTGATTTGATGTGGAGATGTGAGAGCTGTCTCTAAATTCCTACTCATTTTGCATCTTCCCAGGACACCCCTTCTTCCCCACAGATATCTTTCACATTGCTTTTGTTTAATGTCCATATATGGACAATCTTTCTTTGAAATCTGAATGTGAGACTTTAAATTTATCTCTATTAAATTTCATCTTGTTTATTTTACCAGGCTGATGGAATCTTTCTGAATCCTGATTCTGACATCTAAAATATTAACTCTGAGTTTTGTGTCATCTGAAAAATTGATAAGAATCCTTTCTTTTGTGTCTTCATCTAAGATAAAAATGTTGAACAGAACGGGACATATTCACAAGCCATTTAAAAATATCCTGCTGTAGAATTTTGTTAGAGAGCAGCAGCAAGCTAACAGGACTATAGATTTCTACCCTTTAGCCTTTTTGAAAATTGGGACAAAATTTGCCTGTCTCCAGTCATCTGTCACCTCTCCTGTTCGCCATGATTTTTCAAAGATTACTATTCTTTGATCACATCTGTAAATTCTTCCACATACTTGAAATGTAATTCATCTGGGTATGTTCTCTTACTATCTACTCATCTGTCTTTGACTTGGATTCCCTTTTACCTGTGTTTGTTCTACCCTTTCCAGTTTGAAGATTATTCTCCCTGATGGAGAAGACAGAGCCAAAATAGAAGCTGAGAGGGTCTGTTTTCTTTCTGTCATCTTTTAGCATTGTACCATCTGCCCAGAGAAGAGGCCCTATCGATTTTCTTGTTTTGCTTGCATTGAATATTAACCTTTTAAAGGACTTTTTTGGTTTTGCTTTGTTTTTAAAACTTTTTTTCCTTTTTGCACAAGAGAGGATATGGGGAGGACAAGCTTCAGCTCATTCTGGATTTTCGCTTTTGTATGGACCACTTTTTAATATATTTTCTGTGGCTATGTGTTCTTTTTCCATTCCACTCCATTTTATTCAAGTCAATTCACCTGACATTTTAAAAATGCTTATTGCATGCTAAGCACTGTGTCCAGAGCGGGAGATATAAAGCTATAGAGGGAGATATAAACCCAGTCCCTGTTCTCAAGGAGTTTATAGTCTAATATGGGAAAAGATATATTTATAAATAACTATAATATAAGGAGGAATGTGACAAGAGCAAGAAGCTATTAGAATTTTAAGAAAGAGATTACTTTTAGTTGGGGATTGGGGATATAGATGGCAAAGGAGGATATCAAGGAGCAGATAGGACCTGAATTAAGCCTTAGAAGGAGGAGGGGATGGACAGTGGGAGCTAAAGGGTAGGTGGGATTCTGAGGATTCTGTATGTTATGAACAAAGACAGAATTGGAAGAAAGTGGGACTATAATGGTATAGTAGAATAGAATAGTAATAGAATAGTCCAGTTTGGTTGTGATATTGAATATATTGAATACTATTAAAACTGAGTTAATTATAGTCTACTTTACAAATCCATTGTTTTTTATTTTAATTTTTTAGATCTCTCTTCTTTTTTCATCCTTGCTGGAATCAGTGTATCATCAGGACTTCATTTGTTAGTACCTCCTTTCCTCTTGAGCCATATTCTCTTTGCAAGTCTCTTTCCTTGGGATCATACAAATCTTTTCTTCAAAATACTTGAAATATGTTTTCCTAATCTTTACAAACTGTCAAAATTTAATTAGGAAGGATAGTGAGCACATTGGATAAAATAGATAGGATCCAAATTGATCATGACAGGTTGAAATGTGTAGTCATACAAAATAAAATGAAATTCAGTGGGGATAAATATAACATCTAATACTTTGGTTAAAAAAATCAACTTTTTAAATACAAATTAGGGTCGACCTTGCTAGATGGAAATTCATTTGAAAAGACTTGGGGGTTTTAGTGGACCGTAAGCTCAGTGTGAGCCAGAGGTACGATATGGCAACCGTAAAAACTAGTGTGACCTCATACTGTGTTGGGAGTAGCAGAGTGACCAGGCTCAAGTTGATAATCACTGTGCTGTGCTCTGTCTTGATCAGAAACATCTGGAATACTGTGTTTAGTTCTATGCATCACATTTTAGAAAGTTTAGTTGATAAGCTGGAAGAATCTCCAGAAAAGGGCAATTAGGGTGGTGAAAGGCTTTAAGATCTTGCCATAACAAGACTGGATGAAGGGACTGACAATGTTTACCCTGGAGAGGAGAAGGCTCAGAGGGAACATGGCAGCTGTCTTCAACTATTTGAAGGGTTGTCTTGTGAAAGAAGGATTAGATTTGTTTTGTTTGACCCTATTGGGCAGAACCAGAAGCAAGGGGTGGAAATCACAAAGAAGTAAATTTAGGCAAAAACAAACAAACACATTTCCTAACAATCAGAGATGTCCAAAAGAGGAATGGACTGCCTCAAGAGGTAATGGTTCACCATCTCCTTCCCCAGTCCCATGGGGCTTCTTCAAGTAAAGATTAGATGATCTCTCATTAGTCTTATTGAAGAAGAGTTCTTCTTCTGGTAGAGTTAGGTGACACAGCCCTTCCAACCCTGAGATTCTGGGACACGTATCTGATCACATCCAGGGCTTCCTTCCTTTGGACACATATAGATAATAATAGTGGTAATGATAATAACCAACATTTTTATAGCTCCTTATCATCTGCCAAGTGCTTTACATGTGTTATCTATATATAAAAATCAACTGAGACATACAAGATGTATGCTCCCCAGAGGAGCGGGTAATCTTCATTATGATGGAGGAGATTGAATGCAGAGTCCAATTCAAAGAACACTCTCTGGATGGTGAGGTACTTCAAGAGAAGTCTTTCATTGTCTACACTTCTTGTCTATGTCTGTAATGATGTGATCTGCTTTGGAAAGTTATCTGCAAAGAACTGTTTCTCTCCTCTTTTCCTCCCCCAATCTTTGTTATTTCTACCAAGGTTACCATCAACGGGAAAAGGATAGACTTGGAGGGAGAAAATCTGTTGTTGAAATCCCACCTATGAAATACTCACTAACTATGTGACCATAAACAGAAACACACATATACACACACAGGAGGGAAGAGGCAAAAGAGAGGAGGAGATAAACAGCTGCTTACACCTCAAGAGCACTTACAAACCTCTGCATAACATACTAGAGACATGTTCATTCCTATGTCCAAACCTACACAGATCAGCTGCCTGTGGATGACATTCATTGCATATAGTAGTCCTTGCTCAGCCCTTTTAGGGCTCTCATCCACCTTTGGCATCACCTACCACCCATCTCTCACCTGTGGCTCCGAGACGTAGCATGCACAGTGGCCACACCCTGGTATGACCATCCTGGCAGATAGGCTAAACCAGGTTGATGGTAACCTGACAGACCTCAAACCCTGTCTACCCCAAGCACGTAAAGACTTCCTATGGCAGAATGGGCAGATGAGAACAATTTGTTCCAATGGTCATGAAGGCAGCCGAAGCAGGCCTGTGGAGCGCTTAGAGCTTGGTCAGACATTGAAGGTGCTGAGGCCATCCACAGCATCACTGCTCATCTTGACTTTTGTCTTGTCACTGGACTTCAACGGCTCTGGAAGAGAGAGTGAGACTGATGACTTTGTGCAACTCTGCCTCACTTAAATCCAATTCATGTGCAAATCAAGACATCATTGGTCCTCTTCAAAAATGAAGGCTGAACAGCAGCAACAATGAGGAACTACAGCATTCAGTTCTGTGTCCCACACCACTTAGACCTGCTTCTATAGTTACATCAACTGTACAGGGCAATAAAATGATATTTATAACAATGGTTGTGATTAATTTAGGAAATTTTTATTATGTCCAGTAATACTGTTTAGGAAGGTAATAAAGTGAATAGCATAGTACATTTTTTGAGAAATTTCCATCAAGAAAGCTAAAATGTAATACTCTGGCATGTAAAAGGATTACTTTTTAGTTATTCGAAAAACTCACCCATTCTTTAGATAGTTGAGTTTTTTCTGTATTTGAAATATTAACTTTTTTATTTTGCAAAAGCAACTGCATTTCTGAAACTTCAAACCTGCTGTTCCTTTTAAAACATACTTTTTGACAACTATTGACAATACTTATTTTAGTTAACATTTTTCTCTTCTCGTCCTTTTCTGTAACGTCATCTTTTTTTTTTTCTATTTTTATCACTTCTGGCAGTTCCCATTTGAAAAAGTAAGGCTGTGTATTCACTTCCTGGGCCTACATATGATACCAGGAAATCTATTCGTTCCCTGGGTTTGTCTGTGGTCAAAATCACCCACGTAGTAATATTGAATCCCGATCATACTCATATTGCCGTTGTGGGGACGTAACTTTGATGTTGAAATTACTTTGACATGACCTGGAAACTTGGGTCTCTGTTAAAATTTAGAATTCCTCTTACTTGACTCAGAGAGCTAAAATTCATCTAGGGCTCCCTATATATGCCTTAAGGGAATTAGCATTGAGGGCTTAGAGATTAGGAGTTAGATAAAATATTGATTCAGATTCATACTTAAGACACTGAAGGTTCCTATCCCCATGAAGTTTATATTTGGCAGGTCATCAAATGTGATTTAACATACTTTTAGAGATCCATCTGGATTGAAAACTTTCAGACAGAAGTTAAAAATCTGTCTTTCTAAGATGGCAGCAGAAATACCAGGGACTTGTATAGGTTGAACAATTAGGTTTTCTCCCATTTGATAGTTTTTCATTGTCATTTTATCCCTGAGGGGCCTGTGAGGGGCTTGCTGTACAGAAGGCAATCTCTTTAGGAGATCAAATTGGGACTGTTTATGACAAGGAGCAGGGGGAGGGAATGGAGACATAGGAGAGCTTTCCTGTTTCCTCCAAATGGCCTGTCTCAGCCGTGTCCATTTAACATAGTTTGGTATCATGGTTACAGTGAATGGGGGAACCTGAGTCACTTTGGAAAAGACAGGTAGAAACTTACTTTTTTTTAAAATTCCATGAACAAGTGGAATTAATACTATATTTCTCCTTTTGCCTCTCATTTAATTGAGCTCTTTTTCTTGCTGACTTTTTTCATGTATATGTCTATTGATGAGGTTGCTTTAAAAGGGTTGGCTGGGTATAGAGATAGAGGAAATAGAAAAGGTGGCTTAAGAAGCTATTAGAGTCAGAGAAGTTAGTACTACCTTGTTAATGTCCCAGGTATTCAAAGGGCAAGGGGAGTCATGAAACAGTAAATCAAAAGGATATTTTTGAGGAACTTCTGAAATCTGACGGAAAGTAGTTGGCAATTGGGTCCTGATTTGAAGTCCTGCATCTTGGTCACTTTTGATTTATTTCTTGCTCATTGCACTACTTTGTGAGGACCACCGCATCATCTTGTGTCTTTCTGCATGTCCCTAGGGGAGCAGAACATAGGCACGTAGATTCATAAATTCTGAACCAGAAGGTACTAATTTCAGGGAATGTTGGTATGGTGGAAAAGGTACCTGGTTTGGAATCAGATGACCTGAATTCAAATGTCAGTTCTGCTCCTTGCTTCTTGAGCTCAGGTACTAATCTCACTTCTGTATTTGTATCACCAGCATCGGCCATAGTTTCTGGAAGATAAAAGGCATTTAATAAATTTTTTTTGGATAAAGTCACTTAACATACCTGTGTCTCAGTTTCCCCATCTGTAAAGTGAGGGGGTAAGAGGCAACTAGGTGACTGTGTGACCCTGGTCAGGTCACTTAACCTCTGTTTGTCTTAATCCACTGGAGAAGGAAATGGCAAACCATTCTAATATCTTTGCCAGCAAAATCCCGTGGATAGTATGGTCCACGGTGTCATAAAGACTAGGACGTGACCGAACGATTGAACAACAAAGTGAGGGGAAGGGGGTTGTTCTTTAAGGTCACTTCTAATACAGTTTATGATCCAATGAGCTCCTTCATTTTGCAGATGAAGAAACTGAGGCTCAAAGAGGTTAAGCTATCCAAGGCCCATTTTCGTGGTGTGGTTTCAATTTGCATTGCCTTGTCTTCTGTCTTCAGCTTTACATTTAGCCACATATTAATTTCACTTTAGAAGACTTTGAGAAAAATCTCGTTTTATTCCTATTGCACTCACAATTTTACCAGTCAGTTTTGGGGGGGCTCCAGAGAAATGTAAAAAGAGTAGATGAGATGTCAGATCTGGGACCAAATAGGAAGCTCTGGTGACTTCACTATAGGTGTTGTAATTTATTTCTCTTCTCTGAAAATACTGATGCATTCTTAATATTCATATTCCTACAATATCTCGAGGCAGTTCTTTTAAAGGCATATTAGAAAACTGGTAAACAAAGGAAGAAAAATGCAGAGTTCGAGCTGCCACTCGCTTCCTTAGTAATCCTTTTGTCTCTAGGTATTGCAGTTCTTATGGTATGTATAATCACTCATTGTTCTGTGACCCTAGCAATTGCTAGGCATGACATAATGAACTGAGGGAGTGCCAGCCTTAACTCTCTTTTCTTGCCTTTGAAGATTTAATTTAGACTTTTAATCTTTTTTTTTAAAGAAAAAGCACACCACCGTTTAGCGTCTCTGTATGTATGTGTCTATATTACATTGTGTATAATTTATAGACATATGTAATACATAATTTATGTTTTTGGAATGATGTTGCTCTAAAAATCCTTACAGGGATTTTAACATGTCGCTTTGGCTGCAAGTGTCTGAACTGCTTGATATCTTCTCTTTCTGATTTGGAGATTGGAGACTATGTTGGATTCACAGGAAGTGCATTTGCATGTCAAAGGAACCATTTGCTTTCATTGGGACTTTTTTTTTTTGTCAAGATTACTTTGTTCGAGAAGGCAACATATCTGAATATGGACAGGGCCCAGCTAAGATATTCCTTCCAAGAGGACTTTACTACACATTATGTTTTCCCTTGGGTAGATCCAAGCTTTATTTTAAAGGGGCAAGATGGTCAGTGTGTTCTATGAAATGCTATTTTATCAAGCTATCAACAAATGAGCGTGCCTGGAAGAAAACAACCAAGGTGCCATGTTTTTTGAGTTTTCATAGGAGAATGGCTTCACCCCCAATGGTTTAAGATAGCTTTTAGCAATAGAACATATTTACCATCTAAAGGTTAGGTGATCCAGGGCTGGATGGCAGAAAGGTCAGAGAGTTTCCTTCTGTAGTTTTGTCTGCTGCACATATATATTTTTCATTTGTGTGGATACTCCTGATCTCTGTTCCTCTTAAGCATGGACTATACAAACAAAATATACTTGGAAATGGAGGAACTTTCTTTGGCAGTTGCATAGAACTAATTATACTGCTTTAGATTTGTCTGACTTTTTCCTCCCTTTTATGATTATAAAGGGAAAATAGATGGAAGGAGATGAAGAGGCTCTTCTTCCTGATGAATAGATACCACGGAGATACTCCCTCCACCAATGCAAATTGGCTACTGTTTTGCAACCTAACAGGCTTAGAGGATTACCCAGGAGCTTTTTGAAGTTAAGTAACTTACCTATGGTAATATATTTCATATGTGGCAGAGGCAGGGACTTAAGTTGTCCTGATTCTAAGGCTGGCTGTCTATCCGTGCTTTTCAAATTTGCATTTATAATGAATAAACGAAGGAGTTAGTGGAAAAAACTATTAAGTGTGTATTACTTATCAATTATCATGCTAAGTACCAGGGATAGAAAAAACAAAACAAAATGAAAGCAAAGACAGCCCCTGCTCCAAAGGTGTTTATATTCCAATAGAGTAGACAATGCACACAGGGGTCAGGAAGGGGTACTTTCCACAAACTTAGAGGATGATTAGTAAGTCCATAAAGGAGTAGGTTGACACACCTCATCCAAGAACAATTACAGAGTTGATCTGATCATGGATTCTGGCTCCAGAATAGGATGGGGATTGGGAAAGAAAGGCTGTATGTCCAACATGTGTGGTGGGTAGAGGCGATGTGTGGAGAGAAGGAAATGAGATGAAGCATGGTTTCTGGGGTTGTCCTGAAACAGTAATCCCAGAGAGGCGATCACCAATCAGGAGAGTGGGGTGCCAAGGCAGCAGTTCTTCTAAGGCACGATATGTATAATATTATATATATAATTATATATGTATATATTCATATATACATATATATATTATATTATATACACATTTTTGATGTGTATAATATATTATAAATTGTAATAATGAAAGAAAAGTGTTAATGAAAATCTTTCCTCTATTAGGGATGCTTTAAAATTATTTCATAGCTGGAGTTTCTATACATACCTTAGGTATATACCTAAGATAGACAACCCAAGTGATGAACTAACTGTAAACAACCTTCTAGTATGTGTGTGTCACTATATATGGAAAATAATTTGGAGCATACGTTTCAAATCTCACAATTTAGGCATAGCTTTGAAAACTGGGATGCTCTTATAGTTGTAGACACATGCCACATGATTAATGGAAAGGATAGTAAAATGGTTCAAAGTCAACTTGCCAGGTCACTCAGTTTCCAAATAATTCTACTTTGTCTTCTCTTCTCCCCCATACCCAGCTTCCCTTCTCAAGGCAGCCAGGTGGTGCAGTAGACAGAGTGCTGGGTTTGGAGTCAAGAGGACCTAAGTTCAAATCCCACCACAGACACTAGCTGGGTGATCCTGGGCAAGTCATTAACCTTTATCTTCTTAAGTTTCCTCTACTGTAAAATGAGGACAATAATAGCACCTACCTCTCAGGGTTGTTGTGATGATCAAATGAGATACTATTTATAAAGTATTTAGCACACAGTAGGCACTTAATAAATGCTTATTCCCTTCCACACTTTCAGTATTTGAAAGATTTTTGACTTTTGATGACTTACATATTGTCTCTCCACTAGTCTGCAAGCTCTCTAAGAGCAGGGACTGTCTTTTGCCTTTCTTTGAATTTCTAGTGCTTAGAACAGCATCTGGCACATAGTATTCACTTAAGCTCTGTTTGTCTTCCTTTTATCATCTGTAAAATGCAGATAATGATGGCACCTATCTCCTGGGGTTGTTGTGAGGATCAGATAAGATAATATTTGGAAAGCGCTTAGCACAGTGCCTGGCACTTTGTACCTGCCTCTTCATCCAAAACTACCACTACTACCACCATTACTACTACCACTCCTCCTCCTCTTCTTTCTCCTCCTCCTCATCCTCTTCCATGTCTATAAGATGACTTCTGAAAAAAAAGTTTCATTTGGAATAGAAGTGACCTGATTCTATGGCACATATCTTGTAAGCCAAATCAGATTTTATTTATAGAGAACAGAACAAAGTAAGATTTTTCTCTTTAAGCTCATGGGGAATCCTGCAAAAGAGGTATATAAGACAGTACACATGTGTTTCAACCAGTGGTTAGGTCAGAATAAAGCCCCTCGTCATTGGTCCACATGAAGTTCTAAGGATTTTAGATTGGGAGTCATTTTAGCTATAAAATCTAGGAAATAGTACCTCAGGTAGCAAGAAAGGAGTTATTGCTTGAGTTCTAGATTAATGAACAACAGCTCAATATTTTAAACATTTAGGAGGACAATGATCATTTTTGTAATCACAATTAACCCTGGGATAATCCACCTTATAGATTAACTCATGATAGTATGAAGCCAGCTTCCCTTTGGATACTCTCAGATCAGCAACTCTGTTTTACTAGGTTACTCTAAAAAGTCCATGCTATTAAAAACACACATACAAATGAGGAAGGCAAAAATATGTGGAGATAAAAACATAAACAAAACATATATACTACATTTTCCAACTAAATATAATTATTTTTGTATAGACAACTCAAATGCTATAAATTGCACAGAAGGTACGCATCTGTCTGTTAGATGAATTTCTTCCGTGAGGGCCCCCTATACTGATAATATAAAAACCTTTTGCGGGTATTATGTATTGCTTTTGTACATCACCATTAATCGGGTCGTCTGACCTGAAGGCAGAAATGATGATGATGATGATGATGATAGCATTTATATAGCACCTACTATGTTCCATACACTCTGCTATATGCATTGCAAATATTATCTCATTTGATGCTCACAGCAACCCTGGGAGATTGGTACCATTACCAACCCTGTTAGCAAATAATATATGATACACAGGAAACTGAGACAAACAGAGGTTAAGTGACTTGCCTAAAGACACAAACCTGATAAGTGTCTGAGGCTAGATTCTACCTTAGGTCTTTCTGGCTCCAGAGCCAACACTCTATCTATCATGCCACTTAGCTGCCAATATAAAATTATGACTACTGTTAATACTAATACATGATAATTTTTAGGCAAAGATATTGTATAACGAAATAAGAGAACCCTTATTAGAAAAATATTGTGGGTTGGAAACAATCTGAAGTGAAATTTCTGCATGCTGAATAGGGAGGGCTCAGGTCCAGCACAACAGATTTTTCTGAGCTTTTCTTCAGGAAAATGCCCCATAATTAACCATCCGAGGTTAGGAGGCATCACATCTAGGTTGTAAAAAGAGTGTTCCTGCTCTATTTCTTTGATCATCCTTGTCAAATTCATCCTATCCTCTTAGCTGAAACTGGTAGCAAGGATGAAGATTATAAAGGAGTGTCCATTTGGAGATAATTTTTATTCCTGTGGAGAACAATGACTTGTGCAGAGCCTTCTCCCCTCAAATTAGTGACTGTTGGGGTAGTAGATTCTGGTTACTACTAACTTTCCTGGATTTGAACCACGAATACCCATGTGAATGGTCTTGAATCCTATTAAGTATCTCACTTATCTGTCACCCTGGAAATCATACAACTTATTTTTCAGTGCTTTGATGTTAGTACATGAAAGGCATGGGTAGGTAGAGAGGTGTGTGTAGAGGAATTGGATATTTTATTCTTCCCTCTTCTTTACTAATATGCCCTATTTAGAGATGCAAAATGTATTTTCTGCTTTTCACTGGCAATTAAGTGTTAGCAGTTGCTTTTGACTATTTATTTAATGAGGTTGAGAGTGCTGATCAGTAAGTAAAAGGATGACTTGTATCCCACTCTTGAACACAATCAACGATTCTGAATAGGAGGAATTATTGATAGGAAAGCCACTCATCTTTCTCTTTCTCTGTCAGTGTCAGTAATGAAAACACACAAAGCTTGCCCTTTTGTAATGTAAACAGAAAATTATGCCTCCAACACAAACCCAAGCCATTAAAAAGGCAGCTTTTATTCCCCATCATAATGTTCAGGAACATAAGGCACCAGCACTGATGTGACTCCACAGCTGTTGCCAGGGGAAAGGAAGAATGTAGCCTGCCACATCTGGGGTGACATCTTTGAAGAGGCACTTAATCTGCAGTGCTGAACTATGCTAAGCCTCTTTGCCGTTCTTTACCCAGTTCTCAAGCTAATGCTACTCCTGGAGAGCGATACTGATTTCAAGTCAATGGGTGAGATGAAAGAACAATTAAGGACAGTGATACTTGGATGCATTGTGGGAAATATAAAGGCAGGACAAAAGCATAATTCCTTGATCAATCCAGCAGAAGATTTGCTTTGCCACCCTTTAAAGCTGTAGGATCTTTGCTTTTTAAAATAAAATAACGGACATCTGTAATTACTCTGAGGGCTTGGTTGTACGTACACTTGGGAATAGAAAGGACGTTAAAAATGATGCAAAATACAAAACATCAATTGGGCTTAAACTGGGGTTGTTATTGGACCAGAACTAGTCCTTTTTAGCGGCTTTGCCTCCAAAATGTACATAATTAACTAAATGAGACATCCGACAGAAGAATGACAAAGATAGATTGAAAAAATATCTATTAACTGGTTGTTGGTAAATAGGAACCTCACAAAGCCAATTGAATGGGTCTTTGGACCAAAATTACCTGAAAGACTTGAAAATAATCCATCTATTCCATCTCACTGCTCCAGTGTGCCCAGCATCTCAACAGCTCACAGTATACTTATTAATTTTTTGCAAAAGCCAGAGCAACAGGTATACTTACAAAATGTTTCTATACCTCTACTTAAATATTTACAAGCAAAGTGATAGTGACCAGTCAGTCCACAGCACTACCATTATTGTAAGGCCTCATTTCCATGGCTCATATATGTTGTACGAAATTCCACCGTTACATAATAATGACAACTAGCATTTCTATAGAGCTTTAAGCTTTGCAAAGTGCTTGACAAATAATATCTCATTTTATTCTCATAACTACTCTGGGAGGTAGATGCTATTATTATCTGCCCACTCCTCCTCCCTCCCCCAACAGATGAGGAAACTGAGGAAGGTAGACATTATTGCCCAGGGTTACATTGCTACTAAGTGTTTAGGTTTGGTCTTCCCAACTCTAGGTCCAGTGCTTTATTTACTGAACCACCTGGCTAACTGGCATCAGGCCAAGAGTCTGCAATCAACTTATTGCTCTTTTTTGGGGGCAGGGGTCCCTGAAAACATGTTTGGCAGTATCCAAAGGAATAGGTATTCAGGCAAAGAAGGAAGCAATGTTTATATCCACTTTAATTTTCTCTGGCAAACATCCTCAAGGATGATATAAATGTTTTGCTCTGAATTGAAAATGGACTTGGCCAAAAATGCATTTTAGGTGTTTTTCCCACAGTCCAGAGATATGCTTGATGGCAAAGGTGCCATTATTGTTAGCATTATGTTACTCACGAGACTTGATTGGAGATCAGGCCATAGGAGCCAAAGGAAGTTTATTAAGGTCACTATGAAGCTGTTTCCCCACTTCTTTAGCACAAAATTCCTTCTTTTTCCTGAAAGCAGGAATTTTCAGAAAATTCACTCCTAATTCAGGCTAATTATTTTGCCTGTTTAAAATGGAAGAGTGTTTTTACTTTAGAAAATAAAACACCCAGTGCCTCATGTAATGGCACTAGAACTTAAGACTGTTCATGAGGTACAAAGCTGTTGAAGTACATGGTTCCTATATGATTCTGTGGCATATACTTGCTTTGTGAGGTAAAAAAAATATGAACAGAAGTCATTCTAAGAGGAAGAAAAATATATTATTTTGGTTCTATGGCGATTAACAGAAACATTAAGCTGGCTAGAGTTCTGTATTTCTGGTGGACTGTCATCAGGTTTCTGAGAGTGGTTCTCATCCAAAAATGATAATCTCATTATAAATTTATCATAATTCAATTAACATTTCAATTCAAGATGTATTTATTAAGTAGGACGTTTATGTAGAGAGTACTTTAAGTGCCAAGATCTCTACATTTGTTGTAGGAGATATCTGGGGAAATAAGGGAGGGAACTGAATGGGTGTCAAGGAAGCAGCTGATTTCTTTTAACCTTTTCTTAAAAAATTGATACTGATATTTTTATGGATATCTTTTGTTTTTGCACTGCTGAAATTTCTCCCAGTGTCTCTCCCTCTTTCTTCTAGAGAATTGTCCCATATAAAAATAATGTATTTAAAGAAGAAAAAGAAAAGCAGAAGTTGTAAAAATTCAGCAAAATCAATCAATACATTGAAAAAGTCTGAAAAAAATGCATGTATACATGTATGTATGTATATGTGTATGTATGCATTCTACACTAGTGGACCTCCCACTCTTGCATACTTCTTAATAATAATTTTTATTACTATTATAGCTAACATTTATATAGTACTTACTTTGTGCCAGGCATTGTGCTAAGCTCTTTATACTTATTATCTCACTTAATCCTCACAACAACCCTGGGAAATAGGTGTTATGATCTTCATTTTATACATGAGAAAACTAAGGCAAACAGAAATTAAATGATTTGGCCATTACTACCCAGCTAGTATGTATCTGAAACAGGATTTGAACTCAGGTCTTCCCGCTCCAGGTCTGTCACATCGACTGCATCACCTAGTTCTTCATAATTCTACAACATTCACTTTTGATTGTTTTGAGGTTGTTTTTAATTTACATTTCCATTCTTGTAGTCATCGTGTAAATTGTTTTCTTGACACTTCTTACTCGACGCTGCATCAGATCATGTCAATTTTTCCCTATTTTACCGTGTTGATCATATTCATTGTTTTTTGCAGTATGGAAATATTCGATTACACTCATATACCATAATTTGTTTAGCCATTCCTCAATTGATAAGCATCTACTTTATTTCAAAGTTTTTGTTACCACAAAAAGGGCTGCTATAAATGTTTTGGTACATATGAGGACATTCTTCCTATCAATAATTTTATTGGGGTACAAGCCTAGGCATAGAATCTCTGTGTCAAAGAGTATAGACATTTTAGTCACTTTATTTGAATAATTCAAAATTCCTATTGAAAATGGTTGTATTGATTCACAGCTCCACCAACAATGAATTCATGTGCTTGTCTCCCTACAATCTCTCCAACATTGACTATTCTAATCTTTTGTTATCTTTGCCAATTTTCTGGGTGTGAGATGAAACACCAAGGATGTTTTGATTTGTATTTCTTTTATTATAAGTGATTTGGAACATTCTTTAACATAGTTATTAGTACTTCGCACACACACATATAACCTCTCTTTATATATCTGTTTCTGTCTTGGATACTAAACGCTTATTGGAAAATTTTCCAATATTCTCCCCCCTTTCTCATTCAACCAGTTCCCTTCTTATCCTACTTGAATTTATTTTACTTTTGCAGAAGTTAGTTTCACGTAATCAAAATTGTCTGCTCTGTCTTTCATAAGTGCCTCTATCTCTTGTTTAAGAATATATCTCCTATGCATAGTTGTGAAGGATATATGATCTTCTTTTCTAATTTTTTTGGATATGATTTTTTAATGTTAAGGTCATGTATCCATTTTGAATTTATTGTGGGGTATGGTATAAGATATTCATCTAAGTCTAATTTCTGCCAGACTGCTTTTCAGTTTCCCCAGGAGTTTTTAATTAAATAGGGAGTTTTTGCTTAGGTAATTTGTTTTCCAGTTTATAGAATGTTAGATTTTTGAGTTCCATTGTTTCTGATTGTCTAGTCTATTCTAATGATCTACTTCTCTATTTTTCAGACCCGTACCAAAGAGCTTGGAAATGTAATGTAGTTTGAAGTCTGGAAGTGTTATTCTCCTTTCCTTCCTGTTGGTTTTCATGGTTTCTCTTTATGTTCTAGATAAGTTGTTTCTACAAATGAATTTTGTTGTTATTTTATCAAGTTCTGTAAATTATCCTTTTGATAGTTGTAAAGGCAACTAGTGAATGGGAAGATCTTTCCCACCCATTCACTGGGCTTCAGGGGCGGGACTCTCAGGGTCCTGGGGGGAGTGGCTAGGACTGGAGCCAATGGTAGGCACCTGAGTTTTTAGTTTCATGTAATCAAAATTATCTCTTCTGATGACATGAAGCCTGTGGTGAGAGGAGCTTGCTGAAGGTTGGAGCAGAGCTAAGAGGCAGTTGGTGAGGCAGTTGGTGAGAGCAGTTAAGAGCTGAAGGAGAGAGGAAGCAGTCAGCTAGCTGGAACACAGCTTGGAGATTGTGGTGGAAGTGGCAGCAAAGGTGGCAGGCACTACAATAAAGCATGAATGACCCTCGTGGAGACCAGAGAGTGCTGAGCAGGGGCTTGAGGCCAGTGGGTGGTCTTCTTGTTGGAGAGCCCTGGCATTAGGGTGGGAGGAAGCACCAGTATGGCTTAGCTTGCTGCCATAATGTTTTTCTGTGGCCTCCTGGTCACTATTGTGAGATGGGCATACTGGTTTTGGAAGGTTCTTGCCAGGATGTGGAATTGGGGACACTGGTCCATGGGTCTGCTACGTTTCAGTTTCAATAAATGCTTTAACTCCTCTGCCTTCTACTTAGAGAATTCCTTATATCCTGCGATTCTGGACCATGCAGGCATATTCATGGTTATCTTTGAAGTCATGAATTCTGCCTTAATGATATAATAGTTTAACTGATATAACATTAAAAGTGCAAATTAACTTTGGTAATATTGTTATTTTTATTCTAATGGCATGGTATAACCATGACCACTGAATTTTCCTGTAGCCATTTCAGTTTTTTATTTATTTCAACTTTCCTGATACTTTTGTTTCAATTAGTATCTTTGCTGATACCTGTATCACCAATACAATATTCACAGTGCCTACAGTGGCTATGAATATGCCGGCATAGTTCTGAATAGCAAAATATAACAGACTCTCTGCATGGAAGACAGAACCAAAACATTTATTCAAACACCAGAAAGCTGAATCCCAGCACCGGAAAGCCGAATCCATCATAGCAACAAAGAAATCTACGCACATTAACAGTGCAGGGGGCACCGCCATCCCCAAGCCTGCCCTCTGTTAGGGCCTTCCCACAAATGAACACCCTCAAGCAAAATCACTCCCTGGGTCCCACTCACACTAACTGCTGCAACTCTGACTGCCTCCTCTCTCTCTGAGCTGCAACTCCCATCGTCTCTCTCCTGACTCTGACTGCTCTGTCTCACTTCCTCTCAGCTCTGCTCCACCCTTCCTGCTCTACCCTTTCCTGCTCCACCCTTTCCTGCTTCACTGCTTCCTGCTATACCTTTTCAGCAAGCTCCTCCCACCACAGATTTCATGTGACTCAAACTCATGTGACTTAGGATTCCATGTGACTTAAGCAGGTCACATGGGCCTATTAATGGATGGGAAAGATCTTCCCGTTTATATTACCTTTACAATACCTTAGGCTGTTCTAAGTAAAATATCATGCCAGTAAATAAGGATGGTTCTATTTCTTCTTCTCCTGTCTTTGTACCTTTCATTTCTTATTCTTCTCTTATTGCTATTGCTAGCAGTTCTAGAATTATATCAAGCAATAGTGAAGATAATGGATAACCTTGATTTTTCCCTGTATTTATTAGGAAAGGTTCTAGTCTATCCCCATTGCATATGAGGCTTTTGGTTTTAGATGGAGATTTTTTCGCATTATAAAAGGTTCTAATATCTCTATGCTTCGCAGGCTTTTTTCTCCCTAAAGGTAGTGTTGTATCTCAACAAAGACTTCTCCCACATCTCTTGAGATAACCATGTAGTTTTGGTGGTTTTTGTTTTTCACATGGTTAATTTTATTGCCTGTTTCTAATGTTGGATCATTCTTGTATTTCTGGTATAAATCGATCTTGCTCATGATGAGTGATTCCTGGATGAATTACCATAGTCTGTTTGATAAGATTTTATTTAATTTTTAAAATTATATTTATTAAATGAATTGATTGTTGCATCAATGAACCTGAGGGAGAGATAGAAGGCAGCCTATTCTAGGAATATCAAACCACCACTACCATCTTTACCACTGTGTGCCTTTAGACTCCAATGGAAACAGCACAAGACCCACAAAATTCTTGGGGATAACACTGCCTCTCAAATCACAAGATCTGCTTCTATCCCAGCCCCTGTAGTCATCATTAAGGAGGGAAATCATTGTGGAGAAGGAGGTCTACCCTTTTTACCAGCAACAACTGTTAAAAAAACTATCATCAACAGGTGTTGCTGTTGTTTGTCCTTTGTTTCCAAAGAAGACCACTGATATCCTGGAGTGATGTCTTGACTTACTTGTGAATTGGCTATAAGTGAGGCAGAATTGCATAAAGTCAGGAGCCTTACTTTCTCTTTCAGAGCAATTTAAGTTCAGTGGCAAGACAAAAATCAAGACGGCTCATGGTGGCCTGTTGTGCAGTAGATGACCTTGGCATCTTTGATATTTGACCAAGCTCTAAGTGCTCCACAGCACCTGCTTCAGCTACTGTCATGGATATTATTTAGCTCAGCCTTGCTGAAGCAGGAGGACACCTTGAGGAAGGGGTAGGGGGAAGCATGTACCAGGCAAGTCAAACACCACCATCACCACCACCACCACCACCTTTATTTACTACCATATTCCCTCAGACCTAGATGAAAATATCTTGGGACATTGAACCCAAGAGCCTTGGGAAGAACAATATTTCTGGCTTGTTTTCCTCAACCATCATCCTGGGAAGCAACTCTTGTGCTACAGCTACAGCTACTGAAGACCCAGAAAAGAAAGTTTTTGCCACCAAAGTCTTTGGCACTGTCAAAATGGTTCAGTATCAGAAAATTGCATGATTTTATTGCTAGAAATTACATTAAAGAACATGCATTGCCATCTGCTATGCCGTGTACACTAGGGAACCTTTTCAACTGACGTGCAGCTGAAACCTACCATATATAGTCTTCCCCATTAGAATGTGAGGTTTTTGGGAGCAGGAACTGTGTAACTTTTCTATTCGTATCTTCAGCACTTAGTTTTGCATACGTACACATTTAATAAATTCTTTTCATTCATTCATTCTGTTGGTGGAGGGCTCTTTATTATTTCATGGTAGGAATACATACATATGCATAAAAGGATTATGGCATAGTGTTTTCTTTCTTGATTTCTGAAAACAATTTGTGTAGTACTGGTATTACTTGTTCTTTAAAAGTATGATATAAAAGTACGAAATCTATCAGGACTAGAACTTTTTCCTTTGCTAATTCGTTTGCAGCTAGTTCTTTCTCCTTTCCTGAGATTGGGTTATTTAAGATCTCTATATAATTTTCTGTTAGTTTGGGTATTTTATGTTTTTTTAAAATGTATTTTTCTCTTTCTTTTGTTTCCTTTGTTTTGTTAGCAGTAATTGGACCTGCTCCTTAAATGGAAGTTTTGGGAGGAACTCACCACTCCACTTTGCAATCAGTGAGTGCTGATAAGGTTTGAGTATTAAGGCTGATGTGATCTTGTAGGATAATTAAGAGTAAGGGTAGGGGATTTTCTCTTGAGAGGAGCAAGTCAGGGAGTCTCCCATTTTCATTAGCTGCTTGAGAAGCCTTCTTGTGCACCAAAAGAAGCTCCATCCAATTCCTGCCTTCTGTTGCTGTTGCTTCAGAGAAATCTTATTATTCTCTCAGAGGCAGATCACCCACACCACATACCTCAGACTACTCAACCTATTCTCAGCTATGTTTTGATACAGCTTCATAACCTCCACTGGTACAAAAAAGGTCAATTTAGGTAGATGTGAGGTTTTCTGACTCACCCTGCCTGGTGGAAAGTTGCCACCCTTTACTTTTTATTCGAATTACACAAGTCAGTTCCATCTGTCCTTTCAGTTTCCACCATGCCCCTAGGAACCATTGCCTCACCATGAAAATATACATGCTTCTTCAATGAATTTTCAGAAAGCACTAGAAACACTGGGGGAGGAGGAGAAAAAGCTGAGGGTCTCTTTGGGCTTTTCTCCTCATATTAACCTGAGACACTATGCTTCTCTTAATATAGTCTAAGATCTTATTAACTTTTGGACCGTCATACAACATTGTAGAATCATATTAAGCTTAATGGCCACTAAGATTTTTAGATAATCTTCAGACAAACTATTCTTTAGTCATCTCTTTTTCCTTATATATTTTTGATTTGACTTTTCGGGTCCAAGTATAAACTTTTAAATTCATTCTATTAAATTTCACATTGTTTTATTCAGTCCAGCTTTGTGATTTATTAAGACATTTTTGTACCCTCACTCTGTTTTCTGATTGTGTTAGTTTTCCATCCTAGCTATGTGACACTTGAAAATTTGATGGCCATGTTACTTATCTATTTATCCAAGTCATTGATAAAAATATTAAATGAAATGGCTGAGCACAGATCCCTGGCATTCTCACTAGAGACTTTCTTCAAAATGGACAACAAATCATTAAATACTTTGGGTTTGGTTATTCAAACAATTCTGAATATGCCAATTGATTTATACGCCAATCATTTATGTCATTTCTCTCCATCTTGTACCCAAAAATCACATGAGAAACTGGAAAATGCTTGGTTGAAATCTGGGAAAAGTATATATACAACATTCCCTTGCTCTGTCAGAATATTAACCCTGTATAAAAAGCATGACTGTATCAGTAAGGCAAGATTCATGACCTCGAGGATGCCTGTATGGTTCGGAAGAGACCTGTATGGTTCAGAATCACAAAGTATGAAAACTCTCTAGGTAGAAGGCAGAGGAAGTATAACATTTATTTAGACACCAGAAGATCAAATCCCAAGACCAACAACTCTGATTTGATATAGCAGTAATTATATTCCCAAACCAGTAAGCCCACCTCAGTGTAGCAACAAGGAAATTATAAAACAATATCTATAGCAAGGAACCAAGTCATTTTGTAATCTTCCTCCCTGCTGGGGCCTCCCTGTAAACATTTATGAATCCTAACTGTCTACCTGCGTATGTTCTCTCTCCCCTCAGTTCTCTGGTCTCTAAAGCTCCTTGGTTTCCACTCCACTCTCCTGCAGCTCTTTCTGCAGCTCTGTTGTCTGGGAGTTCTTACTTCTCCTCCTTGCGCTAAATTCTGAATTCTTGCTTTGGACTTCTGACTTCTCAGTTCTCAATGGCTATCTTTTGGGTGTATATACTATTTTTAGGGCCCCAGGGCTTCATACCCAATCAGCAAAGGGTGTGAGCGTGAGGCTCAGTGCCTAGTAAGTAAAGGGAGTAGGCCTGCCTACAAACAAACCTCTAATCAAGCTTCCCTTAATTGGTTCCACCTGAGGTCTATTGAATGGGTGGAAAGGTCTTTAACCACCAATTGGCATCACAAAGGTGTAGGCCTGCCTCTAATCAAACCTCCCTTCCTTGACCCACCTGAGGCCTATCGAATGGGCAGGAAAGATCTTTAATCACTGATTGACATCACAATGGCCTGTTCTTGATGAAGCCAAGAATGAGTGAATGAAAAATCATTTCTTAACCATTTATTCTGTGCCAAGTTTTGTGCTAAGTTCTTTACAAATATCATCTCATTTAATCCTCACAACAACCCTGGGAGGTAGGTGCTATTATTAGTCCTGTCTTATTGATAAGGAAACTGAGAAGGTTTAAGTGATTTGCCCAAGGTCACACAATTAGTAAGTGTCTGAGGCTTGATTTGAACTCAGGTCTTCCTTACTCCAGACCTAGTCCTCAATCTACTGTATTGCCTAGGAATGAAACTCTGGTGGGTTGAACTGACACACCATTTGCAGATGTAAAGGTAGTATTGTTTTGATTATGTTTCTAAATCCAAAAAAGTATGGAGAAAGGGCAGCTCAGAGGGTGCATGCCTGGCAGCAAGGTGGCTGGGGAGGAGATGGTCAGGCAGCAAAGGGAAGCATGACTGGGACCAACCTTACCTGCCATATTGAACCACATATGGACAGTGGGGTGCCTGAGGTACATTAAAAGATCTAGGGGAAGTGCCCAATGAATCCTCAAAGGAGGATAAACAGGAGGACATGGACAAAGTGAGCACATATGGACAGAGTGTGATCTGTAACCAGCAGCAGGAATACCCAGCCCTATGAGATCATGGATCCTTTAAGAATTCAGATATTTTACACATGAAGAAATTAAGGTTCAGAGAAACTAAGTGACTTTCCTACTCAATAAATGGCAGGATTGGGCCCAGGGCCCAGGTATTTTTATTCCAAATCCAAATCCACCCTGTGATAACTATAATTACTTATACCAGAGAACTAATGAGTTTTGATTCTTTTGACTAGTTAATAAGGAAATGTACAGGAGAAGGACTGAACCTGTGATTTCGCTGGTATAGAGAACTCATGAATGAAGAAACACACTCTGCCAAAGCAGGTCACCACTTTCTCTGCAACTTATAGTCTTAGAGAATTGCCTTGGTACATTGAGTGGTTGAGTGACTTGCCCAGCGTCACACATTTAGTAAATGTCAGCTGTGGGACTCACTCCTGAATATAATTTGGGCTATCTTTTATATCATCCTACCTCTTGTTCATAGATTTTTAGAATTGGAAAGGATCTTTTAGATTTTCTACTTCAACTTTCCATTCAATACAGGAATCCTTTCTGCTACAGTTCTCTCCTAACAGGCGATGATCTACCTTCTACTTAAATAAGTCCAGTAATTATTTCTGCAGAACGAAGCCCACCCCAGTATCGAATAGATCTATTTGATAGATTTTATTTTCTCCCAGTTTTGATCTAATATCTGCTTCCTTGTAACTTCTCCCCAATGATTCTAGTTTTGCCCCCACTGGACAGGGGTGTGCTGGTAACTGACTCTTAAAAAATGTATGCATGACACATATCCACATTATTAACATTTTCTCATTCATATTATTAAGTCTAGACAATCAACAACATAATAAATCAAGCCCTGATTTGTAGCATTTGATGATTTCTGAGATATAAAGGCTCATATTGCAAATTTAACAATCATCTCTTGCAAGCTGGTTCAAGCTGACTTCAGCACGCCCTGCCTTGGGTATAACATACAATAAATCAACTTCATTTTTCATATGACAGCCTTTCAAATATTTAAAGAAAGCTATCATTTCTCCTTTCTATTTTTTTCTCTACCTAAAATATCTCCAATTCTTTCCAATGTTCTTTATATGACCTTATTTCCTGACTCTTCAGCATGTGGGGACTTAATTTGCTTTGTTAAAGTCCAGAATTGAACAAAATATTCCATATTTATCTGACCTGGGAAAAGCCCTATTAAGACCATCAACTTCTATGAGATAATATTTTGGGAATCATTTGCCAGCTTTTTGTCCTCACAATTGGGGCTTTTGGCTTTTTAGTCAGTAAGAATGAGGACGATGAATACAGGATGGCATCACGGGTTAACTCTTTTTATTCCTGAGGAAATAAAAACTCCCTTCTTTATTTCCTCTATCCTTAATACCACTATGGAGTAAAAGAAGTTGCAGGGATCCTATGGATAGGAATATAGTGGATAGGAATTAAAAGCCTAGGAGGCTTCGATCAACATAGGATCATAGATTTAAAACTGGAAAGGGACCTTAAAAACTGCCTACATCCCCTTGCTTTATAGCTGAAGAAACTGGGTCCCTTGAGCTTGCCCGAGGTCCACAGGTGGTAAGGGGCAGAGGTTTGATTTGAATCCAGGTCCTCTGCCTCCAGTTCCATTGAGTTTTTTGCTCTACCATAGTGACTTGCCTTCTGGCTATACAACATCTCAGGAATAGAGTGGGGTATTTTGACCCACGGGGCCATTTCTGATTTCTATGCCCAGCACTTAATGTCTAAAAAATGGTTTGGCTGTGGTTGTGGCTGGCAGAGGAATGGGTGGTAAGTGGGTTGTTGTTAGGTATTTGTTGTTGCTGTTTTCCCTGCTATTGCTATGCCAAATCAAGCTTCTCTCCTTGTCTCTTTACAGGCAGCTAACTGTGCTTGTGGAACGCTGCCACTTTAAAAATATATTTACAGGCACGGTTTGTGAGAATTATTTTCGATAATTACCCATATTCTCTCAGAGAAAAGATCCCCAGGAGCCCCCGAGATGATGAGATGGTAGAATGGCAGAGCCAGAAAACAGCCGCATCCTGCTCCCAGAAAGCAGCCATTGAGAAGAGGGGAGCCGCTGCCCTCACCACAGCAGGTAGCGCCCGACAGCGCCCTGCCTGAGGTACCAATAGCAAGGGAGAGGCAGCAAGGCTTTGAAAAACGCAGTCCATAGAACAAGGCCCACACAATCCCTCCTCCAGCTTGTGCCAGCGAGCCCAGCTGTACCCTTTTAATGCTAACATTGAAAAAAACAAAACAGAACACGTACGCCCACCCCCAAAACCCTTTGTGATCTAAACATTAATTTTAATTTCTAATCATAAATGTCTTAATTTTTCCAATGTTTGTGGGTATGCATACATTTACATATGCATACATATATGTACACATTCACACAAATATACATATATACACACACATACCTAAGATACCCACATAGATATAACATACACACATATGCAATATACATATTATATACACATGTGCATACATACATATGCATATACAACACAACTATATACACACATACATACAAATACACACACATGCATTCATATGCACATGTATAATATATGTACATATATAAACACACACATATGCAATGTACATATATACACACATACATATGCACATGCACAATACGCATATAAACACACAATACAGTATGCCCACACATATACACATACAAACAATAAACGTATAAATATACACACATGCATTTGCATGCATATATACACCAACCTATATACAATAATACATATATGCAATATACCACACACATACATACAATACACACATAGATACATACATATACATTTGCGTACACATATACAACCTATACACAATAATACGTATATGCAATATATCACATGCATTCATACATACAATACACACATAAATATACACACATACATACATAAACACAACAGCCTATATGCAATATATGCATGTATGTAATATATCACATACACATAGTACACATATCAATATACACACATGCATTCATATACGTACACAACAACCCTTATGCAACACATTAAGTTTTGCAATATACCACAGATATGCATAATACATTAACACACATATGTATCATACAGGCATGCACATACACACATAATACATTCCCACATACATACATCAAAAAACATCAACTGAAAGATGACTGAGCTGCATTATGCCCAGATATATAGGCACATACTCTGTGGTACAGTGAGAAGAGCCCAGGATTTGGAATCAGAGGACCTGAGTATGGATCCCTGCTTTGTCACTTACCACCAATTTGGGCTAATCATTACTGAGCCTTAGTTTCCTCATTTGTGTAATGAGGGGGTTCCAAGAATCAAATGTTTAGAGCTGAAAGTGACTGGACCCTAAAGGCCACCTTACGCCCCCTTTTAATTTACATATAGGAAGCTGAAGCCAAGATAGTTTAGAAGTGACTTGTCCAGGGTCTCACAGTAAGTAAATATTTTGGTTGGAATTATGAACTCAGATCTTCCTGACTCTGAGCCCAGCATAGTATCCTCTACCCCAAGCTGCCCCTCGGATGCTGTGCTTCCTAGCTGATATTAAAAGTCCCTCTAGCCCTAAATTTATGATCTTACGATACAAGACAAATATTAAATTTATTAATGTGTGTTAGGCACTTTTCTAGGCACTAGAGTTTCAAAGGCAGGCAAATGAGCCAGCCCTTTGAGGAACAGACATTGTCTTGAGAAGGCACAATATGGACACAATAAGTGTCTTAGTCATAGGAAGAAGAGAACATTCAGAACTAGGGGCATCAGGAAAGGTTTTAATTAAGAGATGGCACTTGAACTGAGCCTTGAAGAAAGCCTGATACTCTGAAAGGTAGAAGTGAAGAGGGAGAGCATTCTGAGAAGGGGTGGGGCAGCCTATGCAAAGACACCAAAATGACAGATGCACTGCCGTGATGGGGAAGTGGCCACACAACCACTCTGGCTAGCACATGGAAGGTGTGAAAGGGGTTGATATGATACAAGACTGAAGAGGAAGCTGAAATGGGTAAAACCAAAACACAACCACCAAAGAATTAAATCATCATGGTCATTGTGGAAATTGCCCAAGCATGGTGAAGCTGTCTTTGTTCGGCAAGAATGAAAGTGAAGGCAAAATTGGGGGTGGAGTGATGGGGAAGAAGGGGAAGAGATTATTGTTAGAAGCATTTATGATTCATATCGTTTTTAAGGAAATAAGCCTGGAGTGAGTGAATACACTGAGGGAAAACTAGAAATGGTGGGTACAGACATCAACATGACCACCCCAAATTTTCCATATTTCTCCCCCACCCCCACCCCAGTACTCATAGACTTTTCCCTTCCCTGCATTTTCTTTTCCAGACAATCATTGAATGTTCAAACTACAATGGAGCATTCTGATCTTCTAGTCTAATCTCCTCATTTTGTAAAGGAGGACACGAAGGCAGAGGAGGTTAAATGAGTTGTCCAAACTCTCATAGTGGAGTCACTGGCAGCACTGTATATCATGGTCACACCTCAGGTTTTGCATTGTATCTATTTCGTTTTAAAGAGAACACTCAAATTTCTAATTTCAAAAACACAATGGAGTTCAGTCAGGGAATAGAGGACACTGGGACTTGATCTGTAAAAGTAGGTCTCTCCTGCCAAAAACGAAATGTTCACTCATTTTAGGATGCAGGAACTAGTGTGGTAAAAAACACTTTGACTGCTTATTGGAATGGAATTGTCATTTCTTTCATATACAAATACAGTGCCATTGCATATTATGCTTAATTCTATAACATTTAATATATTATATAATATATTATTATAACATAACATTATAACATTTGGCAATCTGATTATTGTCAACGTAGACTATATTTCTATTATCTATTATGTAATCTTTTAGATTAACCAATTAATTTCTTATCTTGAAACATAATTATTTCTCCTTGAACTTTTAGTGTATGTGAATAATTAACACATATGGCTGTATAATGATGACTTCCATGTAATGATACTAACTCACATTTATATAGTGATAATTTCTCCAAACACTTTCCTCTCATCAATCCTATGAAGTAGCTAGCTAGTGCTTTAGCATTTTCAAAGCACTTTCCTATTTGTTGTCTTATTTCATCCTGGCAATCATATTGATGAGGTAGGTAGGCCAAGAATTACCACTCTAATTTTACAAGGGAAAGGGAGGCCCAGAAAGGTTCTTGCTTACAGTCACATTGCTAGTAAATTCTGGAGCTGGGACTGAAACTCAAAGCTGTAACTTGCCTGAGATCACTGAGTCTTCGTCTCAGGGATGGAAATGCAGAGAGCTTGAGTGTGAGAGACCATAACAATAAAAGGCATGAACTTCTTTTATTTATTCATTTATCTATCTATCTATCTATCTATCTATCTATCTATCTATCTATCTATCTATCCATTCATCATCCATCCATCCATCCATTTATTTATTTATTTGTCTGTCTGTCCATTTGTTTGTGTATCTAAAAGACGGAAGGCAGGGCAATTGGGGTTGTTACTTGCCCAAGGTCACAGAGCTAGGAAGTGTCTCTGATAGGTGTTCTACTCACTGTGCCACCTAGCTGCCCCATACATGAACTTCTTAAGCTGAGTGGGTGGAAGTGAGGGGCATACCCTAGGTACCTCGTGAAACAGGAAGAAGAGTTTTGGGTTTGGGCTACCTGTGAGGAGTCAGAAGCCTTTTTCTCCCCTCCTTTCTCCCACAGAACAATAAATACAATTCTAACCTGACCTGACTTGGTCTTCTTTCTCCCCAAGACTTTCCCCTTCCTACCTTCTTTCTAGGGTGATCGGTCTCTACTGTCAAGTGCCTTGGGCACACGCCCTTCCAAGGAAGACAAGTCATGACACTAGTGCTACCTGCTCTCCTGTGTACAGTGTGGAGGTTGAGGCCATTTTTAGAATATATAGTATAGGATCTTAAAAATCATAGCTGGACACGATGACCTCCAAGGTCCCAACCAATCATATCCTCTGTCACTGTAAAAATGATATCCTTCTCCATTTCCCTGCAGACTGATTTGTCTTAATAACTCCTTATACACATCAGTTGATTCTAGATTATGTTTCTGTGCCTCAGTTGCACTGCTTGCTGGGAGCAGTAGTTGCCTGGGGGCCAAAATTTCTCCTTATATCTCTGCTAGAACCAGGATTTTTATTTCCTAGTCTGCTACATGGTTGTGTAGCAGAAAGTATGTATTGTTTTTCTTTTTAATTTTTTATGGAATAATACAGGCATTTCCATGACACAGCATAATAAAAAATGATGAAACTTATGAAACTGCAAATCTATTGCTATTCCTTTTAAATATATAGTAAAGTTACCATGTAAATTTCTTTTTTCTCTCTCTCCCTCCCTCCCCCCACCCCAGCCCTAGAAAGTATATATTTGTAGCAGATAGTATGTTTTCAAGAGTTGAGCACACGTGTATGCACGTAGGATCTTGGAGGACTCCTGCAGCCATCTTTTCACTGATATAGAATAGAAATTTAGATGTAACTTATAGATTGAGACACTTTTCCTGGGGGCACCAAAAGGTTGGGCACCTGAGTTGTGCAGTAGATAGTACATTGGGCCTGGAGTCAGGAAGACTTGAGTTCAAATCCGGCCTCAGACACTTATTAGCTGTGTGACCCGGGCAAGTCACTTTATCCTGTTTACTTCAGTTTCCTCATTTGTAAAATGAGCTAGAGAAGGAAATGGCAAACCACTCCAGTATCTTTGCCAGGAAAACCCCAGATGGGGTCACAAAGAATCAGACATGACTGAAGAAACTGAACAACAAAAGTTGAAGTTAAATAATTTGTCCACAGTGACACAGTCAGTATATGTCAGAAGTAGCACTGGAACCCAGGCCTTCTTAACTTGGCTTTCCCATGCTACCCAGTAGCATGCTGTTATGCAATCTAATAGATCTTACAAGGAATGGCTGAGATAAACATTTCCTATAACTTTTATAAATATATCCACAGTCTATTGAGATATTAGCATATTTTAAAAACATAATAATAATATATAATATATTAATAATATATACTATATATTAATAATATATATAATATATATGTAATATAATAGTAAAATCATACAATCTTTTTTACAATGCTGCTTAAAAATATTCATCAAATTAGAAATCTGAGATGCAATTAGTTGATACTTCCTTAGATGTCTACGAGCAAAGGAATTCCTCCATATATTTAGAAATGTTTGGAATTTTGCCTAGCTGTTATATTTGCATAGGAAATAATACATTTCAATCAGTGCTTTAGTTGTGATTGATCATAAGCATCTCCCAAAATTATGGTGGCTATTGAGACCAGTCAGACTATTGTGGTCATAGAATATGGACCATGTATGACCCTTCCTCTAGATCAGCAGTTTTCAGACTTTTTGGTCTAGGGTCTTCTTTACAATTTCAAAAGTTATTGAGAACCACTTCCACCCTCACTTCTACTACTGAAGCTTTTGTTTATATTAGTTGTGTCTATCATATTAGAAATTAAACATCTTAGTATTACTAAGAAAATGGTTTTGATCTGGTGGACCTGAAAGGTTTTTGGGACTCCCAGGAGTCCCTGGACCACACTTTGAGAACTGCTGCTCTGGACACAAATATCTTTTAGACTTATTTTAGCTTTCTAAGGCAAATGAAAGAAATCTAAAGGATTTCTCTTCTTTCAGTTTTTTTTCCACCTTCTTTCGTAATGGAAAGATCGGTCTCTCTAGAGCTCTGACAAATTGTCAATGTAACTTCTGGTATTATTCCCAAGACCTAGAAGAGAGCTCATGTTAATCAAATAAAAATTGTCATCCTCCAGTGACAAGACTTTAAAAAAAAAAGAGCCAGGTCTATTTATAAATGTGCTGGGCCAGGCTCCGACTATCAGTGAGTGGACAGAAAAGTCACTATCTTATTGAATTCTCAACTCAAGTATTTGCCCAGAATTCTGCCCAATTCAATACCAGATATGTTGTAGAGATTTTTGGTAGGACTTTGAAACGACAAAGCAAAAGCTGTAGGATAAGCTAACATCTCCTGGAGAGCAGGCAGGGTTTCCGATAGCCGGCTGTCTCCCAAAATGTGGGTGTTGACCACTGTAACAAAAAGGGACTTTAAGGGTAGATGATAATTAGAGACAGGCCAAACTGGTTTGGAAAACTCCAGATACCAATCTCACTGGGCATATTTGCCCTATCTGCATGTCGTTAACCAGCTGCTGACGTGTTGGGAAAGTTGAAGCTAATTTCTGAATCTAATGAAAGACTCTGGTAGTGAATAGATCCTGCTAATATTGAGTTAGACTTCCTTTAACTTTGTATTTTCTTCCTCTGGTTCAGCCCCTCTTATTTCTGATGTAGATGTATCAAACATACACCATTACTGCTCCTCGTTAACTTTGGTTTTGCACAGTCTCCCATGTAGAGTTTTGCACCTTCTTAGATATTATGGCCTTGAGTCTGCAGGTTAAAAAAAATTAAATAATGAAGAGATGAGATGTCACAGATGGAACATAGCCTAAGACCTCAATGTACAGCTTTTCCCCAGTTCTCGTGGCGTGTTGCTCCAGCCTTTTAGTAATATGATGCGTGACCTGAAACGAAGAATTAATAATCATGATGGCTCAAATTTGTATAAGACTTTAAGGTTTGCAAAATGTTTTTCATCCATTATCTTGTTTGGTTTTCACAACCAAGAGAATCAAGTGCCGTGATTTTCCCAGTTTTAGAGATGAAGAAACTGACAATCCTATATGTAAAGTGACTCTGCTCAGTTTCTCACAGATAGCAAGTGTTTGAAGTAGAATTTGAACTCAGGGCCTCATCTCCAAATCTAGTGCTCCATTTATCATGTCACGCATGCCTCATGTTAAGAAGCAGCTTAGCATACAGAAGTCATTTTGGCCTTAGAATCAGGACACCTGGATTTGGATGCTGGTCCTGACGCTCCTACCTGTGTGACCAGGGACACGTCACTTCATACCTCAGCTTCCTCACCTGTAAAATGGGGATGATATTACATATTTCATAGAGTTATAATAAGGAGAGTGCTTAAAGCACTCAGGAAATATGAGGTGTTGCTGTTATTACCTGTTGAGAGAAATAATTCAGATGCCCTTTGTAAAAGACAAGAAGAAAATATATACAACTGAACCATAATTCAGTTCAGTAAACGTTTTTCAAAGCATCTTCAATGTACCAGTCACCAGATGTACAAAGTCAAAAATGAAACAATCCTTGTCCTCATGGCCTAAAGTTGATATAGTGGATTGAATGCAACATCTGCATTTGAACCTGAGTTCAAATTCTGCCTCAGATACTAGCTGTGTGGCCCTGGGCAAGTCACTCCAGCCTGTTTGCCTCAGTTTCCTCACTTGTAAAACGAGCTGGAGAAGGAAATGGCACTCTAGCATCTTTACCAAGAAAACCCCAAATGGGGCCACTAACAATCGGACGTGATTGTAAACGACTGAGCAACAACACTTAACTATCAGCATTGGGGAGAAACAACATGTGTATTGTCAAATCAGCGTAAAATGTATATGAAGCAGACAGTGAAATAAATGAATGTTAGTGTCTCCACTGTCTGACAACGCTTGACGCATCTAACTGAAAGACTCAGAGAAAAATTAAATCTGTGGGTTAACATTGTTACATTTTTGCATTACTAGATAAAAAACATGATTTGCTTATGCAGCATGCCCTCTGAGGCCAATTCTCCAACTCCCACTTGAACTTGAGGTCTGGGGTCCCCAGAAGGGCAGCCGGCTACTGGATGTGCATACAAAAAGCATGACCGCCACTCAGTCTCAGTTTCCCTTGTTGCTTAGATGAGGCAAGACTGCTTTGAGCATCAGCTCTTTAGGAATCTTGCGGTGAATGTGAGAAGCTGGGATTTCTAGGACTGTCACTCACAAACTCCTGCCAGCGTGCTCCTCATTATCAGCCATTTAGTTGAATTCCATTCCCTTTTTAAAAAGGGATTTATAAGAAGGTGTAACAAGAACAAATGGTACAAAATAGTCTCCCCAAACTGGGAGCACATTCCCCATTTGCATACACAAAGTCCCTGGGGAGAATGAGTTCAAATTTAAAGCAAAGGAGTACCTCCTGACACCTAGACCCGGAAGAACTTTATTCTCAGAGCTGATATTCAGTCACCGCTTGACTCCTATGGCTACTACTAATGGCTGGACTCTGCTACTAACTCTGGTCACTGGTGGGACCTTTGGGGCTCCTGAATTCACAAGATCACTCTACCTGGACATATCCCTCCCTTGAATATTAATTATTCAATATCAGGAATAAATAAACATGAAAAGACAGAGGCATTACATGTATATAGTCACTATGGCCAGGTTGGAGTCAAAATGATGTCTCTCCCTCACCCAACTTAACTTAAATCAGTCCTGCCTTATCTAAGCCCACAATGGAAACTGAGACTGAGCTATGGTCAGGTTATCCCTTTTGTATGCACATTAAGGTCTTGCTCAGTAATTCCCAAGTCATTAGTTATTGCAATTTTATATCCAATTGGAAGACTTTTCATCCTCATTAGAACCAACCCATGACTCATCACAGCTGGAAAGATTTCATGAGAGCCAGAAGGCTCCCTCCCAAATTTGGACATGGTCTCTTGGAACCTGGTGGAAGCTATCTCTGCAAGCCCGAAGAGTTGGCCCTCCATTAGCCAGTTTCTAGCTCTATATGGAACTCCTGCAGCACCAGGGCCTATGAGACTGGTGATTTATCTCACTTAGGAGAACCTTCTGGAAGGATGCAGGTATTGTGAATTGCTGAATGCAACCCTTATCTAGGTCTGGTTATACTAAAGGAACATAGTAGTTCTCTTGGCAGCAGAAAGGTCATAAAGTCCTTCCTGTCTGAGACAAGCTTTGCTTCTGGTTTCAAGGCCTTTTCGTTTCTTGTGTTCTGTTGCTCTGACCACTTCCGGTCATTACTTAATGCTCCGCCTCACCCTCTGGCTTTTATGAAATCTTTAGCTCCTTAGTACTTGCTCAGTTTTGGCCCTTTTCTCTTTTTGACCTATGGTTCCCATTGACTCCTGGGTCTAGACAGCTTTTGCCTCTGATCATCTGGTCCTGACAGATAGTCTTGTCATTTTGATCCATTGCTGACCATGGCCTAGTGAAATAAATAGCTTAACAGAGTTAGCGAATCCTTCTTGGGATCTAATTTACTCTCAGGCATGATAGATGAGAATTTAATTCATTATATTGTACCTCCAGGTTCTATTGGCTAAGACTCCATTGGACTATTTTAGCATCAGAAGGCCCTTAAAGATTTCCCACCTTAATGCCTTAAATTTTAGATAAGGAAACTGAGGCCTAGTACTAACCTACCTCTAGGACGAGAATGTACATGCTTTGAATTTAAAGAGTTATTTCCAGTTATTCTTCTTTTGCCATAGGACAAGCCATGCTCTGAGCCTGGGAAGTTGTGTAGAATGTTATAACCTAGACAAGAAATTTTCCTTCTGAATATTCCTGGGAGTAAGGGCCAGGAGTGGGACATTTTTCAGAAATTGAAGCAGCAAAAAGGGGAATTCCTCATAATCCATTGACTAGCACCTTAATGGCCTTTGGCAGATAATGGCCTAACTGTAAATCAGGAAATTGGGGCAGCAGAAAGTCAGCGCTGAAACCTAAGATTTCTGATTTTTAAGTTGGCCACAGGGTGCCATTGACTCATTGTGTCCTTTAGGCTATTCCAAACTTGACTTGGTGCTTAGATATTTCAAGCAAACAGGAAATCAGGCATCTATCTAATAACTGTTTATTCTTAATATGTTAGAGTTCTAGGTCGCATTGCTTTTGTCTATATTAGAGATAAAAAGTACTTTAACGAACAACCTCTACCCCACCCCATCTCCTCATTGTCCTCTTGGGTCACGTGCACATGCACATGAAGAGTCTTAGCTGTGGAGTCCATACTGAGGCACAAACGTAAAGATTGGGGGCCTCCTTAAACTGGCCAAAGAAGAGCAGTGTTTGTAACTATTAGTAAATACCATTTCTTTGCAGTCATTAGACTAAGCTCTCAATTAAGTTAAGTTATACTTTTGTGTTCTTTTGTTCACTTGTTCATGCGCTTTTCACCTTTCTTTAGACTTTAATCATGTAATTATTTTTATTCATTTCCCTACAAGATTTGAAGCATTTCTTATTGGGTTCCAACTATAAGGTGAGATTGGAGGGACAAAAAAAGGAATGGACATGATTCCAACTTTCTATCCTTTCATACCCTTATCGGCTTACCCATACCAGCTGGACTTAAGTTATTGATGTGATGGACCAAGCTTCTACATCTCACTTTCTCTTTTAAAGAGCATCAAAGAGGTAAATTGAGACAAGTCAATTATGAGATCATAGATCTAGAGATAGATGGAGCCTCAGAGGACATCTGGTTCAACCGTCTCCTTTTATGGTTGAGGAACTGAGGCCCAAGATGGTGAAGTGATTTGTCCAAGGTCAAAAAAGGAGTTTCACAGATGGGATACTGACTCCCGAGCCAGAGATCTTTCTGTTGTGCTATGCTGGTGCTTTTTAATGTGACAGTTTGACACAGTGAGTGACCTTTGGAGTCCCAATAACATCACGACAATTAAGACAATACACTAAAATGGAACGATCTTTGGATTGGAGTGGGAAGACCTAAATGTAGATTCCATCACTGCCACTAAATAGTTAGATGATTTGGGACAAATCAACTTCTCTGTTTCCATCAAGGACACAATCAGCCTTGCAGTTTCCCAGGTTCAAAGCTTTGCTGTCGTTGTTGAATCCTTACTTTCATTCAATTCATACTGTTGCTCAGTCAATCAATAAACAAGCATTTTTAAAGTAAATAGGATATGTCAGGCACCAGAGATACAAGAACAAAAAATGAAATAGCCCTCCAGGAGTTGATGTTCACTGGAGTAAACAACGTGTATGAATATGAGCACATATGAAAAAAAACCCAAAGAGTAAATACAAGATAACATTGGGTAGAAGGCACTAGTGGTGAGGTCCGGAAAGACCTCATGAAGAAGATGGAACTTGAGCTGAGTCTTGAAGGAAACCAAGAATTCCAAGAAGAAAGAGTGAAGAGCATACAAAGTTTATGTAATTGGTTGCCAAATCTTGACATTTCTACCTTCACAATATCTCTTGAATTTGTTTCCCTTCAAACAGTCCCTGCCCCAATTGAGACCTTCAACATCTCTTATCTGGGCTATTGTAATAAGTTTTTAATTTGTCTCCTGTCTTTAGTTTTCCCTTATTTTCATCTCTCCTCCCTACAGTGATTCTTCTTAAGCCCAAATCTGACCATGTCCCCTCTACTGAGTGAATTCAAGTAGCTCCCACATAAATCCCTTTCTATCATGTGAAGCTCTTCACAACCTTGTCTCATCTTACCTTTCTACCATTGTTGTATTACTCTCCTCTACTCACACTATGGGACAGTCAAATTGACTATCTTGCTATTTTCCACATGTGCCACTCAGTCTATCTCTGTGCCTTTGAGCTGGCTGTCCTCTTTGCTTTGAATGCAATCCTGCTTACCCTTGCCTCTTGGAATTTCTTATTTCCTTCATTTGTCACTCAAGTTCCACCTTTTGCCAGAGGTCTTTCCTAATCTCCTCACCTACTCGTGCCTTCCCCTCAATGTTACCTTGTGTTCACTTTGTATATGTTGTATCCCCAGTACCTGTTGTATAGGTACATGTAGTTAATACATGCTTATTGGTTAATTCCTCATCTACAAATGAGGCCAATGCCCTGTCCAGTGCACATGGATGGTATGGCTTTCAAATGAGACAAAGTGTAATGAAAGTACTATCTAACTTCTAAGTTTGTTGGTAGTAGGAAAAAACAAAGAATAAATAGGTATTTTTTCTTCCATTTCAGCAAAAACTCCAAGAGTAAAGTTTTATGGTGAATAATGAAGGCGAGATTTGATGCAACTACTCTAGAAAAAGAGAGAAAATACTGCAAGAAGTTTTGGCAGGATTGCCTTAGATTTGGAGATATTTGTAAAGAAAGAAGATAAAGTATATGATGATGCCATAAAGGCCCTTGGGGGATAGGCCCTGAAAAAGAGACAATAAACCACAATCTAAACCTGTAGGGACCTGGTTGGTGACTACGAGTGGAATCAAAGTTATCTGTGGGGAAAAGGGTAATTTGTAGAATTTCAATGGAGTGATTTGTGGGAGCTAGAGAGAGAGAAACAGAGTGGTAGCAAGGATTTAGAGTGGAGGACAAAGAATCCTGATGAAACCTAAAAAAGAGGGACTTAAAAGTTGTTAGAACATTTCATGCACTGAAACTAATTCATTGAAATGGAAGCCATTGTAAAGCATCTAGTGGCAATGATATTAATATTGAATGCATAATCAATCATTAAAAATAATAAGAAAAGGAGTTCAAAACTCAAAATCTCTGCCTGGAGACAGTTGGCATCTAAGAAGTTAGGGAATGGTAGAGGAGGAGAGAGTCACTTGGGGCACAAGAGAAAGAGCATTGTCACAAATTGGAGTAATGTCTTCAGCCAATGTACCACAAAATAAAAATCTGTTTTGATCATATATAATTGATGTCTTGATTACTGAGTTTCTCTAAACTTGGTTTCACAAAACCTAACTGGATCTTTCTAAATTTTCCTAATGGCTTATTTTAGTCCCTTGTACTTAACAAAAGCTTTTTGTCTGTATCATTCTTTCTAGGGTTGACTTGTTTGCCATTAACTATAAATACAGAAGCTACTAAACTTTCTGATGTTAATAGGCTGTGAGATAATACACATACATGACTACTGATGTTACTGTAAACAAAGAATTCCCCTGATTTCCTTACACACACACACACACACACACACACACACACACACACACAAAGAAATTAACAATCTGCTCCTGATTGGTATGATTAACCTGTGGACTTTTGTGTCTCCTTATATAAAAGTTTAGAATTGAAACACAAAAGTAAAACAACATCCACAGATGCCCTTACAGATAGTCGGAAGTGAGAACATAGGGAAGTTAGTTTATTGAGTTATTTTGGAGATTGGGAGTACTGAGCTCTCCTACTCCATTAGTTATGTTCCTAAAGGCATAAGGGTTAGCATGCTGTACTTGGGTCAGGAGGAACTGTGTTCAAATCCTGTCTCAGACACTCTCTAGCAGTTTCACCCTAGGTAAGATACTCAATTTCTCTGAGTTTCAGTTTTCTCATCTGGAAAATGGGAATACTGGCAACCACCTCACAGGTTTGTTGTGAGGACCAAATATATTCATTACATAATAGATAAAAAGATCTTTATAAACCTTAAAGTGCTATTCTTACGTATCCCATCAGTTATGCGACTGCATCTTCTGGGTCCCTTCATTAGTGGAGCAATAGTGGCCCATCAGTTAATGTACAAGGATAGAATGGAAATACCATTCATAGTTTGGTGGGGGAGACAAGAATCAGAAGAATCACTAAAGGAATAATACAAAGTAAAAGGTGATGAAATGCTGAATTATCTGAAGACATAGCCATTTTATCAACGAAGGGATTGAGGATTAGAGAGCTTATTTTGACTTGGCCAAAATCCCATATCTGATATGTGGTCAGGGCTAGGGGTCAAACTCTCATCTTCTGAATCTGAATCCACACAATTTTACTTGAAGAATTGTTAAAGCATGTAGCCAGCCAGTGGTAGAAGTCTACGAAACAGATGGACTACTAGATATTTTATCTTTTTCTACCTCTGTACATTCTTCCAAGCCATGCCTCCATGCCTGGAATACACTTCTTCTATTTCTCTTACCTATTGAAATCCATTTCTTTGAAGGCTCAGCTCAGCCTTCCCTGGTCGGATCCCTCCCTCTATAAATCTTTCATGCCACTCTGCTTAACCTTTCCTTTGCCCCACATTCTATTTTCACCTAGAGGCAGCTAGGTGGCACAGTGGATAGAGCACCTAGCCTGGAGTCAGGAAGACCCAAGTTCAAATCCAACCTCAGATAATTACTAGCTATGTGACCCTGGGCAAGCCACTTAACCCTGTTTGCCTCAGTTTCCTCATCAGTAAAACACGCTGGAGAAGGAAATGCCAAACCTCTCTAGTATCTTTGCTAAAAAAAAATTCTAAATGTGTTCACAATATTCAGACACTACTGAAATTAGGCAGCTAGGCTAAGGGACTCAGGTATTCCTGACTCCAGGCCCAGCACTCTATCCATTGCATCTATCATAGTGGCAGCTAGGTGGCACAGTGGATAGAGCACTGCCCTTGAATCAGGAAGATTCATTTTCGTGAGTTCAAATCTAGCCTCAGACACTTACTAGTTGTGTGACCCTAGGCAAGTCACTTAACCCTGCTTATCACCAGTAAAATGAATGGAGACAGTGATGGCAGCCCACTCCAGTATCTTTGCCAAGAAAACCCCAAATGGGGTCAGGAAGAGTCAGACATGACTGAAGTGACTGAACAACAGAATATAAGGGACTTCTACCCTATATATCCTTAAGCTCCTTACTCTTCCAGTGTGGCAGGGAGTGGGTGGGTAGAATAAAAGAATTAGTTCTTTCAATTGTGTGATGCTGGGCAAGCAATACTTTTTCCTTAGGCTTCCTTAGGCTTTAAGATGTAAAAACATCTTAAAATGAGGGGATTTGGACTAGGTCATCTCTAAGGTCTCTTCTGATTCTCACATTCTTGTGATCCTATGATCAAGTGGCTTGAATCCTGCTATCGAAAGCCATGGATTAAGAATTTTCAGGGCAGCTGGGTTGTGCAGTGAATAGAGGATCGGCCCTGGAGTCAGGAGGACCTGAATTCAAATTTGACCTTAGATATTTGACATACTTACTAGCTGTGTGACCTTGGGCAAGTCACTTAACCCCAATTGCCCTGCCTTTCTCCCTCAAAAACAAAACCAAACCAAAATGAATTTTCCTTTAGTCCTGGGAAACTTGAGTCTCCCAGAAATCAACTCCTTCTCTGAACTGACATGGGGATTCCAACTCCTCCATGTTCTTGCTGCAGTAATTGCCCTCTCTGACTTGATGCAGTTAAAGTAGCTAAAGCTGAGTATTCTGTTCTTTATCCTCATGGCCTTAAATCTTAACCCCCACCCCATCAAGTACCTGTAACCACATGTATGGGTACCCTGGCTAGCCCTGGTATCTGGTGTTCTTTCTTCCTCTCTCTGTCTGTCTGTTTCTCTCTCTGTTTCTGTCTCTCTGTCTCTGTCTCTCTTTCTCTCTCTGTCTCTCTCTCTGTTTCTCTCTCTGTCTCTATCTCTCTGTCTCTGTCCCTCTCTGTCTCTCTATCTTTGTCTCTCTCTCTGTTTCTGTCTCTCTATCTCTGTCTCTCTCTCTGTCTCTTTCTCTCTCTCTCAGTCTCTCTCCCTCTCCCATTACTGGACCATACTCCATGGTTTTTTTTTTTGTGTGTGTTTTTCTTCTAGTTGAGATATTCCCAATCTGTGGTCTGCAGATCCTTTGGGGGAAAGGGGCAATGTAGTCTTTTAAAAAGATATGCAAATCCATACACATATGTGTATATATATACATATATATGTGTATATATGTATATATATATATATATACACACATACATCACACTCCTTGTCACTTTGATCTTTATTCAGCTCTAATGAAATATTAGGCATGAACAATGAATTTGAGCTGACAACCTTATATATTAAATGCTTCATTTGTGCCCAGGAGGGGAAAAATGTTTTTTTTTTTTTTTTCTTGGCTTCTCAGGAGAGAGTATGACCTTTTTTCCCCAGTAATATTCCTTTGAGAGTGGGTCATCTGAGCAGTGCTATTGAGAACTCAGTCCCCAGTCCCAGGCCTCTGAACAGGGCCACACTAACAGCCTAGGGTTACCTAGGGCAGATTGTGAACTCAGCCCCAGGCTCATATCAGGACCAGGCCAGCAGCATATGGGGCCAACTACTGTCTAATGGAGAATCATCTAGAAGCAAAGATGTAACTGTGTTGCCTAAACACAAACCAGGATCTGGAGTCTGGAAAAGCTAGGAGAATAGTGATAAGATTATACTCTTGATTTGACTGCAGATTTGCTTAAATTCTGCAATTCTCTGGCTTAAGCCACTCCCGTGATCATTGAAAAAAAACACCAAGGAAACAGGAGCAGGATCTTAGATAAAACAGACTAGGATTATAGAAAGCCATGATAGTTCTGCAAGAAGCGTTCAGAGTTTTGTCGTAGCGAAGTCCCAGGCCTAGCAATAAAGCTGGAAGAAGTAAATAAAAAGAAGGTTAAGGGGCTGTTGTGATGCTAGGGATACCCAAGACACAAATCAAAGAATAACTCCAAAGGATCCACAAGCAAAACTTCAAGGAAAAAACACAACATCAATCATAATTTCTAGAAGAAATAAAACAAGAGCTGAAAAAAAAAGAGTTGAAGATGATACAAGTGAATTGAAAGTGATAGAAAAAAAGAACTGGAAAAGAAATGCGAGATTTTATAAAAAGTTTTGGAAAAAGAAAGAACAATTTAGGGGTTTACCCAAACAATAGACTTCTTGAAAATTATAATGAATCAAATTAAAGTTAATAACTTTATAGACAAGAAATATTAAAATGAAAGCAAAAAGCAGAAAATAATAATCAGAAAAAGAAATTGTAGTATAGGATTATATTTGTACTGTAATATATGTGTTAAATGTAATAATGTAATATAAAATCATATAAAAAACAACCGACCAACAGATACAGATCAAAGAGAAATAATCTATGAATCTTTGGACTGCCTGAAAGCCATAACCAAAAAATAACCTAGATAACACATTTTTGCATATTATTAAAAAAAAAAACCTTGCCCAGACATAGTAGAACAAAAGGGCATAGCGAAAGTAGAAAGAATCTACTGATAACCTCCTTAAAGAAACCCTACAATAAAAAATACCAGGAATATCATAGGCAAAACCTAGAGCTTTTAGATCAAAAAGAAAATGCTACAAGCAGCACAAAAGAAAGAATTCAAGTACTGACGAACCATATTTAAGATCATGCACAATTTAGTTACTTTCTGTATAAAAGAATAGAGAGCTTGGAATACAATAATCTGAAATGCAAAATGTGTATGTTTACAACCAAGAATAATTTACCCAAGAAAACTGAATACAATTCTACTCAAGGGGTAAAATGGACCTTTAATGAAATATAGGACTATTGAGCATTTCTGGAAAAGACCAGAGATGATGAGAAACTTTGAAACATAAAAATGTGAGTAAAGAGAAGCAGAAAAAAGTAAATACAGCTGAACAATCAAAAGAGATTTAATTGCTTACATTATAATGGGGTAGGGGTTGGATTCAAGCGACTCCCTCATAGCTCTAATGTCATCTAGGGATCACAGAAGCCATGAAATAAGATAGAGGGTTTGGGAGTGATTTTATTATATTTTGACAATCTTAGAAGAAGAGAGGAAAGGGAAGGGAGAAAGGATATAATAGAGAAGAAAAGGGGAGGGATTATGAATAGTATACAACATAATTAGGGAGAATAAATAAAAATCTATATGAATTAGGAAAGGGATGGGGGAGTGGATGTCAGCAAAACTGTTTTTCATTTATTCTTTTGAAAGGAGAGTAGAACACAGAGAGTTTAGTGAAGAAATACAGTTAACTCAACAGGGAAACAGGAAGGGGTAGGAAGAGAAAAAAGGTCTAAAGTGGGGGGAAAGATAGACTTAAGGGATTAGTAATAAGTGAACAAACTCAAAACTTGTAGAGGAGATCATGAAGAAGGATATAAAATGAAATAAAGAAAGGATATGAACCTGTAATTGGTGTCTGGGTGAGGGGAAGAGAAGAAGGGTAGGGGAATAGAAGCTGACTGCTTCAAGTATAGAGCATTAGTACAGAGCACACATTTGGTTCCATAACCATGTAGGATCCATATTCTTCATAAAGAAGAGGGCAAAAAGCAAAGAGAGAAAAGGTATAAGAAAATAAGATGAAAGAAAATACACAATCAGTTATCATAACTGTGGATATGAATGGGATGAACTCACACATAGAAGAGGATTGCATAATGGATCAGAAAGTGGTATGAGTCTTCTGTGTCATTTACCTTTTTATTTCACGAGATATAAAATTTGCTTCCTCATTGACTGTATACAAATTAATTTAAAACCAGAATTTGTACTAGTTTTTTTTTGTTATCGTATTTCTTCTCAATAAAACAGCAAGCATTTATTAAATAACTACTATGCTCCAGACACTGTGCTGTGCTTGGGATACAAAGACAGAAATGAAACAGTCCTTGTCCTCAAGGAGATTATATTCTATTGGAAGGGTAACATGTTCATAAATATGAATATACAAAGTATGGGGATAGTGACTAGACCTGTGATTTCATTAATATAGTGAATATCTGAATGATCAAATTACCTCTACAAATACAGGTTGACACCTTCTTTTTAACTTATAATCTTAAAGAGTTGCCTAGAGCAGTGGTGTCAAATTCAGATAGAAATGAATCCCTGCAATCTGCATATTGACTTAAAAGACCTCAAATTAGCATGATCTATGTTGTATCATATTATTAGTAGTAGCATTTAATACTTTATTTAATATTTTTATTAAAATACTTTTTTTGCTAAACATTACCCAATAATCTTTTGATCTGCTTTGGGCTGTACTCAGGAGCTTTACAGGCTATATGCAGCCCACAGTTCTGTGAGTCTGATACCTCTGAACTAGAACACCAAGAGGTTAAGTGACTTACCCAGATCACAGGGTCAGACTATATCAGAAGCAGGATTTGAACCCATATTTTCCTGGGTCTGAGGCTACCCCTCTCTCCAATAAGTAGAGCATTAATAGTAGTGCTGCTGTAGTTGGAGGAATCTTCATATAGAAGATGTCCCTTGAGCAGCCTTGAAGGAAGTAATGAATTCTAAGAAGCAGAGGTAAGGAGAGAGTACATTCCAGGCATAAGAGAACATGTAGTATTTGATGAAGAGCAAGAAGGCGATTTTGACTTTGCTATAGAGTTCAGGAAGAATGTATATGTGTGTGTGTATACATATATACACTCATACATATATATATACACATATGTGTGTACATATATGTTTATATATGCACACACACATACACACACATATACATAGGTTGAAAAGGTAGGTTTGGGTCAAGTTGTTAAGGGATTTAAAGGTCACACAGAGGAGTTTATATTGTATCCTAGAGGCAATATGTAACCTTTGGAGTTTATGGAATAATGGAGTAATGTAGTCAGACCTGTACTTTGGGAAAATAATTTTGGCACCTCTGTGTAGGGATAAATTGGAGAATGGAGAAATGTGAGGCAGGAAGGCAAATTATGAGGTTATTGCAATAATCTAGTGAGAACTGGTGAAGAGTTTAACTAGGCTACTGGCGGTGTGAATAGAGATGAGGATAGATGTAAATATATTTGTAGGAGGGAATGAGCATTTATTAAGCCCCTAACAATGTGTTAAACACATTGCAAATATGATCTCTTTTGATTTTTACAACAATCCTTTGAGGTAGGTACTATTATGGTCCCTATTTTACAACTGAAAAACTTTCAACAAAATAATTGTATAGAGGATAAATAACCTGCCCAGGGTTACACAGTTAGTATATATCTTAGGCCATATTTGAACTCGGTTCTTTTTAACTTCAGGCCCAGCAATCCATCTACCAGGCTACCTAGCTGTTGTAGGGGTAGAAATAATGATAACTGATTGGATATGTGTTATGCAAGAGAGTGGAGTTTGGACGAGGACATCAAAGCTTTGAATCCAGGTGAATGAAAGGATGGTGATACACTTCATAGAAATAGGAAAGTTTGGGGGAAAAAGTTTGGTTGTAGGGAGGAGGAAGATAATGAGTTATGTTTCAAATAAAGTAAAAATTCATGGTATGGACACTAATAAGATAACTGACTGGGACAACTATAGGATACTGTCATGTAGGATCTATGAAGTTTTTGAATGTTTAGAAAAAATGTACTTTTAAATGTTTTTGAAAAAAGTGGGAGGGCACTAGCCTGGGATATTTACTTATAAGAGAAAGAAACCAATACAAAAGAAAGATAATTGAAAGGATATCTAATGGAATTCTACCCCCTCGTCAGACTAGATAACTTGTAAGCTTGTGTAACAACAAGGTGGCTTGCTGCTACTGTGGCTGTGTAAGACCAACAATGCCAGCACACAGAAGGGCTGCCAGCACAGGTTCTTTGGTCTGCTTTAAGGGGTTAACAATCTCACTTTACTTAAACATACATATCTCATTCCCTTAGTTCAAGTCAGCACTCTGAACTTCATAGCAAATACAAACAAATTACAAGCGCACATTATATGAGCAAATAAACACTAATCGCCAGACAGCTGTCTGTCCAAGTAATACATGGTTACCAGAGAAGCCCAAAAATCAGTTTTTCTTTCAAAGCCGGGGGGCTCTAGCAGCTACCCAGAGTCTCCACATCAACACTTACAGTGAGTGAGAGCGCCAAACAAAATGCTAACTTAGGGCCTGAAGGCTTCATACCTAATCAGCAAAAGAGTGTTGGCCTGGGGCTTAGCACATAGCAAGACTTAATCTGAGGCCCTTGATTACTTCAGCATTCTAAAAGAGAAAACAGTAAAAAAATCCCACCCTGCTTAACGTTGCAGCTTGCTATCTTATTCAGAATTGGGAGGCACCTCTGAGGTCATTGAACACAATCCATAGCTTATTTAGAATCTCCTCTATTGCACACTTGACAAGAAGTCATTCAGCCTTTGCTTGCAGACTTTTAGAGATGTGCAGCCCCCTTTCCCCCAATGCAACCCATTCTACTATTGAAATTAGCTTTGGTTATTATAATGTTTTGCCTCAAATCATGCCTAAATCTGTCTCCCTACAACTTCTAACATTGCTCTTGGTTTTGCCCCTTTGGGATAAATAGATAAATCTAAATTTTTCTTTCAAATGCTTGAACACTTGTTCATGAGGTGTCATGAACCCTTGAGTCTTCATGTTTTTTTCTTCCTAACTGGTTTTGTCTAAGACGATTCATAGACTGTTTCAACTGGATGGGATGTTAGAGATCACCAATTCAACTGTTTTGGTAGATGAGTGCAGTGAGGTCTGGAGAAGTTAAATCACCTGTGTAAGGTGAGAGCTAGGATCTGAATTGAAGTCTCCAGTGTTCTTTCTGCATCTAGTCTTCCCTATCCTCCGCCCTCCCACCATAAAATTCTCATGAGGAACCCAGCGCATTCTCCTCTGACCTGGCTCCCAAATGATTTTATTCTCAGAACATTCTTCCCACTCCACTCCCCCATCCCCATTTCCTAACTAGTTCTTCTCGTCCATTTTAGTTATAGGAACTTTGGAAGAGAGATGAAGGCTGATGACTCTGGGCAACTGAGTCTTGCTTAAATCTAGTTCACATGAGTCAAGACATAATCCCCTGATATCATTGGTTTTCTTACAAAGCAAAGGCAAACAACAACGAGGAACTTTCATTCATCTGGGGTTGGGCCTTTAGGCTTACTCAATCAGAAGCCTCCTGATAGGAAGCTTTGGTGCCCTATTACAACTTCCCATTTAATAGATACATAACAAAAAAAAAATTCTATCTCTTCCTCAGACGAGAACATCTGAGATATTCAATATTATGAGTGCATATGGCACAAAATCACAAAAATGAAGAAAACCCTATCCGAGTGATTTTAAAGATTCCCTCCCCGCTTCTCATAGGTAGATATTAGAGTATTACTAGTGTTATCAATAGTATCATATTAGAGTAGAAGGAGAATAGACAAGGAGTCAGGAGCCCTGAAATCAGGACCTGGCTGTCTCATTTACCAACTCTATGGAGTAACCTTTCAAAGTCTCAGTTTCCTGATCTGTAAACGTATGTAATAATACTTGTTCTGCCTATGTCATGCGGCTGTCATAAAATAAAATGGGGCAAAAGTATGAAAGTACTTTATAAATTGTGAAACACTAAACAATGTGAGAGATTACTATATATAATTACTATGTATATAATATATTGTATATACATATATATAGTATATAATGATAG
>CM053622.1:175349302-175378705 GCA_028646595.1 Phalanger gymnotis
TTCGACTTGTAACAGCTAGAGTGATTTGATTTTGAAATTCTAACTGTGCACCATTACTGGTTAGCATTTCATATTTATTTAGTGTTTGATGAGTAGGGTGTGTTTAAATTAGGTGGGAGCTGGGGATTGTTGGGGAGGCAACTATATGGTTTCAGAGGTTAGACTTTGAAAAGTTTGAGTCCTTGATTTCTGTCAGAAATAGCCATTTGGCATTTTTGCCTTAACCTCCCTCCTCCCCTTTTCCCTCTAGCTTCCTTGGTAGATTTTATAGTCAACAATGAAATGGGAAAAGAAGCATTCACTGAAGACATTTTCAAACTTCCTGAGAGTCTGAGCATTTTCCCTTGTTGGTTTGCTTACTTCAAATAATAACCAGATTCCTCTTGTAAATTCTGTCATCCTCCTTGATGGCCCCCTGCTGCTCTGCTGTCCTTAAGGTAAATAGGTCTCTTCAGCACAGAAGAAGTGCTATTTGTGGAGAGGTGTAATTAGAGGCAATGTACTAATAGGGTAGCACTGCCTTACTGAAAGGAAGGAGAGAGAGCTGGGCATCCTGAGCTGCACATTCCACCAGAATTAATGTTTAACTATATTCATGATGAGCCAATAAGATTAATATGGATTGGTACCTTGACCTCAGCAAAGCAAAAAAAAAAACTCATTTGAATGGCTGCATCTTTGCATGAATTTTGCCATGTTTCATGTCAGGAAAGTCATTTTGTTCATGGTGACTGGCTAAATCCTGGGTCCTTTAAGATGGCAAGAGGGAGCAGGGGGCACAAAGCACATCATCTGAAGGCAGTCATTCACCTCCTCAGTGGAATCTGGTCAAAATTACAGTAGATTAGTTTGCATTTTACAAGTCAGGTAAATATATGCCCCATAAAATGGATGTCGTCCCCATCATGTGGAAACTTGCCTGTTGAATTTCTGCTCAAACAGATGGTGATTGGTATCTCAAAGTTCTCAGTTACATACCACCCCGAAACCATATTGTTATCTTCTCAAGAAACAAACAAACAATTTAGCCTGACCTATAGTTTAATGTGTAAAAAAAAGAAATGGTCAATGACCAATGCCTCACTGTAGTAATAAAATGTCTAGACAGCAATTAACATCCATTTCCCCTAAGAATGTAACTGTGTCATCAGAAAATCTTTACTGCTTTGCAAGGAACCAATCTAAATATATTTCATCATTAATCAATTTCTAAATCTGAGGAGGATTTGCTCAAGCAGGATTTGCTTGCTTTTGAGCTTGAAGCCATTTTATCAGAAAAACAAAGATCCGGGGAGGATGCTGCCTTGATTGCCACTCCAGCCAGGACCATTCCTTGGAGACTTCTGGGTGGTGGGGTTTGTTTGGTACCCCAAACACTTTGCACATGCATTTGCTCTTCAGTTTCTCCCAAGATTCTCTTATGTTTTGCCCCTAGATCCTTCATGCTTAGATAAAACTCCAAAGATTCTGCTTGGCAGGCATATTTATACAGAATGACCTTGTAATGGTCTTTTGTTATAATTGCCTATGAACTGATGTGGAAACATGAATATATTTCCTGTTCCTGTTCTCTTCCTCTACCAATCTCTGAATTTTCACACCCATCTGGGACAAACCATGTCACTTTTCTGGCCCTCATCTCTAAAATGAGGGAGTTGCATCAGACAATTTCTAAGATCTCTTTTTATTCCACATCTATTTGAGAAGTCAGTGTGGCAAGGTGAATAGGACATAAAACTTGTTGCCCAGAGGATATTTATTAGGTATGTGACTCTGAGCAAATCATTTAATCTCTCTGTGCCATAGTTTTATCATGAGTAGAATGAGAATGTTGGACTTGAAAGTTTCTAGGGTACTTTCTAACTCTAATTCCTATGGTCCCCTTTTTTCTACCTTTCCAGCTTTTTCATCACCCTGGATCACTTTCCCCAAAAGTATAATTTCCTCACCTGTTGGTGGAATCTGAGAGAAATATGATTGATTATTGTCATCGCCAGAAACTGAACTCTCTTTACTCTTTAGCTCAGTATTACTCAGAGAATTACTACCAAATTTCTTTTAGGAGCAACTAAAGAAAAAAAGTTATCATTGGTCTTAACTACCCAAAAGGATTTGGATGAGTCTGAGAATGGTACAAAAGAGCCCTAAAACTGTGAAAGGAGAGAATAAGATTTTGACGGGCATGCAAACAAGAACAGAGAGAAGTACATAAAGAAGACCAGCATCTTTGTACACATCGGGACTTTCCTTCCTCCCCAACCCCCAATAATTAGGGGGGCCGAAAACAGCTTTTAGTACAATCCTTGAATGTCTGTGGTAACTTTGCCACTGCTGTTCTCCATTAAAGTTGAGACTGTAATAAAATAAATCAAAATGTACACTGGGGCTTCAGAGATGAAATCATGATTTTTATGCAGCCCAGAGATCACAGCAACTAGACAGGCCATGTAAATATCCATGTTTATGTGCACAGATGGATCAAGTGAAAATGCATTGATACTGGGAACTTCCTTCTCAAGTAACTTTCTGATGGCAGCAATAATTCTATGCATTGTGTTTTGGTATGATAATTCTTTAAAGAGTTCAGTACACTTTACAATCCCTGTTTAAGTGGTCATCATGGTAGTTAGTTAATTCAGTAGGTTAGAAATCACTTCATCTACATGAGAACCCATTTCACAGGCATGTAAAGTAATTCATAGAAGACATGGCAATAAGCAGAAATAGAATAAAATCCTAACGAAGGATTGATTATCTTGCCTGGCCAATACTACAAATGTATGCGCCAATCACAAACATATTTATTAATTTGCATGCTAGATTGTATTGCTAGTATGGGCCCTGGTTATGTTACTTTCTAACTGTGTAACCCTGGGCAAATCACTTAACCTTGCTGAGCTCTAATATTTGTGTTGCTTACCTCTGGGGGCTATTTTGTGGAATGTACCTTGAAGTGTGATAAATAGATAAATATAAAGATGGGTAGGTAGATAAATAGAAGGGATGAGAGATAGCTTGGTGACACATTTAATAACTGTTTACTATGTGCTAGGCACTGTGTTAAGCCCTGAGTATTCAAACACAACCAAGCCGGACAGTCCTTGTCCTCAAGAAGCTTACATTGTAATTGGGGAAGACAACACATAAAGGGGTACCCGAACAGTGGCACGATTCAGAGATCATCAGAAGTGTCAAGGAGTCCTGTTTCTGGCAAGAATCTATTGACCATGGGATGGAATCCAAAATTCTGGTGGGAGGGGGATAAAGAAGATGGTCAGAGTACAGGCGGTACACTATGGAGATGCTATGTAAATTTGAATTGCTATTATTGGCACATGCATTTTAGATTTGTAAATACGAAATCATTTTTAAAACATGTTGCTCCTTGGGATTGCTTACTTGTATTTGTATTCCCAAAGATTTAGCACATTGCCTGAAACGTTGCTGCTTAATGCTTTTCGATCATTGAGAGGATGATTGGTATTACATAAAGATGATTAGGTTAGTAATTTATTGAAAAATCTAGCAAAGTTAACTTTCCTTATTTATAAATATATGTATATATTTGTATATTTATAAATGCTTTCCTTATTTATGTGCTACCTTTTAATCCTTGCACCCTTATTTTTAGGGACATATCACCACCCTAATTTTGAGTAAGAACATCGCTTTCTTATAATCATAGATTTAGTGAAACCCAAATCATAGCTTGGTTTACATTCCATATCCATTCTGTATATGGAACAGGCTTCTGTCATGCGTCTTCAGTGTCAGGACAGCATGGTGATACTTTTTTCTTAAGGTAAAGGATCTGTGATTTTGACCAGCCTGAGGAACGCCAGCATAAGACTTAACTGTGACTTAGAAGATAAGTTCTAGGAAGTTTCCTGATTTGTTCAGGACTGTATGGATCATAAGTGTTGAAGTCTGGATTTTTAACCTAATAGCTCCAAGATTTTTCTGACTTCAAGAATGGCACTTGATTCCCTGCTGACTAATTTGTTGATAACATGTTAGAATCCTGGCTTCCGGTTGGATCAGAGTGTATTCTTAATAAATAAAATCTTCTGTAGGGGTTTGACAAGGGTTCAGAATAAAAATACTATCTTACAGCTTTTGCAAATTACCTGGATTCCAAAGGAAGAGGAAAATGGTAATGTAACTCAGTGCCCAGGTACTGGGTGATCTAACCCCACCTCCTCCCCCCATTGTGGCATTGTCATGACATTAAATGTTGGAATCAAACATTTTGTGTGACAGTAACAGCTCCTGTAAGACACTAGGCTGGATGAACTTGTAGGCTGTGCCCAGTCATTGTGGGCACGACAGGCTCTTGCTGGTTTGCTTCTATTCTACGCTGTCTTTTTTGTAAAGGGCTCTCGTTAGAGTTTTCTGAGAAATTTACATAATTGTCCATTATCCCAGTTCCTTATTCTTTGCCTTTCAATATTTGTCCCTGCTAACATTCCGCAATATATCAATCACTGATCCCTGGCATAGGAGCAATTCGTTTTCTTCTAGATGTTATTGAGATTGTAAATAAATGCCACCGCATCAAGGAGCAGACGAGACGGAGCCTGTCAGATCTGGAAGTCGGCAGCAAAGTTATAATTACAACAGAGTGGTGCGAGGTGAATTCCTTCCATCCATAGATTTAATTGTCATCAGCTGCTGAGGAAGGGGTAAAGGAAATAGAGGAAGGGGCGGAGGGAGGGGTCATGGAGCAAAGGGACTATGACCATATCCATTGGAGGGTGTTTTTTGCAGCTCCTCTGGTTTCTTCATAAATATATCTCCAGTGGGACTGAGTGATGGACCACTGATGTCATTGTGATAGGACATCACTGCTGAGGATTTTTAAAATTGGAAAGCCAAGAACACTTTGGCTATGAACAAAAAAAGTGGATTCAAATAAAAGAGGTCAAAGCTATATGGGACTCCCAAATAGTAAAGTAGCTTTACATTTCCTCCATTAAGCTACTCTTTCATAAAGGTTCAAGTAGCATTTCTTCCCCTCCCCCCACCCATTAAAAAAGGCAGGGTTTTTTTTTTAATTCTTTTTATGCCGCTATCTAGGATGGTACATTAGAGCAGTTAGGCTCAATTGTGGTCAAGAGGAGGTAGAAAGCAGGCAGTTCAACTAATTGCCCTTTCACATCATCAAAATTCCTTGCTGTTTAATGTCAGTCTCTAGCTATGATTACAATAATAGTAATACTAATGATGATGGGGACAAAGATTATATGTAATAAACAGTCATAATCAGAAAGCTAATAATTATCTTGCAGCCACAATGAGGCTTCTAAGTTTTACACTTCTTGTATTTTTTAAAATTCTTAATTACAATACAGCTATTGATGAGAGATGGCTTTACAGAAATGAGGCAGAATGCATTTTAATTAAAGATTATATGAAGTTTTGTTTATCAAAAGAATCCTACGTCAGATTTGAAAAGTAGGCTTATTGTTTTGGAATTTTTTTAGGCTAAAAGGAAAAAAAAATCCAACTTTTCCTATGTCAATAGTTTTTTTTCTTAGCACCTGACTGAGCTTTTGGGCAGTGATTTGGGGGAAGCACTAAAACAACTGGCATATACCTATAGGGTAGGCCCCGTTTTCATTGGACAAAGGAAATAGAAAATTATCCATAATTTCAGATTGATGTATGCCTTCAAAAAAGAATTTTTTTTTTTTGCTGAGTTCTCTTTCATATTTCCTTGTGTTATTTTATTCTGGATTGCCATCAGTATTTAAGCTTTTGTTTTCATTAGAGGTGGGTTTTTTTTTTTAAAGAAAGTCAAATAAATAGGGCCCTTTTGTAGCCGAAGAGAAAAAAAAGTATTGCGAAGTTTCTTGTTGCCTCACAGGAAATTACAGATGTAAGCTCCCTTTGAATGAGTTGCCTTTCCATAGAATCAAGGCCCCGAAAGTGGGATTTAGCTCCTGATGCACATACTGACCACTAATGAGAGGAACTCATTCTCACGTTGCTGTCATTCCCAACACATATATTGCACGGATAAAGCTGTCTGCATGGAAGCAGCTTAAATGGAAACATGTCTTTAAAGAGAGCGTTTCTAAAATCTTCTGGGAAGGGGAGGGGGACTTGTAAAAGAGAAAGGTGAATAACGTTGAATACTAAGTTCTATTTCTCAAGACCTGAGTTCTTCCTCCATAGCAGACTCGTTCCTAGACTGCCAGGGGTCCTTCCTTCCATGCCTCGATTGTGTTCAGAACTGGCAGGCTGGCTTTTAAAAGGTCATTTGGGATATGATTGGTGTTTAGCTAGAGAATCACAAGCTGCTCTCCTAATCCTATGGGGAGAACTTTGCACTTTGCAAAGGTCTAACAGAATGTAGGCTCCTCTTTGCACCTCGATTACCACTTTAACATCTTGTTATGTCTGTCAGTTACCCCTTTTGTGACTTCATTAACTGGGCTAGGGAAGCAAATTAATTGATTAGGGATATCCTGAACAATAACAGCTCCCCCTCCCCCGCCCATGCCTTTCCCACCCTATTCAACCCCATATAGTAGAACCCAAAGCAGCATCTTTCCTCATTGGTTTCTGAGTCTAGAAAATTAGACCTTTGGTCTTGCTGGTCTAGTCATTTGAAATGCTCGATTTCCACTTTGTTTTTTCTGGAGTTCCTGCTGAGCTCAGCAGTTCCTTGCACTCAGGAAATATCATATAAACTTTCCTATATACTGGGCACTGAAAATTTAATTTCGTTGTTCAGGGACAAATATTGAAAGTGAACCCAGCTAAACGCTCTCAGTCTGTCAACGTCATAACAATTCTTGCGGTGAATCCGAATCCACACAAGCAACTCATCTTCCTTCTCCCTTGTGCATAGTCTACCTCCATAGACTGTGGGGAGTTGTGGGGTGTGTAGGTATTGTTGAGTAGAAAGAAGCTCTGAAATATGACCCATTTCCTGTTCCTAGAAATTGTTTTTTTAAAAAAGTGAAAAAGGTTGTGTTTGGTATCTGATTATCCTGAGCTCTTAAGTCATAGATGGTTATTATATTCCTACTGAAAAACCACAAAAGAGAAAGAATAAGATTATAGGTATCTTTTTTTAAACACCGTATCATGTTTCAATGAAAAAGAGAAGATTAAGAAGCCCAGGGAGTGAAATAGGAAACAAGTCTCCATAATAGGATAATATGTTAGAATGTTTGTTCACAAAGGCTACAGGACTGAATTTGAAAAACAAATGATTGTTTGTGTTCTCAAATCAGAACTGGTTTTGGTTTTGTCCCTCTTTCCCCCCAAAATGATTGGGGCATAAAAAGGTGCATGTGGTAGTTGAACACATTATAAACAACACATGAGGCCCACTGGGGATCCTAAAATCAGGACCAAGATCTCTTTTCCTGAGCCAGAGAAATATACCGTCACCCCTGGTCTGCAAAAACTGCCAGCTAAGGGTGTGTCTGTGGGAGGAAAAGTTGTAGCTGGAAATAGGGTTCTTAATGTGGTCAGGGAAATGTTGGCATTGTACTGTATTGAAAAGTACGTGTGATGGGAGGGAAGGATGAGGCAGCACAGAAAAAGGAAATCGTAGTCCATAGAATTCTTAAGATTTTGTGACATCTTGACTGAATTAACTTACCAATAGAGTTAAATAAGCACTTTGCTTGTTTTCCCCTACTGAATTCAGGGTTTAGCTTATTTGGCCTTCATGGGTTCATGGCTTGAGAAATACTTTGCATTTTGATTTGTATTGTTTGGGAAGAAATCACCTAGGGCTAGAGTCCTGAGAGTGGATATGTCTTGTTGGCAGCCCACTACACTGCAGGAGCTTTCAAAGAATGTTCCAGCGCTGCTATCTCATCTTCTTCCTTGAATCTTTTGTCTCTCTGGCTATGGCACATGGACTAGAAGCCTCCAGTCTACTCACCTAAGACCTAAGAATATTGCCTCCACAACCTCTGATAATGTTACAAGGTCAGTGTCATTAATTGTTGTTACTGTTGCTGGACTCTGGGCTCTTCCTGGTTCATACTAAAGGTTTCATAATTGCTTGTTGACTTGACTTGACTGGTAAAACCCGCCCAACTTCCTATTTCCTGCTTTTCTTATATCTGAATTGTAGTGATAGGGGCAGTGTTTACTGTAGGAAAGGAGTGATGAAAGTTAGGGCTCTGCCTGGTAGCTTCTGTGTAGTAAACTGTATTGGTCTTTATACTCTGTAGTGGGATGAAGGATGAAAGATGAAAACGATAACCTGCTAGTGCCCAGTAGCTTGGCTTGACAAGAACTTGTCCAGTTTGTTTTGTGCAGGGAGTTTGAAAGAGAACATCATCTTTTACCCTACTCCAGATGTGATTCCATCCTTCTATCTGTATTAGCCTTTAAGGAAGGTGTTTGGCAGTGGTCAAATTGATATTCTTTTTTTAAAAAAAAATATGTATTTTTATTTATTTTATTAAATATTTCCCAATTACATATAAACATTTAAAAACATTCATTTAAAAAATTCAACATCCTAATTTTTTCCTCTCTTCTGCTTTCCTTTCACCTCTTGGAAAGGCAAGCAATATGATATCAATTATACATTTGAAGTCATGCAGAACGTATTTCCTTACTAGCCATATTGCAAAAGAAAACACACATACACATAAACAAAAAAAAAGTTAAAAACGGTATGCTTCAAACTGCACTGAGAATTCATCAGTTCTCTCTTTGAAGGTGGATAGCATTTTCCTCATGGGTCCTTTGGAAATGTTGTAGATCATTGGCTCGACCAGAGCGGAGTCTTTCACAGCTGATCATCTTCACAATATTGTTACTGTGTACAATGTTTTCCTGGTTCTGTTCACTTTACTTTGTATCAGTTCATGTAAGTCTTCCCAGATTTTTCTGAAACCATACTGCTTTATCTAAGCCTACATTTCTTGTAGTGCAATAGCATACCATCACAATTATATATCACAACTTGTTTAGTCACTCCTCAAGTGATGGGCATCCTTCAATGTTCAATTCTTTGTCATCACAAAAAGATATGCTATAAATATTTTGATACACATAGGTTTTTTTCTGTTTTCTTTGATCTCTTTGAGATATAGACCAGTAGTGGTATTGCTGGGTCAAAGGCTATGCATAATTTTTATAGCCCTTTGGGTATAGTTCCAAATTGTTCTCCAGAATGGTTGTATCAGTTCATATCTCCACCAACAATGCATTAATGTTCATATTTTTCCATATCCTCTCTAGCACTTGTCATTTTCCTTTTCTCTCAGGTTAGCCAGTCTGATAGATGGGAGCTGGTACCTCAGAGCTGTTCTAATTTGCGTTTCTCTAAACATGAGATTCATATTCTGAAAGCACAGGACTGATCATATCACTTTCCTGTTGAAGAGGCTTCAGGGGTTCCCTGTTCCTGTAGGAAAATCTTCTTAACCATCAAACTCCCATCTTTATGACTCTCTTTAATTCAATCTACAATTTCAGACAAATGTCCCATTTGCTTTCCTCTTGCACAACACTCTCTTTTGATTTCATGCATTTTCATAGTCTGACCACACTCACCGCCGTACTCCCTCCATGCCTAAAATGTCTTTCTTTGTCACCGCTACCTCTTAGAAACCCTAACTTTCTTTGAAGTTCAGCTCAAATGCTACTTCTTTCAGAGGCTTTTTCTAATTTTCCCCATCCCCACTAGGGCCCTTTACTTTCCTAAAATTACTCTGTATTTATGATATATATTTTTTGAATTGTTGCGTATGTGTATATGGACATGAATACATATACATATGTCTCTAAGTAGACTGTAAGCTCCTTGAGGGTAAAGATTGTTTTTTTTTCTTTGTATCCTCAGAGCTACAATGTAGCAATCCTGATAGAAATACTAAATCTAAAACCCAGGAGGCAACTCCAACGTTGAGCATCTCTCTGAGAAATTGTGACACACAGAAAGACGTCCCATTTGTGTTCAGACCTAAGACTTTTAAGGGCAGCTGAACTAGTGGGAAAAGCAGCCCTTGCCAGATGTCAGGGCAGTCAGTAAACTTCCCTTCCCCTGTTTCAGTCCACCGAAGAGTGGACCAACCATTGTAACCAACACCACTGCATGAAGTGATAGGAAACTATTGATCTTCCCTTTCCCAAACCCGATCCTCATTTGCTCTATTGCCTCATTACTCCATTGCCCAGTTCCTACCAGCCACTCTCAGCCAGATGTTGGCATCACCCCCACCCCCATCTCTACCAGAGGTTTTCTAGAACATGACTCTACTCTTACCTTTGGATTCATTATCCTTTTTGTAGGGGATTATCTGAACTACATTGCTTGTCAAGGTCCTCAGGACTGTGCCATCTGCTAGAATTTAAGTACCACTTGACTTTTCCATCGGCCGGCCGTGAACTGAACCCTCCTTTATGTGTTGTCTCATCCAATTGGGGGTTGTGTTGGTGAGCAAAATGGGCTCTTAGCACTCAGTTCAACCAAGTGCCCTTGAAGAGTTTGGCTTTTGTTTCCTTTGGTTAATTCAGTGTATTTCATTGAGTCTTACTAGATGCTAAGCCCCAGGCCCAAACCCCTATTAGGTGCTAAGCCTATGTGGGTGTGAAGCTCCCAGGGTACTAAGGGGAGGTGCTAACTCAAAAGCCAATCATAGCAGCCTAGGTTCTGGTCATTCAGATGACATTTGATAACGTCTGAAATGGTATAAGAAGAGAAGACAGTGCCATTTTGCTCAGGGCTCTCACTCTTGGTAGTGCACTGATGAGGAGACTCTGGGCAGTTGTTGCTAAGTGCCCTCCAGCTCGTAAACCCAGATGCTGGGACTTTGTTGAACTCTGGTAACTATGTATTAGGATTTGAATCAGACGAGGTCTGTCCGTTGATGTTTGTAGTTTGTATTTGCTCTGAAGTTCAGGGTGCTGGCTTTTCCGCCTGAACTAAGTGAGTGATATTTGTATGCTGAATTAAAATAAGCTTGTTAACCCCTTAATGTTACTTTCCTTAGTAAAGCAGATCAAAAGAACCTGGGCTTTTGCAGCGTGCTGGTAGCATGCTTGTTGTTGGGCTTGTGTTGGTCTTTCACCCCCACAACAGCTGCTAGCAGGATTGTTGAAACAGGGGTGGGCACCTTGAGAACCACAGCTGTCTCACTTGTAACCATACAGCTTAATACAGTGCTTAGCATGTAGTAAGTTCTTAATATATGTTTTCCCACTCCATTCCATAGTTGCCATCTGTTCCTACATTTGAACCTCATTGAGTCTGATTCATAATCACTCATTTTCGATGTTTCTGAAACTCAGCTTTTAGACCCCTCAATGAGCTTTGTAGAGTCTATATATGCCAACCCCTCAGTTACTACATACCAAGAATATATTTGGGGAGATGCTCAAGAACAACTTATGTTTTTAAGTTACAAGGAAAAACAAGCATAGAGGTTTCACTGGCCTCTGTTGTTGAAGCAGAAGGAACTAGCTTCAGCCAGTCTATGCAGTCAACAAGTATTTATTGAGAACTTACTATGTGCCAGGTACTATGCTAGTCTAAAAAGAAAAGCAAAACACAGTTCCTGCCTATAAGGAGCTCACATTCTAAATTGATGGGGACAGTTAATCAGTCAACGAGCATTTATTCACACCAACTTTGTGCCAGACACTGTGCTGAGTGTTGGATACGGCCTGAGCATCAAGTTCCAGATGTTTCTAAAATTTCAGTTTTACACCACTATCTTCTTTGACCTTTGGCCTAATAGAGAAAAAACATTTTGGGGTGTGAAGCATCTATTATTCAAATAATTTCTTTCTTTAACTGTATCATCTAGAAACAAGTAGGCAGTGAAGTCTCTGGGGATGGATGTCTCTATATTTTACCAAAGATTGTTTAAAGGCTGATTTCTCTTCCTCAGTTGAATGCACTGAAGTTTCCTGATTTCATTAAGAGTGTGGTAAGTATTTTTCTCTCTTTTTAATTAAATTTTGGTTTCAATTAAAAGCTGATCTTACTGGCAGATACTTTGCTTCACTTGCAGGTCATCAAGATTTCCTACCTCATTTCTCACTCAACTATTTTCAAGAAATATACATGAAGCTGAGGCAGATTGGCATAGTGGATAGAGGGCTGAGTTCTGAGTCAAAAAGACCTGAATTCAAATGTTGCTCCTGATGCTTACTAGCTATGTGACTCTGGGCAAATCGTTTAGATTCAATATGTCTCAGTTAACTCTAGAGGATATCTCTACTAAGTCACATAGTAGACAGATTGTGATCTGCTCCAGGTGGTCCTCCACATAGTCAACTTACTCCCTCCTCAGCCTCACAGACTCTCTAGCCTCCTTTAAAGCACAGTTAAGATGTCTTTTCCTAAAGGAGTTCTTTCCTGCCCCTGTCTGATTTACCCCACTGTTAGTACTTTCTCCCTCTTGAGACTGATTACGAAGTTGTAGCCCTCTTCAATATCTATTCATCTAAAAGAGTAAGAACAAACCCAGCAGAGCAAAGAATCATATTCATTGATCCCGTGTTGGCCTGGGTAGGGAATGCCTAAGGTTTTCTCCACACGGAGCCTTAGAGAATGTCTCTCACCCCCACAGCAGCTAGGAATGAAGAAAGAAGGCAAAGGGATTGGCTTAGGCCAGTCAGACTCTTTCGAATGAACCCTAATCCCAGCTCAGAAATCAGTCAATTATCTGCCTCTATACCAGAACCAGTCATAGAATGACTGTGTATGGTCCAAATCATGGATTGTGATCCTTCTATTACACATTACCACACTTTTCTGGAAGCAGGCTTTGCAACTTCTTCCATTTAGGGAATTCATTGGTTGAGCATCAGGCTACATTCCCCGGTCCCCCTTGTTCCATCTGCTGTTACATTTAACTATGCATATGATACACCATTGGAGAGAATATATGCTTCTTGATGGTAGGGAATGTTTTGGCTTTATATCCCCAGTGCCTAGTACAGATTCTTGCACGTAGTAGACAACTAACAAATGTTTATTGAGTAGAATGGAATTGAATACTGACATATTGTCGACTATATTTTATTTTTTGGTCTTATTCTTGATATAAAAGGAACAAAATGAAATACTGGCAGGATAAGTTTCTATATTCCCTCCTATCTTCCGCATCTTCATACATCTTACTCCCCAACACAGAATTTTTGATCCAGTAACACTAGCCTCCTTACTGATCCATGAATAAAACACTTCATATCTTGACCTGGAACATTTTCTCTGGTTGTCTCCACTGTCTTGATCATTCTTCTTCCTTCGCTCCAACTACTGACCTCCCTGGCTTCCTTTAAGTCCCATCTAAAATCTTACCTTCTACAGGAAGCCTTCTCCAAATCCTCAGTTCTAGTGCTTTCTTTTAATTATTGCCTATTTATCCTGTAATTGCCTGGGAGGTGTTGGATGCTCACTTTCTCCCTTTCCTGCTAAGGAATCCCTCTCAGTTCTGACCCCATACATGTAGATCAGTTTCAGTACTGGGGAAGCCTGTTTCCTAAAGAAGGGGTGAGGCTCCTTTTCTTGAAATTTCTGCCCCTATTCCAGAGACCTGGGGAGAATCATGTCCAGGACCTCTTCCATAAAGGGGGCAGGGTGAGGAATAGAAAGGTACTCAAGGCACAGTGGAGATTTAGGTATAGGATAACTATTTATTTTCTCCACGCAAAAGAAATGTTAAACATAAAAGATGCATGAACGTGTTGACTAACAATTGCTTAAGCAACGGTAATAACTGTTATACCCTATTGAGAGACTGAGATCAAAATATGAAGCAGTTCTCAGGACTGGTAAAATGGCATTTTACCTTGTACCTGGCTCTGTACTGTCTCCGTCAAGGTCCATATCTTCTGGCAAGCCAAGCTAAATTTTGGGCTCCCTTTCCTGTTGCTGCCCATCCTTTTAATGTAGAACTCTTTCTGTTACTGTTCTGCTCCTTCTGAGGGACCTAGGAATTCCTATCATCTTGAGCTCACAAAGTTGCCTCCAAAGCTTGAAATATCCTCCTTGGGATTGCCATTATATCACCAATAATCAGGAAAAAAGAACAAAACAGAAGAGGAAGCTGGAGATTTGATAGTTTCAAGCTCACATGTATTGGCTCTATTGTTTGAGTAGTTCATCATTTCTCTTGTTGTAGGGTCCCTCCCCTACTCATCGCAGAAAGTTTATCTATCACTTTAAGATGTGTAAGCACATATTCACACACATATATGTGTATATACACACACAAATATATACATATGCATACATTTATTTATTCTCATATATTCACAAAGTTATTAATCAACAGACAGGAAAGAAAAGCCAGTGGTATTGCTGGGTCAAATGGTATGTACAGTTTAACTTTTCAGGCATAATTCCGATTTGATTTCCAGTATCTCTGCTACTTAATACCTGTGTTTTCTTGGAAGAGTGACTCTCTGAGTTTTAGTTCTATCGTCTGTAAAATAAGTGTTTTGGCGTAAGAGAGTCTTCTGAAGTTCTTTTCAGCTCTAATTCCTATTATCCTTTAAACCTGAATCAATATAGCATGATGCAGGACTTAAGTACAACATAGGGTCAGAACGAGGAGACGTGATACCTAAATTTCAGTTGGAGCAAGGAATTGAACCATGTTGATGAATGGTTAAAACAGACAAACTTTAAGACATTGGACTAGCAGAGGCTTGCAAGCTCATGCCTTATTTCATTATGATCACTACCTGAGAGCCTAGCCCTTGGGTTAGAATGTATTCCATGTTCTAGCTTTAAACTAAGATGAATTGGCACATTTATTGCTTCAGGACAAAAAATTTGTGAGTAATTTTAGAGACTTTAAAGTCTTATTATATATCATCGAAGGTAACTAGAATTTGTATCCTCTTCTATGAAGTCGAAGAGGCCTGAAAGGCAGCCTAGGTTAGATGAAGCAACCTAGGTTAGATGAGGTTAGTTGGATCAGTTCACAACCAGTCTTTCTAAATCTTAGGAAGAAACAATGAAAGAGAGAGAGAGAGAGAGAGAGAGAGAGAGAGAGAGAGAGAGAGAGAGAGAGAGAGAGAGAGAGACAGAGAGAGAGACAGAGAGAGAGACAGAGAGAGAGAGAGACAGAGAGAGAGAGAAAGAGAGACAGTGAGAGAGACAGAAAGACAGAGACAAAGAGAGACAGAGACAGATAGAGGTAAAGAGACACACAGAGACACACACACACACACACACACACACACACACAGAGAGAGAGAGAGAGAGAGAGAGAGAGAGAGAGAGAGAGAGAGAGAGAGTCAAGGAAACAGAGAGACAGAGATAAAGACAGATACAAAGATAGGCAGAGAGAGACAGAGAAATAGAATGACAGAGACAGAGAGAGAAAGCATTAAATAGACATTGATAACATTTTCTAAAGCCAGACAAACTATGAGCTATTAGTTTATTAGTAAAACACAGGTTTAATAAAAAGAAGTTGCTTCTGCTTATATTTATTAATTATATTCTCTCTGAGATTATCCTCAATTTATCTTGCATATATCTTGTTTGTATATAGTCATTTGCATGTTATCTTGCCCATTGCACAGTGAGCTCCATGAGAGCAGGGAATGTTTTTTTTCCCATTTCTTTATATTCTCAGTACTTAGTACAGTGCCTAACCACAGTCCTTGTGCTTAATAAAAGCTTATTGACTTTAATTTGCTCTCTCGTTGATTTGATTTTCTCTTTGCTATTTCTGTTTCCTGCTTGGCCATAATGTTTAGGATCTCTATTAATTTTAATGTTATTGAAATATACTCTTGACAGAAAAACCTGGAAAGACTTACGTGAACTGATGCAAAGGGAAATGAGCAGAACCAGGAGATCATTGTACACAGTAATAGCAAAATTGTACTATGAATTGTGAATCACTTAGCTATTCTTAGCAATGCAATAATACAAGACAATCCCAAATGATTCATGATGAAGCTCCTGAGAAAGAACTGATACTATCCGAATACAGATTGAAGCAGGGTCTTTTTCTCATTCTGTTTTTTAAAATTCAAGCCTTGTACAAAATGACTAATATGGAAATGTTTTCCATAATTGCACATGTATAAACTTTATCAGATTGCTTACCCTTTCAGGGAGAGGTCAGGGGAGGGAGGAAAGGATAGAATTTGGAACTCAAAACTTTAAAAAAATGTTTAAAGATTTATTTTAATATGTAATTGTGGAAAAATGAAATATAAGTGCCAAAATACCCCAAAGTAGTCAGGAAGGGGAAAGACCAGCTGCTAGAAAAGGGGTGGGGGTGGTCAGAAAAACCTTTGAATTGGAGGTGGCTCTTCACTGAAGCTTTGGAAAATAATCATGATAAAAGACCCACAGTTATGAGAAAAAAAAGAATATACTTTTGCGTAAAACCTTGATGTTTCCATCTTGAATCTTAGACATAGTTGTCTTCCTAAAGAGTGACAAGTTTTCTTCATGTAAGCATGTGGCATAGGATAAGAGAAAGGCAGAATTGAGGAAAATGAGTACATATGTCCAGTGATTCCAGTCTATCCTGTCTTCTCCAGCAGATTGCCTCTCTGTCCTCACTGGCTATGGTTCTGTATTTCTCCTCTCTTCAGTGGTGAAACTCCTTGAAAAGGCCATCTATAAGTGGTGCCTCTCCTTTTAATCTCTTCTGAACTCTGAAGTTTGGCTTCTGACTTCATCATTCATTTGAAACTATTCTCTCCAATATTGCCAATGATTAAAAATTATTTATTTTTAGTTTTCAACATTCATTTCCATAAGATTTTGAGTTCTAAATATTGTCCCCTTCCCTACCTTCCCCCTTCCTCAAACAGTATGCAATCTGATATAGGCTCTACATATACATTCATATTAAACATATTTTCACACTAATCATGTTGTAAAGAAGAATTAGAACCAATGGGAGGACCTACAAGAAAGAAGAAACAAAACAAACAAAAAAGAGAGTAAATAGTATGCTTCCATCTGCATTCAGACTTCATATTTCTTTCTCTGGATGTGGATGGCATTTTCCATCACAAGTCTTTTGGAGTTGCCTTAGATCCTTGTGTTGGTGAGAAAAGCTAAGTCTATCAAAGTTAGTCATTGCACAATGTGGCTTTTACTGTGTACAATGTTCTCCTGGTTCTGCTCATTTCACTCAGCATCAGTTCATATAAATCTTCCAAGGTTCTTCTGAAGTTTACCTGCTCATCATTTCTTATAACACAATAGTATTCCATTACATTCGTATACTACAACTTGTTCATCCACTCCCCGGCTTATGGGCATCCCCTTAATTTCTAATTCTTGGCCATCACAAAATGTACTGCTATAAATATTTTTGTACATGTGGGTTTCTTCCCCCCCCCCCCATTTTTATGATCTCTTTGGGATACAGACCTAGAAATGGTATTGCTGCGTCAAAGGATACGCACAGTTTTATAGCCCTCTGGGCATAGTTCCAGATTGCTCTCCAGAATGGTTGTATCACTTCACTACTCCACCAATAATGCGTTAGTGTTCCATTTTCCAGTGATTTTTAATTGCCTAATTAAATGACCTTTTCTAAATGCTCAACCTTGACTTCTCTAAATCATTTGACACTATCAGTCATGCTCTTCTCATTGATACTCTCTTTTCTCTAGAGTCTTTTTTTAAACACTGCTGTCTCCTGGTTCTCTCCCTATTCATCTGATGAATCCTTATCAGTCTCCTTTGCTGGATCCTTATTCAGGTAGTGCTTACTAAATGTGGGTGTCTCCAAAAGATCTGTCCTGGGTCCTCTTCTCTTTTCCCTTTATACTGTCTCTTTTGGCAATCTCATTAGCTTCTGTGCATTCAATGTTCATTTGAATGCAGATCTATTAGCCTTAGCCCACCTTAACCTCTCTTCAGACTTCCGTCTCACATCTCCAAATGCCTAATAATCACCTAGAACTAGAGGTCCTATAGCATCTTAAACTCAACATGTCCAAAACTGAACTTATTATCTTTTCCCTAAAATCTTCCACTCTTCCCAACTTCTGTATAACTGTGGTGGGTACTACCATCTTCCCGGGCATCTAGACCTGTACCTAGGTGTCATCTTTGGCACCTCACCCTCTTTTACCTGTTATATACAATCTGTTGCCAAGGCCTACAGATTCTACCTTTTTAAAATTTCTTGTATGTGCCTCCTTTTTTCCTTTGATACTGTCACTTCCCTGGTACAGGTCATCATCACCTCAAGCCTAGACTACTACAGTAGCCAGGTAGTCTTCCTGCCTTAAATCTCTCCCCACCCCAGTCCATCCTTAGCTGCCAAACTGACATTCCTTTCTAAAATAAATTAAAAATATTTTGTTTTAATCAGCCAAAATCTATTTTCTTTTTTCCCTCTCCTTTCCCACCTGTACCAATTGAGAATACAAGAAAATCAAAGCCCATTACAAATATGTGTAGTCAATCAAAACAAATTTCCATATTAGTCATGTCTAAAATGAATTTATTTCATTCTGCATTCTGAGTCCTTAACTTCTCTACCAGGATGTGGGTTGCATGTTTCATCATTATTCCTCTCAAATCCTGGCTAGTCATTACACTGATAAAAGGTCAGCACAATAGCATTTTATCACATTTATATACCATAACTTGTTCATCCATTCCCCAATTTATGCCCCTAGACTAATATGGAAATGTTTTCCATGATTGAACATGTATAAACTATATCAGATTGCTTAACCTCTCAGGGAGGGGTCAGGAGAGGGAGGAAAGGATAGAATTTGGAGCTCAAAACTTTAAAAAATGTTTAAAAATTTATTTTGATATGTAATTGTGGAAAAAAATGAAATTTTTTTCATTGCCTGCGTTTAGCTGCTCTCTCCTTTTGCCCAAGGGAGACAGATTTTTCCTGAAGTCCTTCTAAGTTATTTTGGGCTGGAAAATTGTTTTATTCCATCTTTTTGTGAATTCTCTCACTCCAGAATTCTCTTGAAGCTTGATTTAACATTGTTTCTGAGGAAAATTTGGGGGAGTTCAGGCAGCTTCCCAGCTTCTCTCCACCATCCTGGCTCTGCCCTGCTTGTAGAAATTTTGGAGTGATTCTCTTCTGTCTTTGTGTCTTAAGTTTCCCTGCCGCCATGATAGTTCTTTATGGTAGCATTGTTTTTTTGTTTATTCATTCTTTCCAGCCTACTTCCTGACTTTAAACTTGATATTAGGGCTGGGCTCTGTAGCAATCAAGGGCAAAGATCTGATTGCTGCCTGCCTTGTCTGAGCTGTTCAAGTTCCTAACTTTGGTTTAGGTCTGAGTAAGAGTAGATTACCACTGGCTCTTATGAATTAGCTAAAAAGCTCTGTTGGTTCAAAGTGGCATAATCTAGGGTCCCCTTTGGTTTGGGATTCCTATTTTGGTTATTCCTCTGTGGCCTGTGAGATGCTGGAAATGAGACCCTGCTGTATACTTGGTGTCTGAGTAGTAGCACTATCGCTGTTGGCTTCTGAACTTCCTTCTTTCTGGGTACATCACCTTGGCCTCCCTAACCAGCAACACCACTCCCCTCTCCTCCCTCTTGTAGGATCTCTTCTCAGTCTGCCCTGAATCAATGATCTGGAACTTAATATTGCATGAAAAATTGCTTATTTGTACTTATCGAAGTGCCTGGTATAGTTCTGGGGGTGCTCCATTATGTAGCTGGGGATTCTTCTTGGTATAGTGCAGACCCTTTCCCAGTATACCTTATAATCCTAGGCCTAATCCATCCTCAATTTCCACAGATCTCCCTATCTGTTTTCTTCTATTGAACTGGGCTGGACAAATGATTTTTTTTTGTAATTTTTCGAGCCTTTCTCTATCAGCATTTGTTCTGGTGCATTTTCTTTTTTTTTCTTTTAAATTAGATTTTTTATTTTTAGTTTACAACACATAGTTTTACATGTTCGTGAGTTTAAATTTTCTTCCCTTTCCTCCCCTCCCTCTACCCCCCCCCCAAGATAGCATGCAATCCGATATAGATTCTACATAAACCTTTGCATTAAACTTATTTACACATGGTCTGGAGCATTTTCTATATCTGTTTGGAGGAGTTATGTGGAGGGGAGCTCACTACACTGCTTCTTACCACTCTGCTCTCTTGGCTCTACCCCACTCCTAAAGTGATATTTCTAACCTGCAGGTCTGACCATGTCAGCCCCATGCTCAATAAACTCTAGTGGCTCCCTATTACCTCCACAATCAATATAAAATCTTCTATTTGGCTTTTAGAGCACTTCACAACCAGGCCCCTTCCTATCATTCCAGCTTTCTTACATTTTATTCCCATCAACTTCTTCTATGATTCAGTGACACTGGCCTCTTTGTTGTTTCTTGAATGAGATATTCCATTCCCTGACTATAGGACTTTTCATTGGTGATCCCTCATGCCTACAATGCTCTCTTTCTTTACCTCTGACTCCTGGCTTGACTTCCTTCAAGTCTCAGCTCAAAAGCCACCTTCTACATTAAACCTTTCCTGTCTCTCCTTAATGATAGTGCCTACTCACTTGAGGTTACCTCCAATTTACCTGCATACATTATTTACATACCTGGATGTTCATATGTTATCTCTCCCATGAGAATGTGAGCTCTTTAAGGACAAGAACTTTGTTGGGTTCCGCCCCCCCCCCCCACCTGCTCATTGTGTCTCTATCACTTAATACAGTGCCCGGCATATAATAAGTGCTTAATAAAAGCTTGTTGATATGACTTGACTTAGGTTCATAACTTGTCTTTGGCAAGTGCTAGCTATGTGACCACGAGCAAGTCACTTAACTTATCTGAACATCAGTTGCCTTATCTCCAAAATTTGGGATAGTATTTATACTTCAGAGGAGCCTCAGGGGTCGTCATCCAGTCCCACACCTTCATTTTACAGATGAGAAAACTGGGATCTAGAGACAATAAGTAACTTCCCCAAGGTCACTTGGGTTTTAAGTTATCAGTTAGAACTTTAACCTAAGTCTCATCATTGTAAATTTTGGCCAGGCTTTGTACTAGGAGACTATCAGACAAGAATTGCAATGGCAATGTGATTTGTATCTCAGACGACATTTAATTCAGCTCATTCATTTTAGAGATGAAAAGACAGAAGGCCAGGGAGGTTAAATCTCCTAGACAGAAAAGGGCAGAAACAGGATTTGAACCCAGATCCCACATTCTTTCTGTTGTACTATGAAAGCTCTGAAATAGAATGTAAGCCCCTTGAGGGTAGGGACTGGTAATTTTTCTCCTTATATCCTTAGCATCTAGCACATTGTAGGTGCTTGATAAATGCTTGTTAAATTGAATTGAATAAATGTGAACAATGTCTTCCCTTTTCTCCCCTCTTCTTCCTATTTTTCTTTTCCTCCTCTGCCTCTCAATATTCTTCTCAGTTTTGTTGAAACCATGTGTTTTGACAGGAGGTAAACTAGCATTTTTAGGAGGCAGCTAAGTGACTCAGTGGATAGAGCACTGGAGTCAGAAGACCTGATTCAAAACCAACTTCACCCGCTTTGTGACCCTGGGCAAGACACTTGAACGATGTTTGCCTTAATCCACTGGAGAAGGAAATGGCAAACCACTCCAGTATTTTGCCAACAAAACCCCATGGACAGTATTGCTATGCTATGGTCCATGGGATCATGAAGAGTTGGACACAACTGATCAAAAACAAACAAACAAAATTTAACATTTTAGTCTATAAGGAATATTTTTCATTACCTTGCTGATCTGGCCCATTGAAAGAAAGGAAAAATACAAAACAGGCCCTCCCCTCTCACCACAAGTTTATTTAACATAAGTGTTTATTTAGTTTATTTATACAAGTAGTATTTTCATGAAAATTTCCTAATCTGACATTTTAACAAGTAAATAACATTGATCCAAAGTCATGAAAAAATAATTGGCTCCCTGCCTCTGCTGCAACTGGGAGAGTGGGATAGAGGAGCTGTTTTCTGTTGTTTTCTTGCTGGTAGTTATGGATGACACCAGTCCCTAGGATATCTGTAATACGATTGGTGAGCTACTATTTTAATTTATTCTTCCTGGGTGCATCATGAGTCCTGTTGCATGTAAAGGGTTGGAATGTTCATTAAACTCACATGGGCAACTTGATACTGATATGAGAATGGAGCTATCTTTATAGGACTCACTCCAATATAGGAATATTAAGTAAAGACAATGGGATGTTTAGGCGGAAAACATTAATAACATGTCTGTTTTGTTGAAACCAGAGATTAAAAACCCCCAACAAAAGAGAAAAGACACACACAGAGACAGAGAGGCAGAGAGATAGACAGAGACAGAGAGGGAGAGAGAGAGAGAGAGAGAGAGAGAGAGAGAGAGAGAGAGAGAGAGAGAGAGAGAGAGAGAGAGAGACTATCAAATAGACATTGAAACATTATCTAAATCCAGGCCACCCATGAGCTGTTAGCCCATTAGTAAAACAGCTGGCCTTAAAAAAAAAAAAAGGACCTGGCTTCTGCTTATATTTATTAAATCTGGGAGAAGGATTCATCAATCACAACAATAGGTTTTAAGTGTTTGCTGGGCAAGGGGAGAGTCCCATAAGCACCCTTTGAAGTGTCTTTTACTGAAGGTAAACATCTGAAGAACACAAATAGCCTGCTCTTTTTTTTTTTTTTTGCAATGAGTAACCTTGTCAAAGTGGCTAGAATAGAGAGGATGGGGGTGGGGTGACATCATGAAAAGGAAAAGCAATAAAGGATTCCTTATGACAGCAATTTGCACATTTACTGCTCTTTGATATGTTAACTAGATTTTGCAAAATGGAATTCTTTGTCTTTTAGAGGTCCTTGGGCAGTGATAGCTCACAGTCAGAGCAATGTTTAGCAATAGGCGTAATGCATCTTCTAATTAATAAGGTAACTTGGACAACCTCTGTAAATCAGTGACATCATTATAAGAGAATACAACTGAAGAGTTGTTCATAGGGAGGGAAAGATCCTCATAACATCTGTATCATTATTTACTGCGAGCAATGACTAGAATGAATTGGACTGAATACTAGGAGATCAATAGGCCCTATTCACTAAAGTTTTACAAGTGCTTTATGAACCTTTGATTCTTGGGGGTGGGAGGGAGAGGGGAAGGAGGAGAGGGGAGGGGAGAAAACATTTCCCTTATGAAAATTAGGGATATTGTAAAAGTACTGCAAAGTTCTTGATTTCTGTAATTAGCATTATCTAATGACCAAAAGGTTCTGGTTTTCTGAAATTAGTGGCATATAATTTTAAAGTTAGGGGGATACATTATATTGGAGTATTTTATAGCTTTGTGACATACTGTATGGTATTTTGAGTGATTATAAGACAAATAAATAGCAAACTATGCAAAAAGATGTAACTTGAAGAAATTTGGTTAGTTGAGAGTGTAATTACTATTTCCTGTAGATAAATTGATTCCATTACCAAAATGGAAACACTACCATATTCTTGACTTACGGAGCTTGTGCTTGTTGAAGTGACAGGTGAAATAAGACAAGAGTCTCCCTGTTGAGTTCTTAGATTTATACATGTTTCTCTCATTGAATCCAATAGAAGCCAAGTAATTCATCTGAAGATGCAAACGAGTAGTCTGGAAAGCACAACAACAACACAATAATAGTAACTATGATGATGGTAATATTAATAACAATAATGGAAGTCTAGACTTATGTTCCTAAGTGTGGGGAACTTCTGATGTAGAAGGTTCCTTCATTCACACAAAACAGCAACTTGTGTGTAGCTTATAGTCCTTGAGAATGGCCAAGAGCGCTGAGAGGTGATATGTCTTACCCATGGTCACATAGCCATTCCACGTCAAGTAGCATTGACTCCCAGTTCTTGCTGCTTTCTACTTAGGGGTGTGCTGGATCCAACTTGAAGGCACTCAGGCCTATTGTTCTTTTTTTCAGCGAGAGCATTTATATCTTGGAAATCAGCAAATGCTACAAATCAGGGCTTAAGTTGATGTTACTGGGCTCTGGAGGAGAGTGAGGCTGGGGACTTTGCTCAGCCTCGTCTCACTTAAATCCAATTCGCTTGCAAGTCATGACATTACCTTTGTCATGATCTTCTTCCAGAATGAAGGACAAACAATAATCAACAATCTGTGCGTAGTAGTAGCTGCCCCACTGGAGGCCCAACTGGCCAGTTCCTGGCAACACAGCTTCCTTCCTTCCTTCCTTCCTTCCTTCCTTCCTTCCTTCCTTCCTTCCTTCCTTCCTTCCTTCCTTCCTTCCCTCCCTCTGTCCACATAGAAAATCATACCTTTACCTGCAGGTACTCTGCTCAAAAGAATATAAATTTTGATCACTGAAACCTTGCAGGATTTCTCAGAGTTTATGGGCTAGATTTCTTTTTTAAGGATCATGCCGAAGACCCAAATCACTCTGACTCTCATCGATTGTCCAAAAATAGGTCCCCTGACCTAAACCTCATTTGGTCACTGTTTGGGCTCTGATGGCTCAGAGTGAGTGTAAATAGAAATTGTTTCTGTTTTGGCCAGAAACCCTGAGGGTCTTTCCCTCCCAAATTAATTTTTTTTTGGACTAGGTAAAAGAGACCGTTCTTTGGCTCATGTCTTACCTAGCCTTTATCACTGAATGAGTGCTGCCTCAGACAAACTGAGACCTGGGGAAGATCTTAGCTTAAAAAGGCCAAGCCCTTCCATGCATCCATGGTCATTTCCAGTCTTTTTGATCTATATCTTGCCACTGATCCCAGAAGGCTCTGAAAGAGAGAATGAGGCTGGTGACTTTTCATAGCCCTGCCTCACTTAAATCTAATTCACTTGCAAGTCATGACACCACCTTCTCAACAAACAACAACAGTATTGCTTTTCTAAACTTAAGAAAACAATAGAGAAAAATATTAATAATGCAGATTAAAATAAAAGTGTATTGCACACCCCCTTTTTTGAGAGCTGCTTGTTAAACATTTACTAACACACCCCTGCTTCAAGGCCAACTGGCTAGCCATTATTCCACTGTGCCCCTTAGTAATGAAAACAGATTACTTTTATGTAGCACTTTAAAATTTCAGCCACTTAGATTGAAAATGGAAAAGGTCAAAACTTCTAGGTTGGTTGATCAATAGTTGGATGGGGCACCTTAGTGGCCTCTGTACTTCTAGCCTGCAAGAGATAATGAGACCCAATCTCAAAGAAAAAAAAGGTGGAAAGGAAAGGAAAGAAAAAGAAAGAAAAGGAAAGAAAAAAACCACAATTCCTTTCCTGTTGGACAGTGTTGAGTTGAAGACAGCACCATGGTGTGGGTTGGTTATCTTGTTTGAGAACATTTTTAGTCCCTTTTTTAAAAAACAAGAGAATAAGGCATCTACTTCCTTCTGAAGGCTTGCACTGAACTGTTTCCCTAGTGATATGAAGGAGTGAATGTCTATCCCTAACCACCACCCTTGTTCCTGGGTATTATCTTATATAGTAGAAAGGCTTGTCAGAATAGCTGAATAGGAAGTACCTCTATCTAGCAGTACAGATATGTTTCTTCAAAGTCCACGTGAAACATAAATATGTTATCACACATGTAGTAAGTGTGCCTCATTTTATGAAGTAAATCTGTTTTAAAGAACTTGTATGTAAACAACATTTTTAGAAAATTGAAATGTATTTTAAATACACTGGGTGAGCTTGCTATTTAAAGGAACCCTGTGGTGAAATCTTTTGTAAAATAAAGAATCCTTTTGTAATGTAAATTTTTACACCCCCCCTCCCCCAATTTATCTGTTTTGTGAGTTAGGATTTTGTATAGCAGGTTTTCTTTCTTTCTTTTCTCTCTCTTTTTTTTAAAGTATACACAAACACAGTATTTATTGCAAAACATCTTCTGAGATCTCAATCTCATTTTGTCTCTCTGTCTGCTTCCTTCTCTCCATCTCCCTCCATCTTATTTCCTCTTTCCTTCCCTTTTTTCTTCTTCCTTATCTTCAAGTGTATTAAAAAAAGAAATATATACCATATACCACTTTAAAAAGCCCTTATATACACACACATATGTATATACATATATATTTAATATAGTAGATCACAGTTTACATAAATTTATAAATTACATATAGTATAAGATTTCAGATGATATATGTAAGATAAAGATTACACACACACACATATATATATATATATATAAAACATGTGTGATGTGTACGTATATGTTATGTACTAAGTTAAATATATTATGGTAAATCTCAGTTTAGGATTAATAAATAATATGCTATTATATATTACATATTAGTTCTGAACTGTGATTTCATCATTGGTGTGGGGAATTCTTTCTGAGAAAATTCCCTCCCATGATCCACATCTTTAACTGTCTTTTAAAAGTAATTTTTTCATCTTAGAGAGCTGTTGAGGGCACTGAGAGAGTAGATAATTTGCCCAGTATCATGTAGTCAGTATATGTAAGAGGTTAGACTTGAACCCAAGTCTTCCTTTCTTTGAAGTAAACTCTACCATTCTGCCTTGCCTCTTACTCTACAGAGTGATCCTAAAGTCTGAACCCATAGGCAATTGACGGCAATGTGGAGTTGTTCCATCAAGTTCATGTGAATCTTGCAAAGTGCATCAACCTTTGCATCACAAATGATGGAAGTCATATTGAAGTTATTATTTGTTCACTCGTTTCATTTCTTGAAAATATGTATTTTTGCCTATGTGTCCAGACTTTAGGAATACCCTATACAAATAGACAAACATAGCCACCCCTGCCCGCCAGACTTAAGGGGGGAAGATATACATGTATATACATATACACATGCATACATTATACATAATCATTCAAGTTATGTTATATAAATTTGTATACATGTGTACGGGTATGCATACATGTATATATATGTACACACACATACAACAGAGAATATGTGCAGACACACAGCTTAGGAGGAATTTTAAAATAAACTCATTCGATCTTAGGTTCAAAGATTCAGAACTGTGAGGCACAGAGCATTTCTTTGATTTACCCAAGGTCATTCAACTAGTAAGAATTTGCACCCAGGTCCATTCACTATGTCATGCTGCTTCTCTAATAGGCTTAAGAGTTTAAACTTTGGAGGTCAGTCAATAAATATTTCTCAAGTGCCTATTATGTGCCAGACATTGTAAGAAGTGCTGTAAATACAAAGAAAGGGAAAAAAGACAATCTCTGTTCTCAAAGAACTCGCAATCTAGTGAGGAAACAGCAAGCAAACAAATATGTCCAAATAAGCAATATATGGGGTAAACAGGAAATATTTACAAGTAAGAAAGTACTAGACATTAAGTGGGTTTAGGAAATGTTCTCTGTGGAAGGTGGGATTTTAGTCAGGATTTGAAGGAAGCCAGGGAACCGGGAGGCTGAGATGAGGAAGGAGGGCATTCTGGGTACAGAGGACAGCCAGAGAAAATTTCCATAGCCTAGAGATGGAGTGCCTTGTTCAAGGAACATCAAGGAGGCCACTGTATCAAAGAGTACCTGGTGAAAGGAAGGCAAAAGGGGATTGGAAAGGTAGTTGGTGGTGTGGGGCAGGTTATGAAGGAATTTGAATGACAGAGGATTTTGCATTTACTCCCTGAGGTGACAGTTTATTGAGTAGGGGTAATAGCAATTTAGACTTGAAGATCTTTCCCACCCATTAATAGGCCATGTGACCTGCTTATGTCACAGGGAGCCTATGTCATATGTGGTGGGAGGAGCTTCCTGACAGAAAAAGGAAGTTATGTCACAGGAAATGCTGAGAGAGAGAGAGAGAGAGAGAGAGAGAGAGAGAGAGAGAGAGAGATGTTATGGCTGCTAGTGGCTGCCCTCATGATTGTTAGAACAGAACAGGCTGACTTACTTGTACTGTGAGTTTGTCTTTGGGAAAGACCCCAGCAGGGGGTCAGAGAGGTTTTGGGATGGTGAGGCTCCAGGCAGTTATATGGTATTTTAAGTTCCTGGCTGTTATGATAAAGGGGGCTGACTGACTGTGGGGGATGAATGTTTAGTTATGGGATATGATTTTCTGGTGCCTGAATAAATGTTATACTTCTTTTACCTTCTTTATGAAGAGTCTCTCATACTTTGCAATACAGAACTACATAGGCATATTCATGATTATTGTTGATGTTGCATTTTTGCCTTACTGATACAGGGTGTAACATGGTTGGACCTGTGGTTTAGGAAAATCTGGCAGCTGAATGGAGGGTGGATTGGAACAGAGAGAGAGACTTGAGTCAGGTAGATCTACCAGTGCGCTTTTGCAATAGTCTAAGCATGAGCTGCATTCCTGAATCAAGGTGGTGGTTGTATTAGGGGAAAGAAGGTTGCACGTTCAATAGATGTGAAAAAGTTGAAATCAACAGGCTTGGTAACTGATTGGATATGGGGGAGGGGATGAGAGATAATGGAAAGCTGAGGATGACACATAGGTCGAGAGCTTGAGGGACTGGGAGGATGGTGTTGCCCTCTACAGAAAAATGGAAGATAGGAGAGGAGAGAATTTAAGGGGAAAAATAACAGGTTCAGTTTGGGATACCTTTAGGTGTCTACTGGACATTCAATTTGACATGTCTGAAAGGCAGTTGGAGATGTGAGATTGGAGGTCAACAGAGAGGTTGGGGTAGGGTAGTATATTTGATAATCATCAGCATAGTAATTAAATCCATGGGAGCTGATGAGATCACATAGCGAAGTAGCATAGTGGGAGAAGAGAAGATGGTCAAGGAAAAAACCCTGTGGGATACCCATGGTTAGGGAGAGTGACCTAGATGAGGATCCAACAAAAGGAGACTGAGACAAAGTGGTCTGATGGGTAGGAGAAAGATCAGGAGAAAGTGGTGTCCTGAAAACCTAGAGAGAAGAGAATATCAAGGAGAAGAGGGTAATCGACAGTGTCAAAGGCTGCAGAAATAAAGAATGAGAACTGAGAAAAGGCCATTGCATCTGGCAATTAAGAGTTCACTGGTAACTTGGGAGAGAGTAGTTTCAGTGCAATGATGAGATCAGAAGCTGGGTTATAAGAGGCTGAGAAATGAGTGAGAGGAGAGAAAGCATTGGTTCCTATTGTCTCCTTCGAGGAATTTGGCCAAAAAGGGCAAAAGAGGCATAGGGATTTTTTAGGATTGTGGACATATGGGCATCTTTGTAGGCATGAGGGAAGGAGCCAGTAGACAGTGAGAGATCAAAGATAAATGATAGACGGTGGATGGCGGGGTGTGGGAGTGGGGGATTTGTTGAAGAAGATGGGATACATGGAATTGCTTTTGCAGGTAGAGGATTGGGTCTTGGTAGGAAGTAAGTGTGGAAGATTACTCTTCCTACTTCTTTTGCATCACCCCCTAAAGCTTTGTGTTGTTAAGCAAAATTGTCTCATTAGCATGGCTTTTGTTTCTTTTGAGTGGAAGTACTTTCAGCTGTTAAGTGCTAAGCCCCAGGCCCAGGGCCCTGTTAGGTGTGAAACCTGTGTGGGTGTGGATTGGTGAC
>CM053622.1:175379205-175410989 GCA_028646595.1 Phalanger gymnotis
CTGCGGTGGGGCCTAAATAAATTTCTTGTTGTTTTCTCCTTAGAGAATCTCTCATACCTTGCGATTTCGGACCATTCAAACATATACATGATTATATTTGAGATCATAAATTTGGCCTTCCTACTACAAGCTTTTAGCTTGAAGTACTTACTGTCAGACACAGTCTTCTAGACAATATTAAATAAATCTCGCCTTGGGCTCCAAGCTTCCTCTAACAATATTTCCTGCCTTCTTTTCCAATTCAATTCTACAGATCCTATATGAACACTTACTGTTTCAGAGACATTGAGCTAAAGTTCATCAAGGGAAAAAAAATGTAGTGTTTCTAGCTTATTGTACCATGTCATGTCCTTTTGATATCAAAATAGTTATCAACATTCAAGTATATAGACATCCTTAGACATAAGGGCCTATGGCCTATTGATGAGACAACTCCTTTTGGAGGTTCACTATTTATGATTCTTTTTAGGTCATTTCTTCTCTAGGGTCCCGCACAATATCCTAGAAGTCAGTAAGAGTATATGTGTACATGCTCTAAAATGAGTAATAGCAACTTTGGAGAAGCAGCACTCAAATTTACATGCTCTAATAACACAAGTAGAATTCTATCTCAAAAACAATCTTAATGTTATATAATTCGACTTGACATGGTGTGAACAATTTTTAGGGGGAAGGACAAGAAATTTTGTTTTGCTCATAAAGACCTCACAGAAATCTATTTAGAATCTTCCTCAGTGACCTTTTTCCTCAGCAAGGAGGTTAAGTGCTTCTGAAGTTGTTGATATTTAATTCCCTTGGAAAGTCAAATTTTCATCATGTTAAATTTACATATTTCCCAGAAGAGACTTCTGATAGTGAAGAGGAGATAGATAAGGCTCAGTGGACTTGATCACGTCTTCAAGTTTATAGGTTCAACTCGACGTGACTCAAATCCAGCGATTAAACCCCTACTGTGTGCTAGGCTCATTGGAAAGACAAATACTGACGCTGAAGCTTAAAATACTTCAGCCACAAAGTGAGAAGATAGGACTCATTGGAAAAGACTCTGAAGCTGGGAAAGATTAAAGGCAAAAGGAGAAAGAGAGGTCAGGGGATGAGATGGATAGATAGTGTCATGGTAGGAACAAATATGAGGTTAGACAGACTTCAGGAGACAGTGGAGGATGGAAGGTCCTGGTGTGCTATGGTCCATGGAGTTATGAAGAGTCAGACATGACTGAGTGACTGAGCAACAACAAATATGTTAGGCACTGTGCTGAGAGGGAGGGGTGATATTAAGACAAATAACTGCTGCTTTCAAGTTACCTGTAGAGAGCACAGTTATCCCTTCCTCATCTCAACTTTCCCCATTGTGATTTTGCTATATAATGGGTTGGCATAAGAAATTAAATGGGAATTTTGGGGGGGGAGTTTTGTGGAAGCCACAGATGACTCATGAAGGCCAGCAGATGGCACAGAAACAGTTTAACAACTCAGAAATGCATAAAATAAAATATAGTATTGTATAATATCAATGTATTTTAATCTTTTAATACCATAATAATTCAGACTTCTTCTCTGTTATGGAGAGAAGGTCACAAATTTTTATGTGAATTTTCCAGATCACAGGATCACTGCACCCTTAACCCCCATGATATGGAAAGGATAACTGTACATTTTTTTTTTTTGGTGAAAAGTACTTTTTTCCATTACTTACATTTATCAAATGTCTTTAAAGTACTAGTAGTTAAAAAGATAGAGGCAGCTAGTTGGTTTATTGGATAGAGAACTGGATCTGGATTCAGGAAAACCTGAGTTTAAAATCTGGCCTCAGATACTTACTAGCTGTGTGACTCTGGCAAGTCACTTAACCTATGTTTGCCTTAATCCGCTGGAGAAGGAAATGACAAACCTCTCTAGTATCTTTACCAAGAAGACCTCGCAGATGATAGAGTCCGTGGAGTCATGAAGAGTTGTACAGGACTGAACTACTAAACAACAGTTAAAAGTTAAACAGTTAAAAGACACTGTTAGATGCTAGGATATAAAGATAAAAGGAAATAGCCATCAGGGAATATACCTTCTCCTTGGAGGAGGGGGGATATAATTTCTCCACAGAGAAATAAATACAAAATATGTACAAAGTAATTTTAAAAATAAAATTCTGAAAGATGAGTTTCATGTGATAAGCTATCCCAAAAATCTTAGGACATTTTTAAACTTTAAGCTTAAAAATTCCTTAAGTCTTTTGAGCTATCCTGGATCTCTCTCTCTCTCTCTCTCTCTCTCTCTCTCTCTCTCTCTCTCTCTCTCTCTCTCTCTCTCTCTCTCTCTCTCTCTCTCTCTCTCTCTCTCTCTCTCTGTGCGTGTGTGTATGTATATCAAGGCAATAATTTTGTAATGAAAGTATATCAGCAAGAAATTTATTTCTTGTTATTGGCTAGGAACATACATCAATTTAATTCGAGCAAAATGTTCTGTGCTATATTTCCCATGTTATTTATTAGTGCCCTAGTGTGATACAGAGGAAAGAACATTGAGCTAGGAGTCACAGAACCTGGGTTCTCATTTGATCAAAATGTCTGTTGTGAACCCGGGAAGGCCATTCCACATCCCTAGGCTTCCCTTTAGTCATATTTTTAAGAAGGTAGCTAATGGCAGCTTACTTTCTCCATTTCCCAGGGTTCTTGTGAGGCTCAAATGAGAAAATAGAGTTAAGGAGGCGTGGTAAATTACAATGTCCTTTTTGAATGAGCTGCGTTATTATTTATTACCAAGCTTAGCAGAAGGAGTTCTGTGAAGTTTCTGAGATCAGAAAAACTAATTGCAAATCGGCTTGGATTAATGCTGAGTGAACTTCCCCAACAAGATGTAATATTTAAAATTGTAGCATTGAAACTGTATGACTTGCAGGGTTGTACATAAAGCATTTCCATTAGAAGGCCAATTTCTCAGAAGGCTCTTTTAGGAACATCTGGCTGAAATGAAGCACACACAAATTCTCTATTTAGATGTGTGTGTGTGTATGTGTGTGTGTGATTTCATTTAACTGTTTGTCTAGCTGCAAATTGTTTGAAATTTTGAGAGGTTTCAAATGTGTCCTTGTTTTCTACAAAAGGAATTTGATTCCAAAATTGCAAATTCATGAATGTTATTTCTTCCAAGAAACGGAAGTAAGGTATATTGAAGACAGATTAGTAATTGAAATGCCAATGTTAAAAATAAAAAAAATAGACTCTACTCACATGGTACTGGTCACTATAATTACTTGTAATATTGATTATATTTTTGAATTTCCCAGTGTCTTGATAAATAATGCCCTGATACTTAGTAAAGCATGAGGGAAATAACAATCTACAATAATCTAGCCCTAAGCTGTAATTAGTGAAATTTTGCTGTTTGAGAACAAGTTTCTTGGAACTTTAATCTGCTGGTATTCCAAGTTTTGAAAAGGTACAGGTGAGTTTCTGGCTGCTATGATTTACATGGAAGGCAGCATATATGGAAAGAGTGCTGGATATTGTATCAAAAGGCTTGGATTCAAATAATTTTGTGAGGCAAGTCAATTCACTCTGGATCTCAGTAAACTCATCTGTAAAACTTTTTTTGGGAAGGTTGAATTAAATGACCCCAGAAGTCATTAGAGCTATGAACCTAATCTTGTATTATGATTCCTTATTTTTCTTAGTGTTCAGAGCTTTAATTGATCCATTTATATAAAGCAATCTCAGTTCCTCTGAAGGTCAGAATGATTAAAATATCAAGTCTTACTGTCATAATTATTAATTGATTGGAGTCACACTAAAGGGGATCTTGTCCAACTGTAATAATAACATTTCAAAGACATTCTTCTTATGATGGGAAATTATAGGAATGATGGAAAAACGTTATGTTTTGTAAACCAATTTCTTCAAATACTGGCATAGTTTGATCTCTTTAAGGATGCCTGTAGCTAAGAAAGAGGGAGCCAATGTCAGGTTTTGCTTTTCAGGGTTAAGCCAAAGGGTGAAAAAGTGTGAAGATGTTTAAACTAAATCAACCATGGTAGCTTTGAGGCCCCTAGGTGGCTCAATGGCTAGACTGGTAGACTTGGAGTCAAGAGGACCTCAGTTCAAATCCTTCCTCATGTACAGTTATCCTCACCACATCTCAACTTTCCTCACTCATGGTTTCGATTTATAGAGAGTTGGCATAAGAAATTAAATGGGAATTTTGGGGGGAGTTTTGCAGAAGCCTCGGAGGACACATGAAGGCCAGCCTATGACACAGAAAAAGTTTAGAAACTCAGAAATGCATTATATATATATATATATACACATATATATATATATATAGTATTATAGAATGTCAACATATTTTATCTTTAAATACTATAATAATTCAGACTTCTCCGGTATGAAGAGAGGGGCAAAATATTTTATGCAGATTTTCCATATTGCTGGATTGCTGGGTCCCTAATCCTCATGATGTAGAAGGGATAACTGTATTTATTAGATGTATGACTCTGGGAAAGTTGCTTGACCTCTGTCCGCCTTAGAATCCTCATCTGTAACATGTGGCTAATAGTAGTGCCTACTTCCCAGAGTGGTTTTGAGGATCAAATGAGATAATATTTGTAAAGTGCTTTGTGAAACTTAAAGCCCTATATTAATGCTAGTAAAAAAAATAATGACCCCAATAATTATCCAGTCTCTTTCTATGGAAAAATTGGGATAAAAATCTGGTCTGAGGTATAGATTTATTCAATAATTAAAAAATATAAAGTAAACAATAATTTAAAAAATTCAATACATTAAAAATTCAATAATTTAAAAATTTAAAAATGATTTTAAAAATAAACAAATATTACTTAAGGTCTTTTTTTGTTAGGTTTGCTTGATGCATACACAGAACTAAAGACTAATCACTTATCTTTTCCTCTGTAAAAGCTTTGTTGTCAAAAACAATAAGAAAGAATATAAATGAAGAAAAAGTTCTCACATCTCTGTTTGTGACTGTTAAGAGGCTAAAAATAAAAACTAGAAATGGTTAGAAAAAAATGAGCTTTTGGCCAATTTTAAAATTTAGCTAAAGTTTCAATATTTAAATAAAAAGAAATAACTTTTTAAAACAATTTTAATATTTAAACAAAACTTTTGGATAATTTTAAAATTTAAATAAAAACAAGAAAAATTTTTAGCTAATTAAAAAAAATTGGAATTGCAAAATGCTTAGCATCTTGAGGAAAATTGAAGAAGAAACTTACTTCTGGTGCTTAAGAAAATTAAAGCTGTGATGAAATAGAGGCAAGGGTAAAATCCTCCTTTGATTCCATTTTAAATGGCTCTACCTAAAGTATGACTGCTTAGAGATAACTTTAGGTGCTTCCTTTATGCTTATGGATGTGGGAAATGGGAGGGAATTTTTTCATCCTTTGAGTACTGTTAGGAAGTAACATCTAGTGATGGGAGCACAGAGACCCGGGATTCGAAACCTGTCTCTTTTCCTTATTAACTGTGAGACTTTAGGCAAATGGCTTCCCTGAGCCTCACTTTATCTATAAAATGAGAAGGGTTGACTAGATTACCTTTAAATTCCCTTTGAGCTTTAATTCTTTGAGCCTGTGATCTTATATGACTACACAGTGACCTCAATTCGACAACCATAAACTGCCTGCTATGTGAAAGAAAGGCATTGTATTAGATGCTGGATGTGTAAGGATAAGCTAATGGGATCCTCCTCACTGGACTGGTATGTGCATAGGGGAGTCTTAGGTGTGGGTTGAACTAGATGGCCTCTGAATTCTCTTTCTTTTCTTTTTTTCATTTAATATTATTTTACTTTTTTTCTCAATTACATGTTAAAACAATTTTTAATGTTTTTTTTAAAGTTTTGGGTTCCAAATTCTATCCGTTCCCCCCTCTCTTCCCGTTTGCCTGAGACAGTAAGCAATCTGATATAGGTTGTATTTGTGCAATCATGTAAAATATTTCTATATTGTTCATTTTGTACAAGAAGATATGAACAAAAAAGAAAATGAAAAACAGTATGCTTGAATTTGTATTCAGACATCAGTTCTTTCTTTGGAGGTGCTTCATTATAGACGCTTCATCAGCAATGGATGCTTCATCCTCAGTCCTTTGGGATTGTCTTGGATAGTACAATGGTGTTGCTGAGATTAGCCAAATAATTCACAGTTCTTCATAGTACAATATTGCTGTTGCTGTATACAATGTTTTCCTGGTTCTGCTCACTTCATTTTGCTTCAGTTCATGTAAATCTTTCCAGATTCTTCTTACAACTCTGAAATTTTGTGATTCTAAACTGAACTCATTATCTTTTACCCCAAACTCTCTCCTCTTCTTAACTTCCTTGCTATGTTGAGGCACCACCATTTTCCGAGTCGCCCAGGTGACTTGCAAAGTAGAAGTCATCCTTGACTTCTCATTCACTACCCCCTCCACTCTGTGCCCTGTCATATCTAATTTACTGACAAAGCTTATAGATTGTATCTTCATAGCATCTCTTGCACAAGTCCATTCTCTCCTCTGGCACAGCAACCACTCAGGTGCTAGGCTTCATCATCTCATGGCTGGACTATTGATAAATAATGCCTCTCTACTTCATGTCAATTTCCACTCCACTCCATCCTTCACTTGTCAGTCAAAGTGTCTGACCACATGACTCCTCTCCTTATCCCCTACATTCAATAAACTTCAATAAAGCTTCTCATCACCTCCAGGATCAAATACAAAATCCCGTTTGGTATTCAAAGCTCTTCATAACCTGCCCCCTCCTTCCAGGCTTCTTATACCTTAACCTATCACTTACTTTGAGATCTAGGGACACTGGTCTCTTTGCTGTTCCTTGAACAAGAAATCTCTCAGCTCTAGGCATATTAACTGGCTGTCCTAGAATGGTTTCATTCCTCATCTCTGCCTTGGGGCTTCACTGACTTTCTTTAAATCTCAGCTGACATCTCACCCCCTTCTACTGGAAGTCTTTCCTAACCCCTCTTAATTCTACTTTCTTACCTGTCTTGATTATTTCCCATTTATACTGTATGTAGTTTATTGGTATTTAGTTCTTTGCATGCCCTCTCAGCCATTAGACTATGAACTCCTTGAGGGTAGGGACTGTTATTTTAACTTTCTTTGTATTTCCAGTGCTTAGCACACTGCCTGGTACATACTAAAGGTTTATTGACTGACTGGTTCTATGCAAAAGCATTGTACTCTTGCCTTCAAGACACAATCTAAAGGGGATGGAGGGTGTAATGTGTACATAACTAAATGTGATAAAAAGTGGAATGAAATTAGGGCAAAGGAGGGATCACAACAGTGCTCTAGGAAAATTTAATGTGTGTGTGTGTGTATGTGTGTGTGTGTGTGAGAGAGAGAGAGAGAGAGAGAGAGAGAGAGAGAGAGAGAGAGAAAGAGAGAGAGAGATAAGGAGAAAAAGAGGAGAGAGAGAAAAGGAGAGAGACAGAATGAGAAAGAATGAGAGAATGAAAGAGAAACAGAGAGAAGGAGAGACAGAGGGAAAGAGAGAATGATAAAATGAGAGTGAGAGACAGAATGAGAGAGAATAAAAAGGAATGAGAGAGAATGAGAGAGATGCAAGGAGAGAGAAAGAGAGAGGAGAGAGATAATGAGAAAAATGAGAGAGAAAGAGAGAGACAATAAGAGAAAGAAGGAGAGAAAGAGAATGAGGGAGAGAAAGAGAATGAGAGAGAGGAGAGAGAATGAGAAAGAATGAGAGAGAACGAGAGAGACAGAGAGGAGAGAAAGAGAATGAGAGAGAAGAAAAGAGAGAGTGATAAAAATGAGAGAGAATGAGAATGAGAGAGAGAGAATGAGAAAAATGAGAAAGAATGAGAGAGAAAGAGACAGAGGAGAGAAAGAGAATGAGAGAGAGAGGTAGAAGGGGAGAGAATAAGAATGAGAGAGAAAGAGAGAGACAGAGAAAGAGAGAGAGGAGAAAGAAAAGGAAAGAGAGAATGATAAAAATGAGAGAGAATGATAAAAATGAGAGAGAGAGAGAGAGAGAGAGAGAGAGAGAAAGAGAGAGAGAGAGAGAGAGAGAGAGAGAGAGAGAGAGAGAGAGAGAGAGAGGGAGAGGGAGAGAGAGATCAATATCATCTGGAATTATCAGGGAAAGGAGGAAGCACTTGAACTGGGCACTGAGAAAAGAGAAAGCTTTCAAGTGACAGAGATGGAAAGAGAGTATGTGGGTGGTGTGTTTGAACAAGATGGAATAGTTAAGTCCATCCAGATACTTAATGTTCTCCTCTTTGGTATCCTGCCATTGTCTCTCCCTCTGCAAACTATATTTCCAAGTGGTTCTTTGGATTTAGAGTCTGAAGACCTGAGTGCAAATCCCAGCTCAGCCAGCCGTGTGATATTATGCAAACTATTTAAGCTCGGTAAGCTTCAGTTTGTTTTTCTTTTTCATTTATATAATGGGGCTAATCAATTGATCAACTAATCAACAAATATTTATTAAGCACTGGTACATAGTAGGCACTTAATAAAAGCACAGTAGATTTTCATTGACTGATGAAGATTGTTTGACACTGTGCTAGATGCTGGAGATAAAAAGAGGAAAATGAGATAATAATGTTTGCACTACTGACCTGACTGAGTGGCTGTGAGAAAAGTGCTTTGTAAAGCATTATAACATTGTGATGGAATTTTGATTATAGGGGATAGTAAGAAGATAAATCAGAGGATGTATAGATTTAGCTGTTTGGTGGAGTGCCACTATAAACAGCTAGGGCCTAATGTAATTTTGGCTAATCATTGTATTAGCCAGGCTAGGTGGTGCAGTGGATAGAACACCTGGCCTGGAGTACGGAAGACTTGTCTTCCTGAGTACAAATCTGGCCTTAGACACTTACAAGCTGTGTGACCCTGGGCAAGTCACTTAACCTTGTTTGCCTCAGTTTCTTCATCTGTAAGATGAGCTGGAGAAGGAAATGGCAAACCACTCCAGTATCTCTGTCAAGAAAACCCCAAATGGGGTAGTGATGAATCAGACAGGACTGAAAAGGTTGCACAACTCTTAACTATCTTTCTCTATCTCGATCTTTCCTTCCCTCTTTGCATTATAGTACATTTGCATTTTCACTAGAATTTGCTAGTTATCATTGGTTTCTGGAAAAAAAAGAATAAACCAAAACTTATTTTCCCATAAGTAAATAAAACAAAACAAAACATGCAAGTCATTTATCTGAGCGGTTCCTTGTTGTATTCCCTGTTAGGTAAAGTCAAGGACTTTAAAAAGTAGCCCTCATTTATCCTTTCTGTGCTCTCCACTTTTCCCTCCATTCTTAACAGCCTTTGGGATAGTTGTCAATTAATATTTTGTATTCGGAGAACAAGAGACACTGAGCCATATCTGCCAACCCTATCGACCTCATGCTGTTGTTTCTTTATAAGTTTAGGAGGCCAGGGAAGAAGAAAGCTGATTTACTCACAGTTGACTTTGCGCTAATGATACAATGGATTTTTCTGTTGGTTTGTTATTATTTTTTTATTATTGGCATTGATATTAATCCTCAGGAAAATGAATTGGGAATAAAGAAGTGACCTGCTCATTGACAGTGTGCTTTTTTTCAAGAACTTAGTTCCCCAGCATTGAAGGAAACCGCTTCCATTTTTGCTCACATTCAATCATGGGATTGTCTTTTGTATCCCAGGGCAATTGCATAACTCCAGTATTGACCTTCACTGAAGCCCTTTGTTTTGCACCCTAACAGCCCAAAGCGTTAAAAATGCGTGTTTACTTAATTTGTCCTGGCATGCAGTGTAATTACAAGCAGTTTGTTTTCTCTGTTGTAAAATATGGGCTCGAGAAGGAATAAAGTGATGTGGAAAATTAACATTGTGATGTACTGTATAGTGGAATAACACTAAAAACACTTTGTGTTAGCACTGGAGGTGCTATTTGTGTTGTGTGCAAGAGCAATAAAGAATTAAATGCCTCTTTCGAAACTATATTTGCATGATTTTCAACTGCAGTAAAATTAATCTGATCTGCCTCTAAGAACAAACAACACAACAACCACAACTCTGACAAATCCAAGCACCCGTGGACTCCAAAGGGGCACGAGTAGGCCTTAAAGTGACATTTCTAGGGTTTGGTAACACTCCTCCCCTCTGTCTCTTGTGGAATGGAAGAAATTGCACAAAAATAATGTTCCAGTAGCTTGAGCTGTGGCATCTGTCTTTGGAGGTCAGGTCCCTTCATGTCACCCCAGCTGTCCTACAGACTCACCCCTCCCCTTTCCCATAACCTTATTAAGAATAGATGAGCTCAGAAGAAACCCGGGATGTATGGGAGGGTGGTCTAGCTTGTCGTTCTTCATTTCGGTCTCGTCCCACTGTTTGTGAACTCATTTGGGGTTTTCTTAGAAAAGATACTGGAGTGGTCTTCCATTTCCTTCTCCAGCTCATTTTACAAATGAGGAAACTGAGGTAAACAGGGTTCAATGATTTGCTAGGGGTCACACAGCTAGTAAGTGTCTGAGGCGTGATTTAAACTCAGGAAGATGAGTCTTCCTGACTCCTAGCCTGGGACTCTAACCACCTGGTCACCTGGTTGCCCCAGTTCAGCTGGTCAGTTCCATTTTCCCAGGTTTGCCAGGCCTTTCCCACTTTGTGTCTGTAAAAGAGGTCTGACCAAACTAACAGGATATTCTATTTTCCTGTCTGTCTTTACGGAACATTTCAAAACCCTCCATATAAATAACAAATCATATTGGGTCCATCTACCAAACTTCTCATGATCAGAGAAAGATAATAAACCTTTTAAAAATTAGGGTAGCTCATAGAACAGCTCACCTCCATGTGCTTTAGAAAGCTTTATTTTTCCTCTTTGTAAAACAATGCTGCAGTGTAGCTTTTTCTTCCTAAACTATTAACAGTTAAGATTTATATAGTGCCCACTAAGAGCCAGGTGCTATGCTAAATGCTTCACAAATATTATTTCATTTGATCCCCACAACAACCCTGGAAGGTGGGTGCTATCATCACTCCCATTTTAGAGATGAGGCAAACAGGTTAATTGACTCGCCCACAGTCACACAACTAGCATCTGAGACAGGGTATGAACTTAGGTCTTTCTGTTTCCAGGCTTGGCACTCTGTCCACTTCACCACCTAGCTTCCTCCTAAACTGTATCAGTTCATTGGGAGTTGTGGCACACACCTGCAACCCCAGTTACCAGGGAGGCTTTCTTGACCTCAGGAGTTCTGAACTACAGTGGGCTAAGATAATTTTGTGTCAGTAATAAATTCTACACCAATATGGCAAACCCCTGAGATAGGAGTTGGACACTCTATTGCCTAAGGAGAGGAGAATAGAGTAGATCAAAACTCTGGAGCTGATCAGAATCGGAGCAGGCTATATAGCCCCTGTCCTTTTAGCCCAGTGAGACAGGGAGACTTAGTCTTTAGAAAGAGAAAACATAGACTGTGTCAGTATTGTTTTAAGGAAAGCAAACGTAAACAAAAATAAAAACCTTAAGACACCACTGAGGTATGCCAACATTGCCTTTTTTATTGCCACGTTGGCTGGCTTATCTAAAAGTAGCCCCATTCAAGGCAGTGAGGCTTTAAAATGGGGTTGCTTTTAAAAAATGGGCCCTTTGGGGACATTTGGTGCCTTTTGTGTTTGTATTTGACTGTGAAACAAGAGTGAATGAGGCTCTCAAGTATCTCGAATGTTTGTGCTTCTTTTGTACAGAAGGGCTAACCTGGCAGATTCCCATTCTGGAGATATGATGCCACTCTTCTCAGAGTAGCCATTCTTTGTCCTCAGAAAGAGCACATCCGGTCCTCTTGTATTGCTGCTACAAAACATGATTTTATCCTCTGTGCCATCTGACTCATCTTTATCTTTAATAAGAAGTTGGGTTGAATATAGGAACAAGGGGCTTTTTTAAAGGCAGCCAACTAGCCAGGCTTCTACAGGCCTGGTTGGAGAGGGCGGGGGAGGGAAGTCATTAGATTAACCTCTCTTTACAGGTTGGGCTCAGCAAATATCCTTAAAAATAACTCCCGTTATTTATGACCTTTCAGGAGCATAATCAATAGCATTAAAAGGAGAAGCAGCCAAACAGCACTTCCTGGTAGGAGAAAGTTTCTTGTCTTTGTAATGTTTGCATTCTGTCTGCTTATATGCAATAATACTGAGTGGCAGTGAGATCATTCCCCATCCACTCCATCCGTGTAGGAGACACATACATTTTTATCCTTATTGTACCATCTCGGCAGTTCTTCTGTATGGTATCTAATTCCACCAGGAACCATCGAGCAAATGTGAGGGCAAAGAAGAGGGAAGCTTCATTGGCAAACTTCTCCCCTGTCTGCTGTCTGCTCTGGGGATCCCTGGATAGCAAATGCCTCTAACATAGCCATCAAATTTCAGGTTATAGCCTCATATTTTATTACAAATCCAGACCAAGGAGGGAAAAATCAAAGAGAAAAATGGAGAGAGAGGGTGAGTGAGAGACAACCAGAGAAATTTTACTATATCTTTTCTACCCCAAGGTCTTTCCCAGAAGTACAGAAAAATGGATTAAATTGATTTTTTTCCCCTAACCAGAGTACTTTTCTCTTTCCAAGTGCTAAGTGGATTTAATTTCAGAATCACACCCAAAGTAGGGAAATGGCTTTATGATTCTATTTACTTACTAAATGACCTTTAGCCTCCAGCCAGGCCTGAAACAAAATTGGGAAGGAGGTAAATCTGGTCTTTAGTGCCTTCTCACTCCTAGCTTTCTGCCTTTTTCTTCTTTGCCCTGGCACTCTCTGCCACAGACATCCAAAGCCCTCTTGCTGTGCCCCTGACTACCCGAAGCTCTTCCATTGTCTGTCTTTCCCAGTCAGTACTCGAAGGTAATCAAGATAATGAAATAAAACTCCCTCTTGAAATTATTTGAATTGCTCTGAATATACTTTGTATTTACATGATATATCCCCACTAAGAGAATCTAAGTTTCATGAAGGCAACAATTGCGTCTTTTCATCCTTGTACCTCTAGCAGCTAGGCACTTAAATAAATGTTTGTTAAACTGAGTAGAATATACTTCAACACTCTGATTGATTCTTGACTATCCCAGGGATGGTGCTCTTTACATATTCAGGATCCCTTCTCCCTTTTGATCTCCTCCTCCCATTCCCCCCTCTTCCAGCTGCTCTTGCCTTTCACTCCCCAATTATTTGTATAAATATAGTTCTGTCCATTTGTGAAGAAGCATCACTACCTACACAGAGTTGGCAGACCACATGGCACAGAGTTCAATGCCTATTCATTGCCTTAGAACCTGGGATGAGAATTAATGAAGTAATGAGTCAAGTGGGGTGTGGGTGGAAAATTGTCCTTGATCAATAGTCTCTAAAATTCTGCTATGTATGTACATGCTGTCTATTTCCCTTAGTTAGACTCATCTAGGGATGTTTAATTTTTGTCTTTGTAGATCTAACACCTAGCACGATGCCTAGCACACAGAAGGCATCTAAAAATGCTTGCCACAATCACACACCAATATAGAAGTTTGGAGGCTAAAGTGTTTTCTTGGTGCTTTTCAAATTGCCTCATGCAGGTACCTGTCAACTTTTAGAGGCGATCCTACCTGAGTGAGTGCCAAAAATGATAAGTTAATGTGACAACTCGGTGGTAGTTTCTGGTTGCTTCTATGACATTGTGTGTCTAGTTGGATCATAGAACGCATGAAGGGGAATGGACTGCAGTAAATGTAAGAAAGGGCCAAGTTGCGAAGAGTTTTAAATGCCAATCAATAGACTTTATTTGAATTTGGAGGTAATAAGGAGCCACTAGAGTTTATTGAGTAGGGGTGACATAGTGAGACCTATCCTGTAGAAAAATCATCTTGAAGTAGAGAGAGATTAGGAGCAGGGAAAACAAATAGAAGGGTATTACAATCCTACAAGTGTGAGTTTTTTTTTTGCAGACCTTGCAAAGAAATTGCAGTTTGGCAGTGAAGGGATCAAATTAGATTATCTGGAGTCATTTCTGGCTCTAAGTTTCTATAAAATGGTGGCTGTTTATATATTAAACGTATGTTCTATTTGATATAGAAGGATAGGGATATTCATGAAATCTGTTCCTGTATATTAAAATGATTGGGGGTGGGTACACAATCTTTATGCATTTGTTGCCAATTTAGTAAAGTTGGCCATTACCACTATTTTGGAGACCATTCCTTGCCTTCAGTTGTCATATTCTGATAGCTAGCTTTCCAAGGGAAATTACCATTATCCTTATAGAGAGTTTAATGTCTTTAGCTCTTAGAAAATGATTTCCAACAATTTCACACAAGACTAATGGCAATGTCAGTTAGTTCTGCCAGGTTTATTGAGTATTAATCTTTACAGTATATAATGCTATAAACCAAAGCAATGCATCTGTGCCAGGCAGGATAGTTCACTAAGGAATATGAGGCCACCTCAAGGAACAAATCCCATTATGTTGTTTCACACCCTGCATCTATAACATTCATTTCATTTTACTTTTCAATTAATAAACATTTGTTTTCTTTCCCTTCCCCTTTTTAAAAGGAAAAAAAAGAAAAAATAAAAAAATCCTTATAACAAACATGCTGAGTCAAGCCAAAGAAAACAAAAACAAAAACAACTCCAATAACACAGTATCTGTGTCCAGAAATAGACATATCATTCTGTATCTTATCCTCACTTATGTTTCATATATCAGGATTAGGTAGCAAAGGTTAGACCTCTGGAATCACAGTTGGTCATTAGGTTGATGAGAGTTCATAAGTATTTCAAAGTTGTGTTCTTTCCAATGTTGTTGTATTGTATAAAATCGTTCTTCTAGTTGCGCTTACTTCACTTTGCAACTGTTCATACAAGCCTTCTAAGATTTCTCTGAAACCATCCTCTTTGTTGTTTCTTTCAGTGCAATAGTATTGCTTTACATTCATATACCATTATTTGTTAACTACTTCCTAATTGATAGGCTCTCCCTTAAGCCAAGAAAACCCCAAATGGGGTCATAGAGAGTCAGACTTGATTGAAATCATTGAACAACAAACAACCTCTAGTTTTGAGTTCTTTGTCACTACCGAAAGGGCTAATATGACTATTTTTGTACTTGTCTCTGTAATTGAGGGTAGTCTTGAGGGGGTAAAGAAGTCGTATATGAGAAACACATAATCTGAGGGCTGTGTATATGAAAGGGGAAAGAGGCATCCCCACTCACATTACCTTAATAATATTGAGGAAAAGGGGTCACACATGGATTTGATGTCTATTAATCTCACTCAGAACAATCTCCTTTGCTTCCCCAAGCTGTTCTAAGCTTGGCTATCTGCCCGCTTCTTCCACTTCACTTCTGGGAGTGGGCTGAACAAGACAGAGTGTTAAGAAGATAATATAATACTTGGGTTATCTGTGGCAGATTTTTAAAATATGCATTTAGTGGAAATAATTAATTTAGGAAAAATAAGAATAAATAAAAAAATGAAAAAAAAAACACCAGGCTTAAGGCATCAGAGGTGATCATCATTCCCATCATAGAAACTTGGGGGGCATCTGCAGCTTGGTGGATGCTATGGGTGGGTAAAAGGCATTTTAAGTTGTCCTTAGAACTGTGATTGTTCTATTAAAAAAATTCTGACACCACTTAGAATACATTTGTAGTTCTTTCTGGCGCTATAGCTACTGGACTTGTAGTCAGGAAGACCTAAGTTCAAATCTGCCTTTCAGGCACTTACCGTCTGTGTGACCCTGGGCGAGTCACTTAACTGCTATTTGTCCTAGTTTTCTCATCTGTAAAATGAGCTTCTAGGGTGTTGTATGAATAAAATGAAATAATAGCTATAAAACACCTTATAAACCTTAAAGAGTTATAGAAATGATAACTATTATTGTCATCATCATCATCATCATCGCCATCATCATCATCATTATTATTATTATAGAAATGTCACTGGTGGACGCTGTAAAAAAGATTTTTGTTGACCACAGAAACATATTGAAAAATTCTTCCATTGGAGAAATCAATCGTCAGTCTATCTACTAATATCACACAAGTCAATCTGTATAATCTATTTCTCTATAGAACCTTTCCAATCTGTCCATCTGTGAATTTCAGCAGATAGTTGTAAGCATTGAATAATGACTGCTAGTCCCCACAGATGGTTAAGCCCAGCAGGGTAACCTCCTTACATCCTAGGTTCTATTAGTACCATACATGGACACATAGAATTTTGTCACATGAGTAAAGCTGGGCATTTTCTGAGTAACAATGGCCTAATCCGGATGCTTTCCATATTCCTGAGCTCCAATCACCAGAGTATTTGGGAACCATTTACAGGCTTCAGAGTCAGGCTGTCTACTTCCATTGCAAGTCTTTTGCCTTCTAAAGGGATGGTGTTTAGTCTGGGATTTAACTGGTGAGCCTTCTCTTGGCGGGTGAATCATTTTCATATGGGGGTGGGAAGAATTGCAAGACCTGGGGTTTTATGCACAGAACTCCCAGCATGGAAAATTTCTCCACCAGTACAAATCCATAACTTATCTATAACTTACTTAACTTCTTGAGACTTGTCTGAGACGCTGTCAAGTGACTTATCCATGGTAACTTAACCAGTATGAGTCAGCTCAGGACTTGGGTCTAGAGCTTCCAGATTCCAAGATTGGTTCTGTATCCACTGTGCCCTTTAAAATTTACATACAAGTGGGGTATTATTGTCAGAATTTATCAGGTCTACCAAAATGTTAACATGTGCCATCTCATTATCTTTATACTCTCATAGGGCTCTTGCAGTTCTCTTCTAGAGGATTTTCTGTTGTCTAAATGGATGAATAGAGGGAAGGGGGAACTACCCAGAAATTACGGACAAGAAATACAAATGGGACCAGGAAATGCCTCTCTTTGTTTTTCAATGTTGTCAGCTCTTATGCTGACTGGTAAATCATCTTCAGAAAATTATTTCTAAGGAAACTAGAACTCTATTTCAGAAAGTTATGGCTTTACTGGTTATTTATAATTCCAAATGAAATTAAATTTTATTTCATCTCAACTTAATATCAATGAGTTGTTAGCACATATTTTATGTGTATAGGCTCAAGACATGCCTAACCTATCACTTGCATTCCCTTCCTTCTGTCCATTTTATTATTTTTATGTTTAATTCATGCACATTTTTTAACATCAAAATGGACTGGAAACACTATCCTCTCTCCCATCCCCCAAACTGAATTCTCCTCTATAACAAAGAAAAACAATTAAGCAAAAAATATTGGATACAGTGATGGTATTTGACAATCACATTTCTTTGTACATGGTTGTTTCACTTCTTTTGAATGGCAAGAGTTCAAACTAAATGTACAGTTGAGCAAGAGCTCAAACTAAAATGTCAAATGCACGAAGTAGTCTTTATTTCAGTTATTCACATCAGAGTGGATCCATAGGATGGAGTCATGAAAGTAGTTAGTTCATATCTGAATAGGATCAGACCACATGGCAAACAATATAATGTTTAACACTTAGAAATTACTCAGCAAATTTTATGATTAATTTTAATAAAATTATATACACATAAGTCCTACACATAATCCATATCATATAACCCATAGCACTGATCCTGGAATTCTTCACTCTACTAGTTTTCATTGCCATTACATATAGGATCATTGTACAAGGACAGAGGGTGAAAGCTAGTGGGAATTTTTTTGGCTGCTAAAATTTGAGTGGGCTGATAGATTTTTGTATGTGTCTGCAAGGTTGTTTTATTTTCACCTTTGACCACTTCTAGGTATCCCTTGGGCAACATGGTCAGTGTAACTCATGAAAATAAAAGGTGCATGCCTTCTCCTATCAAAGAGATGTATTGTCTTCTGCTATATTGTATTTATGCTATGTCAATTGATTGCACTTCCCCAGGCAGGTTTTTTTCCTCTCTTTTTTCACGGAATGCCTTGCATATGTAATCATGTAAAACATTAAACTAATTTGAATTCCCATCTTCAATAAGAAAACACTTTACACCCTTGTATGTGTACATTTTAATGTACCCGGCTGACATTTTTTCTCTGGTTACCTATGCTTTTTGAGATAGTGTGGATGGATGGAACAAGCTGTGCCTGCAGAAGCTTGTAAATGTTTCATGTCTATTTCAATGACTGACAGAGAGGCTCCTTTTTTGGTTTATTCCTGTAGTGTCTGAGATTCATGGCCCTTGCAGAACAGTCCAAAAGAAATTACTGCAGTCTGTGCCTATTTGTGCTTGTGGGAGGTCTGTGCTTGTGTGTATGTGTGTGTGTGCATGCATGCATGAATACATGCATGCACCCATCTGCCTGGATTTGATTTGACCAAACCCAGGATAGCTAGAATATAATAAATAAAGAGGAGCCAAACAGTGACAGCACACTGCTAAGGAAGGATGGTTAAGGGTATTTCAGTGGGCAGGTGGTTTTCCTTACTCCTGTATATAACAGAAGGGCTTAAAGTTCTCAACAGCCAGGATTCAGGTATAAATCACATACCCAACCTATGATATTTTACCTTGAGTCACTAACGAAATGCTTTTCTTCCTTTCCCCACCCTCTTTCTTGAAGTTAATAAAAACCCTTCTCCTTTTCTTGACCATGGAAATGTTTGTCCTGCTAGTGTTTACCTGAGGAAAGCACTTTGCTTCGAGTTTGTGAGTTTCTCTGAGTTGTGCTATGTAAAACTGATCCCTGACAGGCACTTGTTTCAGAGCCACAGGAGAATGGGATCTGAGTAGGTCAAAAACAGCTGGCTTCTGCCTTTGTTAGGTCACCCTGGGAGTTTAAAGTGACTGGTAAAATGTTTCTATGATGAGACAGTTGGACAGCCACTGTTACCCTCTTTCTATTCTCTATCACATTAATAAAGTTTCTAGAGATATATTCCTCTTAGACTCCTCAAGTGGTTGAACAAATTTAAATAGATATACATATATGTGTACATACACATATATGTATGTCTGGCTATATATATATTTGTATATACACACATGTGTATATATGCATGTGTGTATATATGTATATATATGTACATGTATATGTGTATGTGTATGTGTATGTGTATGTGTATGTGTATCCTGAATCATAGTTTTTATGATAGTAGAAGTTCCTGGCAGTAAATAGATGGATCATAAAATACTTTTCACTTACTAAGTGTGCTTCAAGTTAAAGCAAATCTATTCAGTTAATGAGAAAGAAAATTAATGGTGGAGGTACAACTTTTTTTCTTTTTGTGAGAGGTTGTTTATTCATTGTAGGGAATTTCCAATGTAGATATTCCCTTCCCCCTAACTGATGTACTTTCTCAACTTACCTGTAACTTATGTTCTTGTAAAGTTGAGTAAAGGCATTGTGTTTACATAGTTTACATTCCCACAGTAACACTACTAATATGAGGCAGAGACATCATTTGAACTCGCATCTTCCTAATTCTATGACTCCCCCCCCCCCAATTCACCACTGCATGCTTCTTGTCTAAAGCATGACTGTAGATGGGAAAAACTTGGAGCTCTGGATTTGAGACCCAGTTTTCTCTGAATGGCAGAATGGTAGGCAATTTCCAAATTGGACTCTATTGCAGATTCCACATTGTTCCTTCTTTAACATTTCAAATGATCTGGGGTTTCATATGCCCATACAGATTTGGGCATAGTGCAGATGCAAGGTGGAAACAGAACAGTGTCTGGCATCAGTAATGACCAGAGAAAGGAGAAAAGAAGAGGTGAAAATGGTTGGAAGTTGCATTTTGACAGAAGATTTTCTTCAGAAAACAGATAAAGGCAGTTAGGTAGAAATCTGCTAATTACACATCAGAGATAGAAGAACAAGTAATGATAACAGCTGACATTTATATGTCACTTAAACGTTTGTAAAATATTTCATATGTATCTAATTTGCTCCTCATGAACTTTGGAAGTAAGTTCAATAGGACCTATCCGCCTTTTATTAGTAAGAAAACTGAGGCCCAGACGGATTGTGATTCACTGTAATCACAGGACTGTTGTCAGAGATTCTAAACCAGGTCTTTCCTGGCTCTAAGATGAAGCTCCTTCTGCTTTCAAGACCACTGGGGTCTCTCAATACCATCAAATAAGGGGAAAAAGTTGAGATAACTTCTGGGATGTTATATTAAAAAAGGACCTCAAAGCACCTAACGAAGAAAGCCCGCAATAGTACCCCCAAAGTAACAAATAGGCAGTTTGTGGTAGCAATTAGCAGGGGGAAGAGTTAGCAATTAAAAGCAGCAAAAAGAGCCACAGACTACCAAAAATCTGTTTTATCAGGTATGAAGGATAAAGGAGACTCTTCTATTCAATCTCAAAGACTGTATTAGATTTGTTTTTAGCCAGTGCCAAGTAACGACTTCAGATTCACAAAATGTAGGTTCGTCTCCTTGCCAAAGGAGACTATTGGAAGAAAGCTTCTCTGAGCTCTGGATTATAAAGAAGAATGAAATATTCCTTCAAAGAAAGGAAGATATGCTTCCTGTAGGCAGGGGTGGGTATGTGACTAATGAGGAACAAGAAACCAGGAAAACCTAGGAGAATCCCAACTTGCATTAGGAAGACAGTGAGTAGAAAAATGTGACACAGAGAAGGAATGTGGGAAAGATCATTGATAGCAGTGAGATCATATATTATCAATGAAGCTCCTTCTAGAGAGAGTGGAGCTCAACCCTCTGAAAAGGAGGAAATAACTCTCGAAATGAAGGGGAAGATGATAAGGATCCATGAGAACCAATAAGCCTGCCAGTCATGGTTGAAGAATGAAGGGACTGGCATGAGGTGGTCACAACTCAACTCCTTGCTTAGGGATACTAAAATCAAGGTGACATTGTTTTGAAGTCACATACACTCTGATGCTTTGGCTTTAGGTGCATTTATATCTCAACTGAGTATAGTAATCTCTTTTCCCTTGTTGAGAATACCAGGCTTTTTTTTTTTGGAGGGGGAAGGCAGGGCATTCGGGTTAAGTGACTTGCCCAAGGTCACACAGCTAGTAAGTGTGTCAAGTGTTTGAGATCAGATTTGAACTCAGGTCCTCCTGACTCCAGAGCTGGTGCTCTACTCACTGTGCCACCTAGCTGCCCCAAGACTACTGGGCTTCTTAACAGTGCCGATTCAACTATTTCACATCTGTCAGGACTGGTTGTCACTGTTCCAGATGCTGGAATGTATCCCAAGTACCAAGTGCATACTCAAATCCCTCCAGCTGAATGCCCAGACTAGGGCTTTGAGATGTCTGGACCAGGTCTAAACATTTTGGTGTCCCTCGCCATACATGCCACTTAATCCTGATAGCATGGCTCTTGCAGCTAATGTCCACACACTTAGTATGGTCTAGATGTATCTCTATTTTTGGCCATCTGTCTCATCCTCCAGTCTTCTTCAATTTTTAGTCATTACAGCTCATTTCCCCATTTTCTTGCCATCCCTAAGACTCTCTGTAGCAACAATACTACTTGCAGCTACTGTGACTGTGTAAGGCCAATAACATCAGCACACAGGAGGGCTGTTAGCACAGGTTCTTTGATTTGCTTTTCTAAGGAAAGCAACTTTAAGGGGTTTAAGATCTCACTGTAATTAAACATATATATATCATTCACTTAGTTGAGGGGAAAAAGTCAGCACCCTGAACTTCGGAGAAAAAATAAACAGAAATTACAAGCAGAAATTACATAAACAGGGCAAAATAACACAAATCAACAGACAGACTTCTATATGTCTTCTGACCATAGCAGTACACACACAATTACCAGAGAGAGAAGCACCAACATCTGGGTTTTCAAAGCCAGGGGGGGTGGTGCTCCTTAATGGCTACCCAGAGTCTCATCTGGCCAAATCACCAACACTCTTCCAATGAGTGTGCCCCCAAAGCAAAATGCTAACCTCAGAGCATATACACTGTTTTTAGGGCCTGAGGGCTTCACACCTCTCAAGGGCTTCATACCTCTCATAACCTAATTAGCAAAAGGGTGTGGGCCTTCCTACAAACAAGGCAAGACCCACTCAAAGGCACTTGATTGCCTTAGTGCTGAGAAGCACTTCAAAAGAAAAAGCAGTAAAAAGTCGCACTTTGCTTGTCCTTACACTCTTATATACTCTTTTAAACATGCCCATGCTAAAGCCAATAAAAGCTTTTAAATAAAGGAGTGACAAAATCAGACCTATGCCTCAGGAAGATTCTTTTGGTGGTTATTTGAAGGATGGGCTGCAGAGGGGAGACCAATTAGGGAGACCAATTAGAAGGCAATATATTAATCTAAGTGAGAGATAATGAAGGTCTAAACTAAAGTGGTTGTGTGAGTTGACAAGGGACATAGGAACAGCATATGTCATAGAGGTGAAATTGACAGGACTGGACAGATGAGGAAATGTGTGGACTGAGCATGATGGCAAAGTCAAGTATTCTTCTGACTTTCTAAATTTGGGTGTTTGGGAGGATGGAATATCCTTGACAGAAATAGGAATGTTTAGAGGATAGGCAGGGTTAGAGAAAAAAGGGAATGAATTTGGTTTGGGATATGTAGAGTTTGAGATTCAGTCAATGATGCAAGATAAGGCTCAGAAAAAGGATTAGGGCTGGATTCAGAGTCTGGGAGTCATCTGCATAGAATTCATTGCTGAAGCCATGAGATCAGCAAGTAAGATCATTGCGGAGTGAGAAGAAAGGACACTCATATAGCTGCTGGTGCACATGCTGAACTTTGAAGTGAGCTAGACATCCTAAGAAGCAGAGATATGGAGGGAATGCATTCCAGACATGGGGGACAATCTGTATAAAGGCATGGGTATGGGAGGTATGTACGAGGAAAGCAAAAAATTCTGGCTTGGCTGGAGTAGAATTAGTGAAGGAGGTAATGTGTAACAATCCAGAGGAAGTAAGAGGGACCCAGATAGTGAAGGTCTTTTAATGCCAAACAGACAAATTTGGATTTTATCTCAGAGGCAATAAGGAACCACTGGAGTTTCTTGAACAAAGGAATGACATGATCCGAATCTACTTCATCATTGGACCTTTAAAATCATGCTGAGTCCCTGCACTGATTAAGGCATTCAGTATTCTTTTCTGTTACATTATAGGGCTTATCATATATAAGGTTCTTCTGGTTCGGCTTACTTAGTTCTGCATCAGTTCATATATCTTCTCAAGTTCCTCTTTAACAAGAATTATTTACATTTGCCATTTATTATTGGACAATAATATTCCATGACATCTAAATACAATATTTTTTTCAGCCACTCCCCAATCAGTAAGGATACAAATATTTGTATATGTGGAGCCTTTTCCTCGGTCTTTGATCTTCTTAATAGTATATGCAAAGTACTAGAATTCAAAAAGTATATATTGTTAGTAATTTTTTTTCATATAATTTCAAATTGTTTTGCCAAAATGGTTGGATGAATTTACAACTCCAACAACAGTAGATTAATATGGTTATCTTCCCATAGTCCCCATTCAATTTTTAAAAAAACCCTTTTCCTCTTGCTATCTTTGTCAATCTGATACTTGTGAGATTTTAATGAGTCATTTTGAGCATTTCTTCATATGTATGGTTGTTGATAATTTGCATTTGCCCTTTTGAACACTACCTGTTCACAGCCTTTGACCACATCTGTTGGAGAATAGCTCCTCTATATTTTAGTCAAATACCTTTGTATCTTGGCTATAAGGCCTTTATCAAAGATGTTTGCTGCAAAAATCTTTCCCCAAATTAACTGCTTCTCTTCTAATTCAAGCTATATTGATTTTGTTTGTGCAAAAGCTTTTCAATTTTATGTGGTCCAATTGATCCATTTATACCACTAACCTTTATTTCATTATGAACTCTCCCATCAGCCATTACTATGCAAGTAGTTTTCTATTCTCTATTTTTTAATGATGAGAATATGTTGTTCATATGTCCATTTTGAATTTGTAGCAAATGGTTTAAGATGCTGGTCCAAACTGCTTTTTAGTTTTCCCAGTAGTTTTTGTCAAAATGGGAGCCCCTATCCCAGTAGTTGGCGTCCTTCAGTTTACCACTTTCAATTGCTTGTGGGTCTTTGTTGACCAACTTTATCTTTTAACCAGCACCAAATAGTTTTGATGGCTACTGATCCATAGTATAGTTTCAGATTTTGAAATGCTTGACTACCTTAATTTCTATTTTCCTCCCATTATATTCCCTGAATTTCTTTATTTTTGAAACAGTTTTCAAATCCTAAGGGATTAAAAACTTGTACAAATTGAGAATTTTTTTTGTTGGGAAAAATTCTCTCAAAGTTTTATAATAGTTTTTCATGCTTGTAGGTAATTATTGTTGTTGACTAGAAATAATTCTGAATAAAAGAGTAAGTTATTTTGTACTTAATTTCACAAATAATTATTACTTTAAAGGAGAACTATTATTCAGTTCTTTCTACTTAAGATGTTCAGCACAACTTTTCAAGAACCAATTTTTCATATTTCTGAGTAATCCTCATATAGACAGTCCAAACTAGATATTTTGATACATACCTCTTATGTATCATCACTTTCTTCTTAATTCATCACTAATAAAACATTATAGCTTGGTCAATTCATTTTAAGTTACATTGATATTTCCCTTCTTATAATTTCTCTCTCACTAACTTGTGTATTATGGGAGTCTATTCTTTTGATTCACATTTTAATATATGTCTTCCACATTTCAAAAACCAGGTACTTACTATGTGGCTGAACTGTTAGTCTCAGCTCTGAAGCGACCCAGGCCTATAATACCGGAGGACCGTTTGCTTTAGTTTCTTATTTGTAAAATGAGTTGGAGAAGGAAATGGCAAACCACTTCAGTATCTTTGCCAAGAAAACTCCAAAATGGGGTCACAAAGAGTCAGATATAACTGGCATAATAAACTCCTAATAAACCCATTAAGTGTCATATTATAGTAAAAGTTTTTCTCTTCTTTTGAAGTACCATCTTAGGTGACTAAAGACTAATGTCATTCCTTTGGAAATCCTTAACCCACTTATCTGTGACATTCCTCCATGAAACTGATATAACTTCTAGTGGATAAATTTGAGACATCATAGATTTTATTCTATTATTTAAAAATAATTTCACCTTTCACTTTCAGTTCTACAGAAAACAATGGGATGTTATTTGTTAATGCTCTATGTTTTTACCCAAGTAGCCAGCAGAAAGTTAATAATTACTATAGCTAATTGAGGGTTCACCAACTGTGTTTGCCTCCCAGCAATATATTTGTCTCATCAGTAATAGTAATACCAATATTGTGATTTTTACAATATTTATCATAGATGACATTTAAATTTTTTTGGTATATTTGGTATATTTATGTCAGTCTCAGAGCTGCTGATGAAAACCTAATCTGCTTTGGGGCAGTATTTAATAGCTTAGAGTAATATAGCACAGCACTTTATGACAGAGAACAGGGAAGAATATTTCATCAGTTGAAACCATGTGGGCAATTTACAGATGTAGAGTATGATTCCTCATGATGCCTCTTGGTCAAGTAAATGGATGCTAGAGCTTTCCAAAAGGCATTTCAGGAATTTAAGACTTTTCTGGCTTCCTTATGGTACTTTTTGCAAGTAACAGCAGCAACCCATTTTGGCCCAGGGTAAGGTCCAGTGATGATGCACTTGGTCCCACTGAAGAGATGATAAATGTTGTCTCGGTTGGAGAAAAAAAAGCAACACAGTACAGGAGAAGAGTGCTGGATTTGAATTCCGAGGACCAAGGTTTGAATCCCAGCTTTGTCAACTGCAACCTGTTAAACCTTGAGCAAATCATATATAGCCTTTCAGGTCTTAATTTCTTCATCTATTTAAGGGGTTGGACTAGCTAAAACCTTACCTTCTAGAGGAAACCTTTCTAAATCTCTCTTAGTTCTGGTGTTTTCCCTTTGTTGATTATTCCCAAACCAATTAAAAACATATACACACACATGCACACACACATATATACGCACACATATGTATGTATGCGTATCTGTCTGTCTGTCTATCTGTCCATATCTCATTCATACATAGTTTGCAGGTTGTCTTCTCCTATTAGGCTGTTAGTTCTTTCAAAGCAGAGAATGTCTTTTATCTTTCTTTGTATACTCAGCACTTTAGCCCAGTTCCTGGCACATAGTCTTTAATAAATATTTCTTGCCTAACTGATTGGATGACTTGTAAGGTCCCTTGCAGATCAAAAATCTAAGATCCTATAAAACTGTAGCATATAGTTTTTTGTTTAGCTTTAAGAATTTTTAAACACTGGCAAGATGAGAATGAGAAAGAATTTAACAAGCATGTTTTAAAGGTCTGTTATGTGACAGGCACTGGAAACACAAAGACAAAAGTAAATAGTTCTTGCCCTTACAGGAGCTTACAATTTATTAGGGGAAACAACATGTTTTCATATCAGTATTTATAAATATGTACAAAATAAATACAAAGTAATTCTGTGGGAGAGGCACAAGCAGATTGGAGGTGGGTTGGTATCAGGGGAAGGTCTCATAGGAGGTAGCGTATGAATTGATCTTTGAAATAAAGTGAGGATTCTAAGAGGTAGGAGGTGAGGAGGAAGTGCATTCCAGGCATTTGAGTCAAATTATCTCTTCAGTAAAAATAACTAATGTTTATATATCTGTTATTCCTCTTTCCACATGGGCTCCCTATTCATTACTGTAGAGGCTATGCATATAGTCATTAGGGATCTCTATAATGGAGAGTGGGTGGGGCAGAATAGCATCTGGCTCTCACAACAAAGAAAATAAGCAATTAGGAATTGCCAGTGGCTGCATGGGCCACTTTTTCAAGATCACTGCTTGCCTTATAGTTTTGTAGTTCTATTTTTTTCATTCAACATTCTTTCAATGATGACTTAAGTGCTCCATATGTGCCAGTCAGTGTGTTAGATACTGAGGGTACAAGGCAAAATTGAATCAGTCTTTTCCTTCAAGGAGCTTACATTTTTTGGGGGGGAGGGGATGTATAAAGAAATATGAAATTCAAAAGTAATTTTTTAGGTGGGGGAAGGACTTGATATTAATTATTGAGGCTTTGATGATGATATCCACTGAAATGGTATTTTAGTATTGTCATTCTTTTAGAAAATCTGAGTAGAATCATCTCCCTAATTAGATTTCATGTTGCTTGAGGTCAGGATTCATGTTCCTTTTTTATTTTGTACAAGCCTATGAATAGAATCAGTGTCCAGTAAATATATTGACAACTTTTTGTCTCATTTTTGAAAAGTGCTTTTAGAAAATACCAATTGAGTGATAACCTAAATTCTCTTAAAGGATTTCATGGGTCATGCCACATAGATTCATGTGCTTAAAGATAGGTACTTGACAAAATGTTAAGTTATTTTAATAACTTTCCTAAGTCTGTGAAAACTGCCAGCATAGCTTGTGTTTTCAAAATGATCCAGGGAGAAGAATGAAAAGTTGAAATAGTAGGAGAAAATAACAATCCCATAGGCTCTATGTGACTTGCCTATTCACTCTCTTGAAATAAATTACAAATGAATATTGAAGAATAATTTTCCAAGATTAGGTGATCCAAATTTGTGTTCTTATGTATATAAGTGTTTTTAGTGCCCTTTGATAGCAGCTGGTGTTAGCCAAGAAACCAAGATATTTCTGTCTAAACTTTAAATCAGCTGTTTTATAGAGCACAGAGAATCTTTTATTATAACATAATTTCCCACATAAAATATCACATTAAGAGAAGAGGGTAAAGTTTTGTACTTTTGTTCTCCATTAATTTGACTGAATACAACTTGAAAGAGGATCCAGCCAATCAAGACGGAACAAGAGGAACAAGTATGACTTGCAAACCACACAGGTTGTGATGATGGAGGCAATGTGGGGCAATTCCCATTTCCAAAGAGCTCACTGAAGGTATCAATCACCATACTAGCATTGTGATTCACATTAAGAATGGAGTGCTTGAAGTGGCAAAGTTGAAGGTCTTATGGTTGCTAAGGTCATTAGTCAAACGGATCTCATCAAGGTGGGCATAACAGTGAGGCACACAGGTTGTCCACTGTGCTTGCCACTCTTGCCACATGACCAGATCATGTCCTTTTCTGCTCAGATATTTCTTTGATGATGTCTTTTATTCCATTTCTTATTCATCATTCCTTTTCGGGGAATGTGCTACTGAAGCCTGTTGATGCACAACGCACATTTCTCCATTGCCTTTTGGCGATGGAAGGGGCAGGGAAGGAGGAAGGGAGCAAGCATTTATTATGCTCCTATTTTGTGTCAACACTGTGCTAAGTGCTTTACGAATACTCTCATTTGATCTTCACAACAACTCTGAGATGGGTGCTCTTATGATCCCCATTTTACATTTGGGGAAGCTGAGGACAGAGAGAGAGGTTAAATGATTTACCAAGGTTCACATAGCTGACAAGTGTTTGCATCCAGATTAAGACTCAGATCTTCCTGACTCTGGACCCAGTGTTCTAATCACCATCCGATCTCTTTAGGTAATGTTCAATTTAAATTCTTAGTAATTTATTGTGCTTGATGATTCGCAGTTATATAATACAGTGCATATACACATATAATATCTATCTGTCTATGTATGTATGTATTATCTATCTATCTATCTATCTATCTATCTATCTATCTATCTATCTATCTATCTATCACCACATACACATAAATAAACTCTACAAGTTGTCCATCCAACTACATTCTTTATCTACTTGGCTTTTCTTATGTGGACAGATAGGCCAAACTCTCTTTAGAGAATTGAAGGGGCTTGATTTCACAAACACAATGTCATTAGCAAACAGGAATCTTTAGAGAACTTGTATTTACAGGGATTTGCTTTTCAGCTTAGGCTTTCCATTGGGAACTTCTGTGCGACAATAGTGGATGTCCTTGGCAACAATATCTCTCTTTTTGTCTTACCTAATAAATTGTCAAACAAGGTCATTTATATCATTATACATTTCAAGAAATGTTATGTAATTTTACATACGCATAGGAGACATTTTGATGGAGAAGAGCTTTTAAAGTGATATTGTGTAGCATCAAATCAATTTTTTTATAGCCAACAATTAGCACAGTGGGTTCTTGTATTCTTTCCAGCTTAAAGTAATTTTATGATGGTAAGAATGTGGTATTCTGTGAAATACTAATTGGAAAAGCCTGCCTGTTCCCTTCTAATATCAAATATGCCCTTCATGTGTGGGTAGAATAGTCTCATAAAAATTGTATAGATAGGAAAGTTGGCCTAAGAATTGTTAGTTATCAATGTTCTCTTAGTTGCCTTTTTTTGCTAATAATGTGGTTCAAGATTTTTTTTTTTCTGATCTTTTTTGGTATCTTAATTTTCTTCAGATATCTTCAGAGTTGATACTTCTGTACTCTTAAAATTATTTCACCTTCAGCATGGATCTCCTCTGTCTATACTTCATCTGGCCCAATTGCTTTCCCCATCGTTAGTTACTTTACTACTGTTTCTGTCTCCTCTATAAGCATATCCAGGACTACGATATAAAAATCCAAATGTAGTGGCTGCAAAGTCCTTGATGGTGAAAATGTTTATTGTAAAATGCTTTGCAGGTAGTTTGTTTTTTTGTCTTCCTTTGGGGTTTATCCTTAAATATCTTCAGAATGACTTTGCTTAGTTGGGTCTTTCACCAAGTTTTCTTTAAATTAGCTTTTCTCTCCATAGCTTATCCCTGTTTTATGAGATCATATTGCTCATAATTTTCCACCATGCTTCTCTATGAGATTTTATAAATGAGTCTCTGTTCAAAATTGATGTTGTTTTAGGTTGCCAAGTCTTTCTATGTGGCAAATAAGTCAAATATTTGGTAAGGTGTTTTTTATGCTCTTTTGGTTTTCTTCTTATGGTAATTTATTTATTAATTAATCTGGCTGTAGCAGATAGGACACTAAACTTAGAGCCAGGATGACCTGTGCTCAAAAAATCTTGCCTCAGATATTTACTAGATCGGTGACTTTGGGCAATTTGCTAAACATCTCAGTTTCCTCATCTGTAAAATGATAGATTTAGAATCAATAACCTCTTATATCACTCCCAGTGCTAAATATATGATTCTATGAATTTTTGCGTATAATTATCATAGTTGGTGTCTAAGTATTTTTCTCCATTTGTTTGCTTCCTAGTAGTATTTACAATTTATGGAAATAGGTTAAGTTGATGTTGTTTTAATTTTATGCCATGCATTTTCTCATTTTCATCCTTTCTAGCTTTTTAAAATAATGTTATCATTGTATTCATGAACTGTTTTCTGACTACACACAGAAGCTAATTCTGGAATGAATACCACATCATTAAAATGTCATTTCTTGTCTGTTAAAATATAATCATTTTTTGGTGTGTGTATGATTCTTTTTGGTGCTCCCAATTCCTTTTGTGAAGAAAGTATTTGTTATATCTGGATTTTAGGTTTCTGTGTAGTCCATGTGTCTCTGGGTTCACTCATTCCTTACTCCTCAACTACATTTTCCAATTTTTTTTCACCAGTATTATGGTGATTTTTGTCTGGCACTTGGTGTCAAGTTCTTCATTGAATTTCACAAACTCTGTGATAGACATTGGCACATAAGTGGAAATTATTTTCATGGTGGTTTGAAAAAATATTTATTAAGAGCATTTCAATGACCAAATATGTTAAATTATGTTCTTGCCTTTGATACGTGGTAATATTTGTCAACTCCTTTATTTGCCTCTTCAGGGAGAACCTGAGAACCATTATCCCATTTAACATCAACCATTTGTCTTTGGGTATCTTTTTCCATACTGAGAATGTAAAATTGGATGTAATTCAGTTCTAACATCTATAGAATCTTTATACAATGATCTCACATGCAGACTAACAATAGTGAATTTTACATTTATGGGCAGTATAAAAACTGTGATTCTGTGTGCTCTTTGCCCCCTTTCTGTAACTGACTATACAGAAATGGAAAAGAATTACCAGAACTGAGTATCATGGCCATATAACTGAGTACCATATTGCCTTTTGCTCTATTTCTTGGGCTTCCATGGCCAAAGAATTTGTCACTAAGTGTCCAGTACGCTGTTGATGAACCTCTCTGATTTAGCTAAGTTGGTCCACAGAAAGCTGATCTGGTATTTTTGCTTGGACCTTACTCAAAATCTTTCCATAATGGTAGAACCTCAGAGAGTTTATGCCTTACTGTCAGAGCCTGCAGGAACTGAATGCCACCTCCATGTCATAATGAGGACTTTGCCTTCTAAAGATATTAGAGATCAAATGAAACAAGTAATAGCAAGTGTAACTCAAGAAGATGTTAGCTGTAGAGTGAATCTAAAATCTCTTATACCTCTCAATGCACCATAAACAATCCAATTTCAGCCTGCTTTATTTTGAGTGTATTTTGAACAGGCAGTAAGGACGCCTTGTGATTTGAGGTGAGGACATAAAGCAAGGACCATATTTTAAAATAATGGCCACATTTCTGTCTTGACCACAATTGTTCTGGTTGACAACTTTAGCTCATCTGATACTCTGGTCAGACAGCTTTAGATGTCTATCTTTGAAAACCCGCCTGTCAGGATAATTAAAACTTCTTACCCTATTTTTCTGTTGCTTGAATGATGAATAACAAATAAACTTTTGAGAAGACCAATGCCTTAGGCAAAATGGGTTGTTATCTCTGCTGCAATACTTCCTTCTTAGAAGCCACTACTAATGTTTTTCAGCACTCTCAATATTAGCAGAATAGGTAATTACATTTTATGCAAAGAGAAGTCAGGTTGGAATTCACAATCAAAACTTCAGATGCCTAACAAA